>JAFEMH010002368.1:0-348911 GCA_022495995.1 Adenophora triphylla var. japonica
ACGGAGAGCACTAATTTCACAACAAGATCATAATTCCACAAACAAAGATTCATATTAATGAGAGAGAGAGAGAGAGAGAGAGAGAGAGAGAGAGAGAGAGAGAGAGAGAGAGAGAGAGAGAGAGAGATGTGTGTGTGGATCGTAGACAATAACAGCGGCAACGAATCAGTGGTGGTAGTGGAGTGACTCTGGCGCAGCAAATGAAAATCGTCGACGAGGGCTGTGCAACGTCTCCTTAAGGTTTCTCGTTACTATTTTCTACTTTTTCTCAAGTCTCTCTCATAATTCACGATTTACAGACTCAATACACAAGGTCAATATAGCCCTAAAATTTTCAATTAAAAATGATATCGTTTTGTGGCGAAAAAATAATAAAATATATAGCAAGGAGATCATTCGTCCTGCCCCGCCCACCTCAAACTCGTTTTGTCCGTCGCATGAGTTAGCCCGAATTGGCTCACTTATTTGAGTTATTAACACATCCTTATTAAATGGCGGAGCTTAGACTGACCCGCCGTAGTTTCCAACTCCAAATTGTCGACTCTTGTTATTTATTGTAGAATTTTAATACGGATGAAATTTTGTCATATTTTTCTCACTTTTTTATCGATAGTTAAAATTATTTTTATAAAAGCATATTTTATATACTTAAATTAATCTTGACCGTATACCTTACACATGGCCAGTTGGCTAAAGATGTGATAAAGCGGGTTTGCCTCCCAAAGCAAACTAATTCCCATGATCTCAATTCCTCTAATTTTAAAAGTGCTAAAACAATAAAACCAAGTGGAAGTTGAAGAATTACCTATAAGAGGATTATGGGTTTGGTGAATGTTCCTAATTAAGTGCTCTTTAAATTATCCATTTAATTAAACAAAATTACTCATTTGGCAAATTGACTATAAATCTTTAATTGTATACTTATTACAAAAATGTTAGCTGGCAGAATGCGCGTGCTACTACGTATGTCATCGGCCAATCTGGTCAGTGTTATCCGAATTGAAATAATTTGTAATTGAATAATTCTTTCCATATTTATTTATATCCTAATAATGTATAATATTATTTGCAAGATGTATATGTTTCTGTGGATCCATATTTCCAGGTTATAAACAAGGTTGGATTAGTTGCTAGAAACATGGAATGAAGTTAGAGAAGAGTTACGCATAAATAAGGAAATTTATGTGTAACTCTTGACAAAGTCTTATCTTATTGTTTTTGAAGGAAAACGTGGTGAAGACTAAGTCCTAGGTTGGTATGTCGTGTTTATTAATGAGGCATACAAGGCCGAGAATGCAATGGGAGTACAAAGAGAGTGAAGCTAGGACTTGGGCACAAGCATACGGTTGCTACAATTAAGGTAAATGGACCAAGTCATGCTCGGAAAATTCGGAGCAAGCTCGGGCTTTCACTCTCCCCCACTCTTCACGTGGGATTTTACGACCTAAACAACCCCAAGGCTCGTTATTTTGAGTAGCCTTCAAGTCATTTGAAGACTATAAATAGGCAAGGTGTGGAGACTTGAAGATATACCAATTACTAATACACATCTTCACACTCCTTGCACAAGCAGACAAAACACATCTTTGGTTCCTTTTGCCCTTTCTCCCATACTTTGTCTTTTCCACTCTCAAGTACTTTGGACTTGGATTGTGTTTCTGGGTAGAATAGGGTCTTGTGGTTTTTGATCTATCTCGTTTTCTACTTGTAATAGAGTTAGGAAACTTTCTGCTTTGTAATCATTTATATAGTGAAGATAAAGTCTTGGCTTTTGAGCCATCCTCAAGTTATATAATTATATAACTTGAGAAAGTTAACTCGTGTTTTTTAATTCCACCGCAAAACTCTTTAAAGTTGTTTTATTTCGGAGTGTGTGTATGTCCGTTAGCGTGTTATCAAAGATGTTCGATAACATCTACGGTGACATCTCCATCTGGCCAAGCCGTGACAATTTCAATTGGTATCGAGCAGTCACTTGACGATACTAAGCGCTGGGTCCAATTGTCATGGCTTTTGATCCCGCAAATCCTAACCAAACTAGGCTTACGCTTGTCACCGCTTGTGACTCGTACACCGAAAGTGTTATCTCTCGGAAGTGTTACCCAAGCCGGGATAACACCCGAGATAACATCCAACAGTGCATAACAATTTCAGCTTTCTTAATGTTGTTTAATGTTTTACGGGTTCAACTAACATGGATGCAGTGAAGCTCACGTGAAGATGAGCAAAAGGACGAGCTTAGTAAGGATGAGCTCATTGTTCGATTGAAGAACCTCTATGAGGAATTGCTTGTAGAATGGAAGAAGGAGAATAAAAGGTGGTGGTCTTGACCAATGAAGTTCGTGGTTGAAAGAGGGCATGACTAAGCTAGAGGTCCAACTTACCAAGAAGGATGTGGAGTCGGACAAAGTCAAGGCCAAACTATCTTTAGCCGAGGCCACATTCAAGCAAGCTTAACATGGGGTCTTCCAAGTTGGATGAAATCCTGTATGAGTAAACCTCCCAAGGCAGGTATTGGTTTCCAAGAGTCTTTAAAAGCAATCACTTCTACTTTGGCTAATAAGGATGGTAAAATGTGTTTTATTAAAGAACAAGTTAATAATGAACATTTTTCTCCTAATGAAACCTCAGACAAAAAGAAAGTGTGCAAGTATTGTCACACCTCTGGACATGTTAAGAAAAGTTGTCAAACTCTTTTGAAAAACAAGCCTCGTCCCTCTCAGTTACCCGAGGTGTTACCCAAAGACTCGAGATAACACGTAAAGTCCGAAGGTTAAAAATCCAAGTAAGAAGTCAAGGAAATCTAAGCTTAATATGAGGTGTGATGTCGTTTATACTACCTTGAAAAAAAATGTGGAAGGTTCGTGGTATTTTGATAGTAGTTGTTCACGCCATATGACGGGAACAAAAATGTTTTTAAAAGATTATGAACCAATTCAAGGTAGTGTAACTTATGGTGGTGGTAGTAGGAGTAACATAATTGGTAAAGGAACACTTAATGTCTCTAAATTTCCTTTTTTAAAGAATGTCTTGCATGTAGATGGGCTTGTAGCTAATTTAATTAGTATTAGCCAACTTTGTGATGACAACTTAGAGGTAAAATTCAAAAAAATACTTGTGAAGTCTTTGATTGTACTAACAATTGTGTGATAACAGGAACTAGGTCTAGTGACAATTGTTATCTTGTTGAAGACAAACAAGTTTGCCATTCGGCAAAAATTGATGACACATTTTTGTGGCATAAAAAATTGGGACATCTCCATTGCGTAGATTTGAGAGAAACTTTTTAGGTTTGATGCTATTAAAGGAATTTCCAAATTGATTTTTAAAGATAAATATGTGTATAGGGATTGCCTTAAATATAAGCAAACCTGTGTTACCCACAGTGCTGCCCAACATCAAGAGCAACACTTTGGAACAACACATTGTTTTTAACTTTTGCACATGAACTTAATGGGTCCAATTGAGGTAGATAGTCTGGGAGGTAAGAGGTATTCTTATGTCATTGTGGATAATTTTTCTAGGTTTACTTGGATCTATTTTTTAAAAGAAAAATTTGAAACTTTTGATAAGTTTAAATTCTTACATTCCAAAATCAAAAACATGTTTTGCTCACCTATTTTTCGTATAAGATCTAATCATGGAAAAGAATTTGATGATGTTTCCTTTTCTACTTTTTGTGAGAAAAAGGGAATTCACTATGAATTTTCGACCTCTAAAATGTTCCAACAAAATTGGGAAAGGCCTTAAAAGAAAAATAGGATCTTACTAAAAATGGCCCGTGTCATGATGTTTTCCAAAAGTATTTCAATAAGATTTTGGGCTGAAGCATTGAACACAGCTTGTCACATTTATAATAGAGTTTTTTTAAGACCTGGTACAACAATGACACCCTATGAGATTTTGAATGGGAAGAAACCTAACGTTCATTACTTCCATGTTTTTGGGTGTGTTTGTTTCATATTGAATGATCGAAATCATTTAGGTAAATTTAACTCTAAGTGTGACAAGGCCATTTTTCTTGGATATTCTCAAAATTGTCTTGCATTTCGTGTGTATAATTTGAGATTGAGAATCGTTCAAGTATATGCAAATATTTTGTTTGATGATTTGGCTAGCATTGCAGGTGAATCATTTGTAGATACTCCTATAATATGGGTTGAACAACCTGAAGAAATTGCTGAAGAAAGTGCTACCTCAAATGTTGGTCCTTGTGTTGAGTCTGGTGTTGAACCAAGTGTTGTCATTGATACAGCAACACTAGAGATAACATCAAAAATCTATCCAAGTGCAGAAAATGAAGATGATAAGAACTCCAATGGAGTTAATGATCCAAATGAGGAGGGATCCCCTTGAGAATTCAAAAGAATCATCCTATAAGCCAAGTGATCGGGATTTGAATGATGGGATACAAACAAGACACAAGGAACCGATAAATTACCGAGACATGGTAAAATATGTTAAGGTAAATCACTCTTGTTTTCAGTATCTAAACTTGAATATAAAAGGGGTGTTAATGAATTAAAAATGATTTTTTGATTCAAGGTTTTAACCATGAGAGATTTTCTAGTTTGAAAAAATCTCTTGATTTTTGTTTCATTTAAAAAATCCTGAATTATTTTGTTGTATATTATGTTTCATTAATTTTTACTATTATTTTCTTTTATTTAAAAAAAATATATATAAAAAATCTGTCTTTTTGTTATTTTTTGGTAATATTAGTTCTTACCGCCGCACATGCCGATCTTTTTGTTGTGGTAGGATAACACCCCGAATAACACACTTGATAAAACTCCTTTTAGTGCTCAAAGTGATATAGTCACTAATGTTGGTATGTGATAAATAAAAAGGCAAATAGGCAAATCTTATACCATACTATTCTCTCGAGCTAGAGGGCACGGCGTCACGCGACGATGCACTCTTGCCAATGAGAATGTATGAAGTGATTTGTGCTTAGTATTAGGGACATGGAGCTCGCTACTACAGTGTACCCTATTTGAACTAAGCATAAATCAATGAAACTTTACACTCAAATAAAAACTCTGGGGCACGGGGAGCTCATTACTACGATGCTTCCTTGTTTAAAGAAGTGTAAAAGAATTTTATATAAAGTTATGCCTCATGGTATTACAAGCTTGTTATGCCCGAAATGCTTGAAAATAGTTAAGCTTGTTATGCCCGAAATGCTTTGAAAATGAAAATATTTATCAAGGGGTTTTTATCATATGTGTTATCCTATGTGTTACCATCATTGCCATTAACATATTTGTATGTGCTATATTATTTTTTATTTTTTTATTCCTTATTTTCGGTTTGTTATTTAAGTTTTTAAACTTTGAAAGTCTTTTTTTAATTAAGAGTTTACAAAGTTTGAAAAAATCTTTAACTAACCTATTTTATCTTTGATTAACAACTCAAATAACTAAGTCCTACAATTTAGGGATTTGATTTTCAAAAACCATATGGACTAGGTATATTTGGTGTGTTTATTTTTTATTTTCGTTTTTATATATATATTTAAAAAAATTAAAAATTAAAAAATCTAAAAATTAAAAAATGAAAAATGAAAAAAAAAAGAAAAAATAAATAAGTAATTTTTTTAAAAGATAATGGCCGGTTGTTTTGGGGGAGTTTGTATTTACTTTTGTGTGCAAGTAAATAGGGGGAGAAGTTGAGTAAATCTAGGAGTGTAAATAGAGATCAAATTAAGTTTAATTTCTATTCTCATTTAAATCCTACCTAATCCCTATTTTTTCTCTATCTCTCTCACTGTCCTCTTTCTCTCTCTTTACACGGTTATATTCTTCCCTCTTTCACCGTGTCTCTCTCCTCTCAACCTTTCCTAAATAAAAAACCTTCCTATTTCTTCTCAACCTAATTTCTAAATCTCCAAACATGGCTTCTCCATCCAAAACTAATACTGCATCATTGGAGCAATCACCAGGTGTTGTCTCAAGTGTTACCTATCCCATGGACACATCTCCTGTGTTGACTGAGATGGCTTCACCTAGTATGGCCTTGTCCGTTCTTGAACCTCCATTGGTTACCTCGGTGGCTCAACCTTTTCCAATCCGTTGTTCCATCTTTCCCACCCATTCCTCCAACCAAGAAAACCAAAAGGAAAGCCTTTCTATTCCCAACCTACGGCACATCTCAACAATAAAAGAAGTTCAAGTTAATTTCATCCCAAACAGGGGGAGATAGTGCTGGTTCAAAGTGATGTTGGTGGTTACTTGAGGTATTTGGTATTTGGTTTGGAAAAATGATTTCTGTTATGTCTTTGTTTTGGAACAACTCGTATCTTGGTTTGTTTGTTCAGACTTTGATATTATGGTGGTTGGTATTTGTTTTTGTTTAAACTCTATGTTTTATCTTCGTTTTAAATACTAGTTATTTGAAAATCTTGTTTTTGTGAAAACTTGTTTTTATGATTAGTATTTTCGATAAAACATAAGTTTCAGTTAGTTCCTCTAATTATGGGGAAGTTAATCTTTGGGGAGATAATTTGTTATACCATGTATGACTAACATAATCTTGCAAAAATGTAAAGCATTTTGGAGTTTGGAAAGAAATTATCAATTATGGGGAGATTGTTAGCTAAGCAGATCTGTGGGTGTTACACACGTGTTGCCATCGCGGTTGGGTGTTACATGTTAACTGGAATGATTTGTAATTGAATAATTCTTTCCATATTTATTTATATCCTAATGTATAATATTATTTGCAAGATGTATATGTTTTGTGATCCATATTTTAGGTTATAACAAGGTTGGATTAGTTGCTAGAAATATGGAATGAAGTTGGAGAAGAGTTACGCATAAATAGGGAATTTATGAGTAACTTTGACAAAGTCTTATCTTGTTGTTTTTGAAGAAAAACGTGGTGAAGACTAAGTCCAAGGTTGGTTGCCTGTTTATTAATGAGTACAAGGCCGAGAATGCACGGAAGTACAAGAGAGTGAAGCTAGGACTTGGGCATCAAGCATATGGTTGCTACAATTAAGGAAATGGACCAAGTCATGCTCGAAAATTAAGGAGCAAGCTTGGCCACTCTCCCCACTCTTCATGGGACTAACCTAAACAGCCCCAAGGCATTATTTTGAGTAGCCTTCAAGTCATTTGAAGACTATAAATAGGCAAGGTGTGGAGACTTGAAGATATACCAATTACACACATCTTCACACTCCTTGGATAAGAGACAAAACACATCTTTGGTTCCTTTTGCCCTTTCTCCCATACTTTGTCTTTCCACTCTCAAGTACTTTGGATTTGATTGTGTTTTGGGTAGAATAGGGTTTGTGTTTTGATCTATTCGTTTTCTACTTGTAATAGAGTTAGAAAACTTTCGGCTTTTGTAATCATTTATATAGTGAAGATAAAGTCTTGGCTTTTGAGCCATCCTCAAGTTATATAATTATATAACTTGGGAAAATTAACTCTTGTATTTTTTAATGCCGCTGCAAAACTCTGTTAAAGTTGTTTTATTTCAGAGTGTGTGTGTGTCCGGTCGATTGTGTTATCAAAGGTGTTCGGTAACATCTACGGTAACATCTCTGTCCAGTCAAGCCGTGACAATTTCACAAAATAATCCCTCTAATTCGAAACGATAGACCTACTTTATTTTTGTTAGAATACGTATATTATATTGACCAAATTTTAATAATAAATATTTTTTTAAAAAAAATTGTTACTGATATTCTCCGCATTATGATAATTTTTAAATTTTTATTAAGATATCTATATTTTAATTAAATATTGGTCAAAATAAAATTTTAATCAAATTGATTACTAAATATAAAATTAAAATGAAACTATGTTTTTGGGGCGGAAACAATAGGTTTTTTTTTTCTTCAAAAAAATGGGCCTTGAATATGAAATCGATTAAACAGATAAATGCATAGGCCTTTGGGCTTAGTTGCCTTGAAGCTAACTTTGGTTCAAGCTTGGCTACAAACAAATCTAAACCTCTCTGGCTTTTAAAAAAAAGCCCAACAACCAGTTTAAACATTGTTGGGTTAGCGAATATATTTTTGATGCCTGTACCGCTAATCTAGTATCCAAACTGAACACCATTTAGCATCTGAATGTCGACTCGATTTGATTTGAGATCGGATAGGAAAATAAGGGACGACAAGCTCTCTAACAGAGTTTTTTTAATTGTTGCAAAGTATTTCCAAAACTCCGTAACTTAAAAACACTTTGTTTATGCATTTAAGTGGAATAAAAAGTTAGTGTAGTAAGTATTGATTTATTTGTAGGTTCTAAATGAAAAGAAGAGGTTATAAATATAAAAAACACTATTTATTATTTGTCATTACTTTAATAAAGAAAAATAAAACTCTCTTAGATTTTGGGAATAAAGCAAAATAAAACTCTTAGCTTAACATATTGAAACTGAATCAAAAGTTAGAAAGTAAAATCTCTTGAAGTAGCTGTGGACGGAGGCAGCATTAGAATATTTGTGCAATAGATTGGATTGCTAACCCCCAAAATGTGTAGCCTTTTATTTATATAGCGCTTGCTGTAACTAACTTGTGGATTATAAGAGGGAACTTGACAGCATCCAACGATGGTCATCAAAGTTGAGGCAGGCAGGGACAGTTTCTTAACTCTAGCCTTATCCATATTGGGGATGCACCCGCTTGAAAAAATCCTGGATATAATTTCAATTTTTCATTTGGTTCGATCGTGATTCAAATCGGATTTTGGATAGTAGCGATCGACCCGATCCTACTCCGAATTCCCAACCCGAACGTATACCTAAGTTGCTGAAAGTAGTATACTTTAATATACATCAGTACCCCTATATTCTCTTCCGTCCCACGAACTGCAAACTTATTTTTTATTTTGGTTAGTCTCACGTAAATGCGAGAGCTTTTCAAAATGAAAATAAATATTTCATTTTCATACTCACATGGCATTACTTCTCCCCTCAAATTTATTTCTCTCACTCATTTTTCTCTCATCTATTTAATTTTTCATACCTCATAACATTTAAGCTTTTTCCCTTTGCTTACATCACTTTTTTCTTAATTTTCACACTCAAAAGTTGATTTATATTCTTTTCACACTCGAAGTTGATTTATATTCACGTGGAGACGAGGAGTATACTCCTCCGTCAGGAACAATGTTCACAAACATTTTGCCAGACACTTGGTTTTAAGGAGGGAGTATTATATTGAAAGTGTTGTGAGTGTGAAAATAAAATAGGAGAGAATGTAGTGGAGGAATAAGTAAATTATAATGGTGTTTAATGAGTATTAAAATAATGTAGGAGTAGAGAATGAGTGGAGGAATAGTAAAGATTCCTTTCCATTTGTACTGGTAAGCTTTAAATGTGTGAAGTAAGCTTTGGGGCCTAGGGAAATGGGTGTGCCGCCAAAATTGCTCCTGACTGGTTGAGGGAGTATATAACAAAATTAGAGTTAAAATTAGGGCTCTTTTCGGTTTTCTCCCACCCCGCTCGTCACTCTCTGGCGCGCCCCTTTCTCTCCCTCTTCCCTCCCCGCTCGTCTCTCTCTCTTGCGGCGGCGGCGCCACTACAGTTCTTCTTCTTCTACCCCGACGCCATTGCAGTTCTTACTCTTCCTCGGCGGCGCCATTACAGCTCAGGTATGCATCCACTCGTCTTTCTCCCTTCCCGCTCGTCTTTCTCTTCTACCGATTGTTCCGCGGCTTCCCCCATCACAGATTCACATGATCAGGACCAGAAATAACAAGCTCCAGCAAAATGAGAATGAATCGGGTTATTATTGTCGAAAGGTTGTGTTTCAAGTTAGTTGTCCGAATGCCCCATCATTAATCACTTTCTCATTATGGATTTTTAATTGCAGGAAAGGGATTAAGGCTCAAGAGGAACAACATCAGAATAGGAGTTGGAGCTGAACATTGAAGGAGAAAAGTACCTTTTTGGTCCTTAAAGCCTTATTTTAATTGGGACTTTTTTAGTCCTTGAACTATTTTCTAAGCCCTTTTCATCCTTGAACTATTTTAATTGGGACCTTTTAGTCCTTCCGTTAAAAATTTTGTCCATTAACCGTTAATTGGGATCTTTCTCGTAAAGAGTTCTGATAGGCCAGTGACCTTTTAGGATACTTAACTCCGTTGTGAAACTATTTCTTTATTTTATTTTTTACAAATTTGAACATTTATTTAGGGATTCGAGGAAGTAAACTGAAAATTTCTAAATAAAAAGGATTAAAATAATAATTTTATTTTTAACATAATAATAATCAAAATTTAATACAAACTAAAGTAAATTATCATCTAAACTGAAAAAAATTAAAAAAATTAATATCATTTAAATATTTTAAGGAGTAAATTAATATCAAATGTCCACCATTCAAGGCTATAATCATATCAGATTAGAAATATTTTAGAGGTAGCAAAAATCTTATAATAAGAATCTGAACATAAAAAAGTACCTAATAATGCCAGCTGAAAGAATGCCAAATTGAAAAAACTCGTGGCATACAAGGAAGAACATCAGCGTGCAGAGAAACAGAGACGGGTCTTTTCGCAGCTGAAGAATAACTCACATATATCCATAGCATAATGACATTCTAAAGCATACGATATATTTAATGGCTAGCGTGCCCCACCACTCCCTAACCCGAGTTTAAAAACCAAAGCCCAACAAATCGGTATATGAAACAACAGAGTTACAACTGAACTCCATAACATAGGAAGAATCAAACTCTGAGATTGCAAGTAATCTAATTAGCAACTTGAAGAATCGCTTAAGGAAATAGGGTTGGAATTAGAAGAAGAGAGTATTTTTCGAGTAATGGCGGAAATTAAAGGGTCTTGGCTGCATTAATATCAGGAAGTTTGTCCATGAAGATCCATGTAATGGAAATTGGTAGACATAGGAGAAGAAGAGATATAATCCCGGCGTATGTATAGGGCTCCAAGCTTTTTGAATTGACCTGCTCCATAAGCTTGTCCACAGAGAGTTTCCAATGCACTAGCCATTCCAAACTGTTGGGAATTTGAAACTTCAGTTAGAATTATCACTCAATATAAACACCATTATTATGTGATTCAGCAACTCTGAATTTGTTTGAGAAATTAAGGTATATGAAAAATTGCAAGAAATAACACTTTGTGTGGGATTAACTACAATTCATTATTTTATTGTATCAACATATCATCTTGCTACTCTTTGTTGGAAGTCTACCCAATATTCAATACTAGTGATTAATTAGTAATTTACGTTATTTTTGTTGTACCGAAAAACATATACATCAATTTGTGCATTTTTTGTTGGAAGTCTACCCAATACTTCAATACTAGTGATTAATTAGTAATTTACGTTATTTTTGTTGGGTAAATTTAAAAATACATCAATTTGTGCATTTTTTATTGGAAGTTCACCAATATTCAATACTGTCACTGGCCTATAAACTCTTTATGAAAATGTCCCAGTTAACGGATCAATTGACGAAATTTTTAACGGAAGGATCTAAAAGGTCCCAATTAAAATAGTTCAAGGACTGAAAAAGGCTTAGAAAATAGTACAAGGACTAAAAAGTCCCAATTAAAATAGTTTTAAGGATCAAAAAGGTACTTTTCTCGACATTGAAGTATAAACAAAGGAAACTGACCCTATTAGCAGTTTAAGTCCGGTATATTGATAAGTTTTTGGAAGATTTTTTTGCAAGTTGTGGAATGATGGGTTTGATTTAGGAACGGTAAAGTTGTTGAAGGGGTTGAGAAATACAGATACATTACTTGCTCTGTCATTCCATGGATGATTTGGGTAAAGTTGATGTTTCTGAGATTTTTTTGCAAGTTGGGAATGATGGGTTTGATTTAGGAACGGTAAAAGTTGAAGGAAGTTGAGAAATCTTTAGAAGATGGGGACTTGGGGAATGAGCTTGGGAAAATTCTGATGTTTCTGGGAAGTCCTTGCAAGTTGTGAATGATAGGTTTGATTTAAGAACGGTGAAGGCTGAAATTGGGAATGATGGGCTTGATCTAAAAAGGATTGAAAATGTTGGAGGAATCTTTGGAAGTTGGGGAAAATGGGTTTGATATACAGGAAAGGTTGAAGTAGAGAAATCATCGGAAGTTGGGGGTGATGAAATTTGTGAGGGAAATGAGATTGGAGACTGGAGGAGAGAAGAAATTTGTTGATTTGGGCTCTTTGATTGCTGAAAGAGATTGGGAAAGTTAGTTTGAGAGGGAAGTAGTACCAAGTATTGAGTGTGGAGACTGTCATGCGAGTAATGTGGTAGAGAGTACTGTTGACGGAGAAAATGGCTTGAAAAGTGATGATGAGGAGAGTGACAAAGTGATTTCCCCGGAGTCCGGAGAGTGCCAGCTTATTTTCTTCGTCCACCTTCTTCGCCCTCTTCTAGCAGTGATGATGATGATGGGGAGAGGAGGGAGGAGGAGGGAGGAATGAAGAAGGAAGAGATGGATATGGAAGAAGGTGAGATTAGGGATTTTGAAGTAGAGTGAGATACGGCTGCTTGGAGTGATGATGAAGACGAAATCTGGTGGAAGTATTGCAGGCAGGACCAATTAGGTCCAAGAATGAGGTTCAGGTATTTATATATTCTTGTTTAATTAAATTGTCTGGTTCTTTATTATAATCTGCATTTATTATCAGATATTGTGAATTGCATAATCTGCATTTTGACACTGTTTTTCTTTATGTTTTTTAGAGTTTTACATGATTTGCCATAAAATTGTTCTCTTAGGTTCACTTGCATTATTTTGGAAAGTTGATTGGTGCCTGTGTTTTGCTTTTATTTTATGAAATCTTGACTCTGCTTAACAATGGTGTGTGAATTCCATAATAAACAGCTATAAGAATATTAAACAGAGAATGTGGGATTTAATTTATTAAACTTAAAGCTAATTTGGCTGATTGGTACAGTTTTATATTAATTTAATTTATGAAATCTTGACTCTGCTCAACAATAGTGTGTGAATATGGATTATGTGGCTGCAAATGTGTTACCTGGACTAGATCAATTTTAATTGCTTAGAGCTTGAATTTTCCCCTGCCCACCTCGTGCTAGGTTTGGTTTTCGCCTTACATCCCCCTTTTGTTAACTGTGTATTTAGGAAAAGTGACTATTTTACCCCTAAATCTTTAGTAAGTGACTTAGATATCTTCGGATCTCTTGTATTGAGAAAGAATTAGGGGTATATTAGTCATTTGTCTAAATAGAGTTGACAAAACAAGGAAAGTGAAACAAAACCATACCACAGGAGGGGGCAGTGATACTTGTCAGTGGTGGGCAGTGGAGCTAACCTCCAACCAAAAGTGCACTCCCATTTGTACAAAAGAGTTGGCAAAAATAATGAGACAAACCCCTAAAAAATCATCCCAGCTTCCAATCAGACTGGTCCAATGAGTGATTGAATATGCACCAGAACCAATAGTGGATCTCATTAATTAAAACCCCAAATGGATTTGAAGCTGGGACAACTATTTTGGCTAGGATATGTGAAGTTGTAAAAGCATAAAGAAAGACAACACTTAAAACCTTTGATTTAAGCTCACTAGGATTCATATACATGCAGAAAGAGGCTACTCTCAATCTTGGACAAGCCAGCTTCAAAATTTCCAATGAGCAGCAATTACTAAGTAAGCAAAACACAAAAATGTCAACTTCATTTTAGCTGATTTAATTCAAAACTGGACAGAGTAACAAGCAGGAAAATTTGTACCTCAAATTAAGAAACACACAGATTTAGACAGGCGACATCAAACTTCCCTTAAGTTGGCAGAAAGTGGAAGGTTTAATGATGTAAGATGGAGACAGCGTGCCTCATAAGGGAATAAGGACTCTTGATATTGGGACAACCAACACAGTTCAGGTTTTGCAGGCAAACGGTGTGGCTGCCCTACTGGAACAGACTGAGGTCATCGCTCAGAAACCAAGCCAGACGAGCTATATATGCACTACTACTACGCTCTGAAATCTGATTGTTGCTGAAACTCCAATTAAGATCATGTGCATATTCACGCAACCATTCAAGCTTACGTGAGTTAAATGAGTACAATAAGCAAGAAGCTCTTCTATGGCAGACTGGCCTGTAGGGTTCCATATGATAAGTCCAACACCTGAAGTGTGATGGGAGTGCAACCATCCTTTGTAGAGAGCCCCTTGTAGAGAGCCCCTAGTGATGAGTCAGTAAGATACTTGCATGCTTGTAATTTCAAAACCTGGACCAAGAGATATAAAATTCAGACAGAACATAGGGCAGAATTATAATCGATATTGGATATTATTCTTAAAATGCTGATATCAGAGACCAATCAACAATTAAAGTAGTAATCTTTTTAAACCCCTTAAACTATAAACTTCTCCTCAAAATACCCATACAAGGGCTCATATCGTTTAGCCCGCCGCCAACTGCGGAAATCCTCTGATACAAATGATCCATAGATGAACTGCAAAAAAATGTATTGAGCTACTAGAAGAAGTGAGTCAGATGACTCAGATGTCTAGCTTTCAGTAAATATACAGGAAATATATCAAAAAAAGTAAAGAGTAATAAATAAATTACCTTTAACTGACTACAGGTTTTGAAAACAGGCTCCAAATTCATCAAAAATGTGTAGGATAGATCAAGGTTAAAGTCAAACGTGGAAGCCAGCGCAAAAGACAAGAGTCCATCATAACCGATGGATAGGCACATGAACATTAATATCAATGACTCAATGAGAGGGCAACAAAGAAGTTGTTGCCGACAAGGCAAATGTCTCTTGTAGTTGGCTGTGTAGGCGAGAAACAAAGCACAGAGTCAGAGTAATTAAGGAAAATAAATACATCATCCAATACAAATCAAAGTAGACTATAACATCACCTGCAAAAGGAAGCATCCAAAGTTGTCAAAAGAGGACATCTAATGGATGCTTTGGATAATACACCGCATCCCTTCCTTCAATTCAAGCAAAACCATACTTGGCGCTTCAATATTGAGCGCGTTTAGTTTTGGACATATTCCCAAATTAAGTGAATGGAGACCAACCTCGCAAATGAATTTACAAAAATAATCAATCTGAAAAATACAAAATTAGTAAGATGTTTTTTCCATAAAGTTTTTCCATAAATTTTCCATAAAGGGTACTACTATTGACAACATAAGCCAATATTTTGGCTTAGTGACCGAACTTGATGACATATAAATAGGATTAAATTCTCACTGCCCACCCACAGGGGTTCGACAAGTGAGTCACCGTCCCCCTGAGGTTTGGTTTCCTCTTCACTTTCCCCCTTTTCGTCAACTTCATTTAAATGAAATGTCTATTTTAACCCTAAATCTTTTTAATGCAAACTCCATAAGTTGACTACATATTTGGGGGTAAAATAGGCATTTCATCCAAATAAAGTTGACAAAAGGGGGCAAGTGAAGGACCGATAAAACATCAAAGTGGCGCTTATATATGTCCAATACTTGTCCAAACCACAGTGAATAGAGGAATTCAACTCTCATGTCAACGCCCATATAAGAAACACAAAAGAGTAATATATGACACATAAGGGGAATAAAGGAACAAGAAAGAAGCTGGCTAAGTTAACTGTACACGGTAAAAAGACGCATTTTCGCATGATCACTAAAGCCATCCAAAGCAGACTTGCTGGCAAGGTAGCAGGAGCACGTGAGTTCAAGAGAATGGAAACAACATCGACAACCAAAGCTAAAGAGAAAGACTGGTTATCATGACTTGACATCGTAATCTCACTACCGCCAAGCTCTATACCAAAGAGAAATAACCAAAATTAGACAATGCATAAAGGTGATGCCCAAGATTGTGCTACATACTATCTGGGGATCAAACTAATGAGCCATACTATGAAACTGGGAAAGAGTTGATTGCCACAAATGCCGAGAAACATTTGTGGATATTTCTGAGGCAAACCACCTGGGATTTTTTACTGCCAGGAAGACTCGCATCATGGAGGGCAATATACTCTTATGAAGACAAACCATGGAGAAATATCGGGACTCAAAAGAAAGATTTGTGCATATGGTTTCTCAAATTCATTTGGAGAAGGCATATGATAAAGTGCCAAGAGAGGTACTTTGTGGGCATTAAAAGCAAAGTTAAGTGGCAGTGTTTCAAAGAAATATATTGATATTATCAAGGACACGTATAACGGAGTTAGTATTTGTGTACAAACCAGCGTCGCAAAGACTTCAAGAGTTCCCTATAAAGATCGGAGTTGGCATCAAGGTTTCGCACTTAGCCCCTTTCCTTTGCTTCGATAATGGACGACACCCCACCGACGAGGTCTAGCCCAGATGATATACCAAAGCTGTATGCCGCCGAAGATGATATCAGGCTGATTCGATGAGACAAGCTAGAGTGGTGTGCTGGTAAAGTAAATCCAAGTTTGTGGAGACACACTTTGAAATCTCGAGGTTTTCGGGACAAGGTAAGCAAGACCGAACACTTCCGTGGAGTGGTAAGTTTGAAGCGTAGAAGTTGGAAGTAGAGAGGCAGGCGCTGGGTCACATTTGCGATGGAAATAGTATCCAAGCTTCTCCTGAGTTTTTTCGCTATCTTGGATTTGCCATTATCCAAAAGGATGGAGAATTAGACGGAGAGATGTGGCTCATAGGAATTAAAGCAGTCGGTTGGCTGTGGAAGAACCTTACTACAGGGGTTTCCACATGTGATCGCTGCATGCCTCAATAGATTAAAGGGAAAATCTCTACCGCACGGCAATTAGGCCTTGCATTCCGCTTCACGGCATCAATGTCGGGCCGTCAGAAACAGTTGTCACGTGCATATAAGATGAATGTGGGCAAGGAGATGCTGTATGCTTTGATGGATGCATGCAAAGGTCATACAAGAAAGGATCGATCGGGGAATGAGGTGATCAGAGGTAAAGTAGGAGCTTGCGCCTATTGAACAGGATAATAAATGAGGAAAATCGTCTGCAAGGTGGCCTCGACATGTGCTAGAATGGTGAGATCCGAGGTGATGCACCGGTTAGCAGAGGCCTAACAAAGGAGAAATGATAAAATGGCGAGGGGCAGTAGGAAGACCCAAACAAACATGGATTATAGTAATTGAAAATGATATGAGCTTACTTGGAGCTGATGAAAATATGGTGTTGGAAGAGGTCGGAGTGGAGGGCAAAAATCCATAACGGGGGTTGGATTTTTTTTTTTTTTTGATTTGTATGTTTATTTATTTATTTATTTTATTATTATTATTTATTTATTTATTTATTTATTTTTATTATTATTATTTATTTATTTATTTATTTATTTTTATTTTTATTTTTATTTATTTATTTTATTTATTTTATTTTTATTTATTTATGTTTTTTTTTTATTTTTTTTTTTTTTTTTTTTTTCACGATAACATATGAGGATTCATGCCACTTAGCCGACCCCAAAATTATTTTGGGACTAAGGCTTTGTTGTTGTTGTTGTTGTGTTGTAAGCTATCATATGCAAATGTGTTACCTGATGTGTAAAGTGGAGCTGGCCTATGGAAGTGCAATCTGTGTATCCACGGTGGTATTTGTAGATCTTGTGCCTATCTCTTTCTTAAGATCATTAATATTTTTACCTCCGTAGTGTTTGCTCTTCTTATACGGAAGTTCTACATCGTATATATTAGAAACCTGATAATTGAGCAAAACTGGTTGAAGGATTCTATGGAACTTTCAGACAGTTGATTCTGAAGCTCTATGCGGTTGTGTTGAATTAATGTAAGGCCTAGTATTTTGTAAAGCTAAAATATTGTCTGGGTGTGTAAGATTATGTAGTGTATATATAGAGTTATATCAAGCTGCTCAGGTTCCCATGGTTACTACCTCAGGTGCGTATGACCTGATTCCAAGGAGTATTGAGTTAAAAGGTTTCGATCACTTTTGATAATTTCATCTCCTTGAGTTTATCTAATTAATAAACTGTGTCCCCAGGGTGGTATCAAATCTTTTTTCTCCTAGGAAAGTTTTAGATCATCTTGATACCAGGGGCGGATCCACCTTAGGGCCAAAGTGGGCCATGGCCCACACTCAAATTTCAAAAAAAAAAAAAAAAAAAATTTTTGAAACTATGGATAACTAGACTTAGTTAATGCATTTCAACTCTAATATTTGATTGCCCAAGCGGAAGGTTGTTAATCGTTTCCCCTTCATGTTCTGGGTTCGACTCCTATACTCCCCATTCCGTCATTTGTCCTTTCAATATATTATATTATCTCTTTTTTTGAATGTTTAAAAAACAAAATTGTTTGCTAAGTAATTAATAAATTAATAAAAATAGCATCAATTGTTTAAACATTGGAAAAAATAGCATCATTAGAAAAACAATTTTTGGCCCTGCTTTGAATTTTTTTTTACGGATCACCTTGCTTGATACCACCTTTTATTGTTGTCCCTATGTACCATTTGTGTGTTTTTCATTCTTGTAAGTGGTGGAGAGGGGAAATTTGGAGTCCATTTTTCTAAAAGATTGTATTGTTGTATATCACATAATATGTTGCATGGCAAAAAAAAAAAAAGCAAAAAGCGGCAGAATGCAGAATAGACAAATATGCTGGCGAGATGAGAGAAGTTTATTGCCTTTGCACTTTCCTTAATGTGTCATGGTCTTTCTCAGGTGTACTTTACTTTCCTATCCTCTTGCATATGCAATATGGACATTTGGGCTTTACTAAGAAAATAGAAAGGAATATTTTTTTTTTCATAGGGAAGCAGAAAGGGAGACTAGGACAGGACAACAAACCCAAGGAATTAGTGAGTGAAAAGAAGATGCATATATGCGAGTTGGTTTGACAGTCCAAACTTGAACCTAAGACAAAAGAGAAAATCATTGTTCGGCCAAAACTTTATCTTCAGGACTTTGGATTCAGATTTGAGATATGAGAGTTTGAGTGCACCTTCCTGTTACATGCTTTCCTCGAGATGTGCTTGTTTTTTATACATGAGCACTTATCAAATCTGTTTTTACCCCTTAAAGTCAAGTAATCCAGCTTTTCCAAGGAGGAATGGGACTAGAAATCTGCTCTAGATTGTAATTATCCTAATTACTATGTTTGCTTTGTTGTTTGATTTTTTTTTTTGTTTCCTTTCTTAATTACTCCATTTTGATGGTGCCATGTACTTGTAACTACACAACTATCTATAATTCAAAACTTATTACTTTAAATTTCATATTGGGAGAGGTTAATTTTTTTAATTTAATTTAATTTAATTTAATTTTTTTATTTATTTTTTTTTCACGATAACATATGAGGATTCATGTTAGCCGACCCCAAATTATTTTGGGACTAAGGCTTTGTTGTTGTTGTTGTTGTAGAGGTTATCATATTCCCACCCCTCAATCACCAAAACCAACTTAGATTTATTTGCTTGAAGGTGCCTTAGTTTTGTTGTTCCAGACTTTGTTGCTTTGGTCAGAAGTTAGTTGGACTATACATATATGGAGCGACTCTATAATGATGCTCCAGCGCAAAATGAAATTGGCTCATGCTCATGCTTCCACTCTCTCACTGTTACTCGCATTATGTGACATTTTTTTTTGGGGGGGAGGCTTATTGACACCCTTCATAATAGAAGCGTCATTGTGTTTTCAAAAGAATGAAGGAAAATTTTAATACGGAGGAGTATATCCTTGTAGAAACTATTCCAGCAACATTTTCATATTTAATTAAGAAGATTTATTGTCAGACATTTCCATATATTGTTTCACTGCTTAAGTTAACAGATTAAATCTTTGACTCCCTTTACCCATGCAAAAGTACTTGCGATATTATTATTTTCTTATGTGATTTATGCTCAGTTTTGATTTTTGCACTTTTCATGATTAGAAACTCAGTGTTTTTCTTTACATTCCTTGAAGACGAAATTTAAGGCGTGATCTCAAGTACTTGTACTTATAAATATGTTTATCAATGTAGCCTTAGGCAGTCAATAACAATGAAAATCACCTTGCAGGATCTCCCTCCAGTTCCTCCCGTGAATGTGACCATACAACCACATCATCAAACCCTTCCGGTCGGAGTTGTTTTATCGGTAAGCTCTTGAAACAAACGATGGATTTTTGTGCAGTATTTTTTTTTTTTTAATTCAAGGCATTGGAATATGTTTTAATTATGATTACTTAAATTTCATGCTGATATTCAAGTGCTAGAGTAACTCAATTTGAGGTCATATTCATTTCTACAGATGATAGGTTATCAAGTTATTGTAGAAGGTGTGGAAAAGCATAACCCTCTCAGTGAGGGTTCAATCCTTTGGATTACGGAGAGCAGATCCCCTCTAGGGATAATTGATGAAATATTTGGACCTGTCAAGAATCCCTACTACATTGTAAGGTACAACTCAGAAAGTGAAGTACCTTCCGGGATCCAGCAAGGCAGTTTGATTTCTTTTGTTCCTGAGTTTGCAGATTATGTCCTCAACAACAACAATCTTTACAAAAAAGGGTATGATGCATCTAATGAACATGATGAAGAGTTAGTGGACGAGGTCGAGTTTTCAGATGATGAGAAGGAGGCCGAATACAAGAGAATGCAAAAGATGTCTAAAAGGGGAACGGGTGACCAGAAAAGTGGAAATATGAGAAATGATAAAAAGAAATTCAAGAATCGGAGTGGTAACTGGAATAATAACAACCAATATCCTTCTCCGACTTCACAGGCCCCACAAGAAACTATTCCTGGTGGGCTAGGGCCGAGCTCGACTCCAACTTTTCAACAAGCGCCTCAGCCTTTTAATTTTAACGCCCCTTCTGGAGTCTGGACAAACGGGACCCCATTTGTGCACCAACAGGGTACAGGTATGAGTTTTCCTAATGGACTTCCTACAAATATGCTATGGATGCAGCAGCAGAATTATCTTCCACAGCCTTTTCAGATGCCAATGCCAATGCCAAATGGAGTACCATTTCCTCAGCAGTTCAATCCTGGCCAAATGATGCCTCCTAATTTTGTGTCACAAGGGCAACCCAATTTTTTCAAGGGCAAGCATTTTCACCTTGGCCTGTAAACATGGGTCAGAATATTTTCAATCAATCACAGTTTGCTCCGGGCTTTCAGAGCCCAGTTACTCAACCACAACTTGTGAATGTGCAGCAACAAGGATTTTTGCCTAATGGACCTCAAGTGGAAAATAGTAATGGTATGAACTCTGAAGTGGAAAATAGTAATGGTGGGAACTCTAATCGTGGTGGCAGGCAACTCTTTCGTGGGAGAGGTGGTGGTGGTCGTTTTAGAGGTGGGAGAGGTGGAAGGCAACAGAGGGGAGGAAGGTCATGAACTCTCATGCTCACTTCTTTTGATTGTATTAACTCTTGGAAGAGTGATGACTATTTTTTTGGAATAAGTCCATTTTCATTCTTGTCACGGGTAATTTATGAATTAAATGATCTTGAAGGTCACTATTAAGTAACAATAACTTCTCCTAATGAATTTATACAATTCTTTGTAAATTTTATGTTGTGGTCTATAATTTTGTAGCTGAGAGTTGCAATGCATATGACTAAGACTAAGCGCATGCGGCATTTGCGTGTATGAGATTGATCAGATTAACAGACCAGCTAAAAGTAATCTTTAGTTGAGCATTTATTAGTCTGATTTTGCTGCAGTTTCTTTAATCATCAATTCTGTCTCATGAAACGATAAAACCTAATTAACATATTGTACTTTTGCAAACGCATTTCTTAGTATGAGAATTCCTTGCATGGTCATTCGTTGGCTCAACAATACCAATTCTTTTACCTATTGGTGAATCTAGTGGCCCAGCAGCTGCAGATCCTGTAGCAATGATGGAAGTTTATGCGAAGAAGGCTGCACAAGAAGAGAGAAGGAGACAACCTAAGCAGTCAAAAGATGAGATGCCTCCACCTGCTTCCCTTCAAGGTGTATACCTTTTTAACCCTGATTGAGGGCTTTTTTTTTTTTTTGCCTTGGGTATTTTATGTATTGTCACATGCTCCTTAGTAATGTAACACATCTCCCACCCTATCCTTCTCTTTCTTATTTTTTTCTTTCATCGTAGCAGCTTCTTCTGGTAAAAGGGGTCATCACATGGGTGATTATATACCCGACGAAGAGCTTCTGAAGTTCATGGCCAACTGTGATGACGTTGCTGCTCAAAAAGCAGCCAAAGCGGCTGCAGATAAAGCCAGGATCCAAGCTGATAATGTAGGACACAAACTTCTGTCTAAAATGGGTTGGAAATAAGGTGCTCTCCCCCTTATTCATTCTTTTACTACTTAAGATTTTGACATTCTTTGGAAGTTAATGCTTTAATTTCTTCTCACATAATTCAAGGGTTGCAGTTAAAATTTATTTATTTATTTTCCATCCGTTTCTTGAATTACTGCTGTGAAAAAAATGTCCCCTTAGATGTGACATTTTGGAACTTGAGAGAAAAATTATACCTTTTCTATCCACAAGCGTTTTGGATATATCCACACACTGTAGGGTAGGGGTATGAGTGGTGCTCTTAGAATCCTCATCTCCCATCCTTCTCTCTTTGTGCATCCTAACCTCTATCGCGACCTACTACTAAGATCTCTTTCCTTTGACGTGTATGGGGCTCACTTCATCCTCTCAGTTTCTCCCTCGACATTGATAAGCAGGAAGTTAGTACTCCCTCCATATCATATTTATTGTCCTGTTTTCCTTTTTATAGTTGTCTCATTTTTTTTTCCACTTGGATATCCAATGCATGTTAATTACCTAGTTTCCCTCTATACCCCTAATAAAGACTCTAGGTTTTGTTGCTTATGAGTAAAAAATTATTTAACATGTATAAAGGAAAATTAAAGAAGGGTACAAATGGAAATCTGCATACTAAATAAGAATAGTTACGACATGTTTTACAAATGCTACAATTACGAGTTTTTGTCTAGTGGACAGTAAAAATAAAACGTAGGGTGTATATTATTTACCATGAACACCATCAAAGTTTTTACCTTATTTGCTTAATTTTACTCTTTTTCTCAAATAAATCTATGGTTTGCTTATCAAAAATTCATGGCAATATGCCTCTCAGAAATCATGATACAGAGTAACTAGATAATGCTCCTTCCACCCTGTAATGGGTTCTCGATTCAAGTTGAACTTCTTATTAAGTTCAACTGCTAACTATACTCGATGGGGGGAGTTCTTCTCTTGTGACATCAAATTGGCATTTTTGTCAATTAAAAGTAAGTGACATTATACAGTTAACCAGCCTATAATTTCAAAAAGGATCTTGGATATATGTTAAAGAAATGATGCATAGTGGCTTGGATATCTTGAACTTCACATCAATTTTTAGTTTTGCATGGTCCAAAAGATGCAAAAGTAATGAGAAAGCCGATCTTGTACCTTTCTTTCAGTTGAACAAAAGTTCTGTTTCCTGCCCAACTCGACTGATTGAAAATTGCAAGATTAAATTGTACGTTATACTATATACTCCCTCTGTCCCTAAATGAATGTCCAAATTTAAGAAAATTTTGCCCGAAATGAATTGTCTTTTTTGTAAAAAACTGTCCCTAAACACATTTTTTCCAAATTTATTTTTTTTCTCTATTCATTTTATTATCGTAAAACTAAATGTTTAGAAAGTGGATAACACGAATATTTATGCATCTTTGCCATTATATTGTAAATTAGGGACGGAGGGAGTACTACTTTTTATATAGGAGTCCGTTGCTTGAATAAATTTAACTCTTATAAAAAATGGTGCTAATGTATTATATTTTTATTGTTACTTGGAATTGTAGGAGAGGGTCTTGGCAGTTCAAGAAGTGACATAGCAGATCCCATAATGGCAGGTGGTGTGAAGAAGGACCCACTTGGGGGTTGGGGCAGCTCAACCTGGGGAGGTAACTCCAGAGGATGATATCTATGAGTAGTATAAGAAGTGGATGATGCTTGGTTACCGTTACAGACCAAATCCAATGGTGGGTAATTATTTATTTTCCTAATTATATAACATTCCTTCTCTTGTGCCAGTTACTCCCTCCGTCTCATAATGATGTTCCCACTTTCTATTTTAGTTTGTCCCAAAAAGAAAGTCTCATTTCTAAATTTGAATGGTTAAAATAAGTAAATTTCCAAATTTTTTTTAGTGAAATGGAAGTGGACAATGGGATAAGTTTAGTTGTCCTTTGTGTGTTTCTTATGTTTTTTAAGGGGTAGTAATGGAAAGAGACATACTAAATTGTTTGAAAAGTCAAACGGGCAGGGGCGGAGCCAGGGGGGGGCAGGAGGGGGCACTTGCCCCCCCCACCGGCGGAAATGCAGTGCAAAATATTTTTATTTTTATTTTTTTGCCCCCCCCACCGGAATCTGGCAAAAATTAGGGATTTAGGCCGGTGAATTGCCCGGAGAAGAAGAAGAGTTAACGTTTTTTTGTTTTTAATTAATCAAAACGACGTCGTTTTGATTAATTAAAAACAAAAAAAAAAAACGTAAACTGCGTCGTTTCCCTGTTTCCAGTTATTTAAAAAAAAAAAATAGAGAGAGGACGTAATTTCCTCTTTCTTCTCGACAAAAACCTAGCAAATCTCTCCACTCCGCCCCTTGCAGCCGCTCCTCCTCCCGACGCCGCCGCTCCTCCTCCTTGGCCGCCGCTCTGCTCCTTCTCCTCCTTGCCGCTGCAAAGGCCGCCGTCTCTCTCTCTCGGTAATTTCCTCTCTCTCTCTCTACAAATTTGAATGGAGTTTACAAATTTAAATGTGTTATTAATTTTAATTTCTTCACAAATTGATAAGTTTTCAATTGTATTTTTTGTTCGTTTAGGTTTATCAATGGATAGATTTGTATTGAAATTGTTCGTTTAGGTTTATTTGTTTTTCATGGATCCGACCCATTTTTTACTTGTCCGACCCGAATTTTTTTTTCGGGGGCGCTGCCCCCGAACCCCCGTATAATCTTGCCCCCCCCACGGAAAATTCCTGGCTCCGCCCCTGCAAACGGGAACATCTTTACGGGACAAAGGAGTATAAAACAGTCAAATCTATAATCAACTTCTATTCAGAAATTGATTATCAATTCCTGACTCGATCTTTGTTTTCTTGTTACAGAACTACCCAAGAAAGGCTTACTACTGAGCTGAGCGGCATGTAAAGATTCTCATTCATTTTAAAACGCTATAATGAAAGGTTTGACCTCGACTACGAACTAGTGGAAACTGCGTTTTTTTCTTTCTTGTTAATCTCTTTCATGCATAATGGATCTGTTGAATGCAAATTTCGTGAGCTTTGTTACAATCTACTGATTGTTTCGTGCATAAGTGTTTTGGTTTATAAATGTGTGGTACATATATGGTGCATGACTTCGTAGAATGCACCCCTTCCACAGGGCCATCCATTAGGGTGACCATTTTAGGCTTTTTTGGCACTATCATGATTTTCCATGAAAGGATTTTTTTAGTTAATTAATTACTCCCTCCGTCCCTAAATGTTTGTCCCATTTGACTTTTCAAACATTTTAATTTAGTGATTTTGAAGCTTTAATTTTGTTTATTTTTACGAACGCTTTGAAAATTATTGATAATATACACCGCCGTTATGTAATACTCCGTCCCTAAATGTTACAAGTTTTGAAAATTTAGTGATTTTGAAGCTTTAATTTTGGAAATGAGACTAACTTTTTGGGACAAAGAAAAAGGGGAAATGGGACAAACATATAGGGATGGAGGGAGTATATTTTAGTAAGAATTTCTTAAAAGCTATGCATATTTCGTTTTTACTTTATTTGTCAGTTAAATCATGGGATTTTTATACTCCCATTATTTGTGTATGTGTGTGGTCGGGGCAGATTTCACCATATTTTTCTCATTTTAACTTTTTATTTAGATAAAATTAATTTTGTTCGAGGTGAGCCGGTAAAGACTAAGTTGATCTAGTCATTGATGACAATGCAGGGGTGTGATAAACTGTGGATTTTATTTTTCTTAAAATTATACATTGTTAAATAGTATTTTCCAAAACAACACATTCGGGAAAGTATTGTCTAAAATAATTTATTTTCTTGAATTAGATAATTTAAGGTTGAATTTCTTATTGTAAATAGCGAATTTAGGTTTTTCCGGCTTGAAATAGCATCGAGAAATTACTGAAATTGCTATTTGTAATAACGAATTAAAGCTTAAATATTGATTTTTTTTATATATAAAATGTGGTAAATATTAATTTAAAAATATAATTTTAAACTGTGGACCCAGATCAGCTTGCTGTAACTGAGGTTCCAAATGAAAACGTACAGTTTAAAAGTTCACATCCTCATCACATACACAAGTGTTTTTTTTTGTTCTGTTGTGTTTATAAGCGGTCTTGAATTTGATTTCAACATCATTATGAAATATATACTCCCTCCGTCCGCTTACATGGTTCACACTTTCTATTTTGGGCGTCCGCTTACATGGTTCACACTTTGTTTCTTTCCTAAAAAGGAAACCTTAAATCACTATTCTCTCGACTCATTCTCTCTCCTACATTATTTTAATACTCATAACACCATTATAATTTATTATTCCCTCCACTCATTCTCTCTCATATTTTATTTCACACTCACAACACTTTCAATATAATACTCCCTCCTTAATTAACGTGTAAACAGTAAGTGTGAATCTTCTAAGCGGACGGAGGGAGTATATATATATATTATATATATATAGAGAGAGAGAACCGAGTTCGCGCGATGTAAATAGAGAACCGAGCTCGCGATGTAAATAGAGAATTGTCGAGATGTAAATAGAGAATTGTGATGAGTCTAGCAAAATAATCAAAATGCTATTAATAAAGGGCAAAAATGAGAATTGTCGAGATGTAAATAGAGAACCGAGCTCACCAAACTAACTGTCAAACCGCATTAAGAAATATTCGCATTATCTAACCCTTTCCATCCCTTGCTGAGACGTAAAAAAAAAAAGACCTTTTTTTAATTAACTGAAAATGAACAATTCAACTATATTAATAACATTGATAGCCATTATGATTCTCTGGTTATCATCTTTGTAAATAATCCATCTCAAAAATATTGTACCACCTTCAGTCTTGATTTTCTTATTAAAAAAGTAAAAAATTGTCTTACTCCCCTTCCCAAATTGACATATATTCTTCCCAAATTGACCTATATTTTTTGAATTTTCCCTCAAAAAAAGTTGTCCCTAAATATTTTTTTTTTAAAAAAAAATATTTTTTCATTTTTTTGTAAAACTAAAATTTTGAAAGTGAATACTCCCTCCGTCCCAATAAAACTTCACTAATTACCCAAAAGGACGTCCCGTTAGAAGCTTCACCTTTCATTTTTTGGCAAAGAATCTTCACTATTCTCTCCACTCATTCTCTCTCCTAAAACACTATTACACTCACAACACTTTTCAAATTCACTATTCCCTCCACTAATTCTCTCTCCTATTTTCAAATTACACTCACAACATTTTTTTTTCCCTCCCATTATCATAATTCCCGTGCCGGAGGAAAAGGGTGAAGCAATTGGTGGGACGGAGGGAGTATAGACTATACTATGTTTATGATTTTTTTTTTAATTAAAAATCAACCTTTTCAAAATGATCCTTAAATTCAAAATAATTATTTATTTTGAGAAGGAGGTAATATATACTCCCTCCATCCCATTAGTAACCACACACTTACTATTCATGCGTAGATTAAGAAAAAAAATAATGATATAAATGTTGTGAGTGTAAAAGTAAAATAGGAGAGAGAATGAGTGGAGGAAATAGTAAATTATAGGGTTAATGACAATTTAGGGCCTGTAGTATAGGGGCGGTACCACATTGGGGCCTGAAGTCTTAAAACTATCAATTTGGGGCCCGAATTTACAATTTTAATCAATTTAGGGCTTTTTGACGGAAAACGTTAAAAACCCCCGTTAAGTGACCATGTGCGAGGCATGTGACATTCAGTGAGGACATTTTGGTCATTTTGCGTTCAGCCCAGACTTCAGGCCCTAAATTGACATTTTTCCTATAAAATAATAAATAAAAATATTTAGTTTTTTTTTACAAAAAATAATTAGTAAAAAATGCTCCATTTTTATATTAATAAAAATATTTTAAATAATAATTTTAAATTAATTTAATTATTTTAATGAAAATATAAACTTATAATTAATGCATCATTATTAAATTTATCAATAATAATTTTTTAAATTTTTTATTAATATAATTATATTAACCTAAAATTATTTTTCAAAGCTAATATTTCATTATGAGATAAGTAATTTGTATATTTGCATTGAAATGATAAAACAGGGGTGAGATTAAATGGATTCCCCTGCAAAGTAAACGCCACCGCCGATGATTTCTTCTTCGCCGGCATAGCCAACCCTGGACTCACCAACAACACCTTCGGCTCCCTCGTCACAGGCGCCAACGTCCAGAGAATCCCCGGCCTCAACACCCTCGGCGTCTCCATGGCCCGCATTGACTATGCTCCCGACGGTATTAACCCACCCTATCTCCACCCACGTGCCACCGAGATCGTCTTTGTCCTAGAAGGTGAACTCGACGTCGGATTCATCACCACCGCCAACGTCCTCTACGCTAAGACAATCAAGAAGGGCGAAGTCTTCACGTTCCCAAAAGGGTTGATCCATTTCCAGAAGAACAACGGGAAAGTAGCTGCCTCCGTCATCGCCGCCTTCAACAGCCAGTTGTCGGGAACTCAACAGGTTGCTCCGGCGTTGTTTTGGGCTACGCCACCGGTGCCTGATAATGTGTTGGCTAAGGTTTTCCAGATTGGGACTCCAGAGGTTCAGAAGATTAAGACAAAGTTTGCTCCCAAGAAATGAGTGAGATAATTGATCAAGTATTTGCTTCATTTAAACTTAATTAGCGGAAATGAAATTTGTGTTCTTTTTTATTGTTGTTGTTAGTGTTTTTTGAAGAGAGAGAGAGAGAGAGAGAGAGAGAGAGAGAGAGAGAGAGAGAGAGAGAGAGAGAGAGAGAGAGAGAGAGAGAGAGAGAGAGAGAGAGAGAGAGAGAGAGAGGAAAATGTCAATTTAGGGTCCGAAGTCTGGGCCTAAACGTGAAATGATCAAAATGCCCTCAATGAATGTAACATGCCTCACACATGGTCACTTAACGGTCTTTTTTAACGTTTTCCGTAAAAAAAATCCCAAATTGATCAAAATTGTAAATTCGGACCCCAAATTGATAGTTTTAAGACTTCAGGCCCCAATGTGGTACAACCCCTATACTACAGGTCCTAAATTGTCATTAATCCTAAATTATAATGGTGTTGTGAGTATTAAAATAATGTAGGAGAGAGAATGAGTGGAGGAAATAGTGATAAAAACTTTCCTTTTTAGGAAGTGTGTGATTTGTAGTGGGACACCCAAAAAGAAAAGTGTGTTGATTGTAATGGGACGGAGGGAGTATATATATATATATACTCCCTCCGTCCCACACCAGTGTGGACTATTTTTTTGGGTACGGGAATTAAGGAAAAGTAGGAGAGAGAAATAGGTGGAGGAGGTGTTTGTGAGTATGAAAAAATTAAATAGGAAAGAGAATGAGTGGGAGGAATAGTTAGGAGAGAGAATGAGTGAGTGGAATAGTAAAGATTCTTTGCCATTTTGGACAGTTCACACTAATGTGGGACGTCCCAAAAAGAAAATAAGTCCACACTGGTGTGGGACGGAGGGAGTATATATATACTCCCTCCGTCCCGATAAATGCTTCACCATTTTGGTCCGACACGCAAATTAAGGGTGGAGAAAATGTTGTGAGTGTAATCTATTTTATAGTATAAATGAGGGAAGTGGGATGAATAGTTGTATGAATAGTGTCAAAAGTTTTTTTTCCCATTTTACCCTCACTAAGTTGGCCCTTTCCCATTTTACCCTCACTTTTAATTAAAAAATACCACGTGTCCTCGGACACGAACTTTTACTAGTAGTAAAATAGGAGAGAGAATGAGTGAAAGAAATAGTAAATTTGAAAATGTTGTGAGTGTAATAGTAAAATAGGAAAGAGAATGAATGGGTGGAATAGTAAAGATTCTTTGCAATTTTAGAAAAAGTGAAGCTTCTAATGGGACGCTCTTTTAGGAATTTAGTGAAGCTTTTATTGAGACGGATAGAGTATATATATATATATATCTATAGTATAAATGCAACCGGGGTGTGAACAGTTCTATGAACAGTTCCACTCGCGGAAGTTACCATTTTGCCCTCACTATTCACTTCCTTTCCCGTTTTGCCTTTAAAAAAATAAAAAAAATTACCTATGTCGTACGACATACATGACATTAATTTTCAAAAATAACTTTTCCCTCCTAAAATTTGTTTTTTTGTAAAAAAGGGCTCCACATTAAAAAAAAAATAAAAAAATTAGTATGTCGTGTGACATATTTGCCCTTAAATTTTTTTTTTTAAACTAAAAGAAAATAGAAAAAAAAAAACACTCACGTGGCCTTGGACACGGGCATGTGCTAGTATATATATATATATATACTCCTCCGTCCTAGCTCAACCGACACTTATTTCCATTTTCGTTAAATGCTCCACCACTGACACTTTCCAAAATAGCCTACTTTCTATAATTTTATATTCACTCTACCCCACCACTCATTCTCTCTCTTCATTTTCCACCACTCAATTTATTCAACCAACACTACTATTTACCCACTCTTTCTCTCTCTTCATTTTCTACCACACATTTTTTTAATTTATTCTTTTTTCTTAGTTCCCGTGCCCACCTCTTGGGTGTCAAGTGAGGTGGGACGGAAGGAGTATATATATATATATATATATATATATATATATATATATATATATATATATATATATTTTTTTTTTTTTTTTTAATACCATGCAATATCCTCACTCAGCAGAAGCAGCAGCTCTTCTTAATATTGAAACCGATTTCTCTCATTTTAATCTCAGGAATATGTGTTTGTAACTAACAACCTCTAGCCTTTATATACATATCAATAAGAAGGTCCAACAAGATAAAAGATTAAAATTAAAAATTAGAAAAATAAAAATAAGTTAGTTTAGTAGAAACCTAAAATCTACTTCTTCTTTTCAAAATGAATGACCAAAAGTTTAAAGATGAAGAGCAAATTCGTAGTTATTTTTTTTTTTTTTAAATCATTCATTTTAGATTTTGGGATAAAAGGAGGTAGCAAATGTTGGGAAAAATAGGAGTGTATTAAAAAATAGCTTTAAATAGTAATAAGCGAGATGAAAAATTATTTATAAATAAAATAAGTTAGAGGCAAATGTTTGACTCTTTTCCACAAGACAATATTGTCTCGTATATTAGTACTCACGATATTCGAAAATTGTTTCCAAAATATAATCGCTTTCTGATTTCAGAAGGCAGCACAACAATTCTAAAACTTTCGGGCGAACTACTTGATACTCGAGTTCTTTTGAACTCGAATGCAAAGACTCTGAATGCTAGGATTCTTTGACAATTAGAGAGAATGCTTTGGATGACCGAAATGAGGAGGGAGTCCTTTAAATAGATATTGAAGAGTTGAGTTGCCTTTTAAGAATAGACACAAATTGCACCCGGTGAAATCTGCACCGTCAAATCAGATTCTAATGGAAGGCTTAGATTTGCTGGATCAACCCATCCTCGTAGCTAGTTGGGTTGGGCTAGTAGATCAATTGATTGCTATCTCCTTGAATGCTCACAGTAATAAGGTGCAATGTATTCCATTTTCTTAGCAACGTGGGATATGACTTTTCCATTCCCATTTCTCTTCAACCATAATATAAGTTGCTCACTTTATCAATTAATTTTTCATTCGCCCGAAATTGATTTTGAGAAAATAAATATACAATCTTAATCTACACTAAATGTAGATTAATTATTTGCTATTTCCATTTTTACAAAATGAAATTTCCTAGAAACTTTCAAACTTTAACAACAATTGATTCTACATCAGTTGCTGCACATCTTTTATGTGGAATGATCGTAGATGTGTCACTTTAAGTTCTATAAAGGCCGAAACCAAATCCAATTCCAGTAAGTGGATAACTCTAGGCTTCAAATGCGGCATCTCATTATATCTCCTCTTAAGGATATACGACAACAACATCGGCTTGATGCTCGAGCACCCCCAGCACCAGTTGATCGCGTCCAGGCGGTTCCACACAGACAACCTCCGCCTCAACGCATCGCGTGCAGGTAGTGCAATAGAGGCAACCTGGTCAACACTTAGTGGATGAGCAAGAGGAGGATCAAGAGCGACAATCGGAGCAGGACCAGGAAGCTCGGGTAGAGACTCGGGAAAATGCACCTCCCGAGACTCCATTACTGTCAGATGCACATCCTAGACTCCGTCAGAGTCATAGATACTTACACATCTCGAGACTCAATCACATTCTGAGACTCAGACAACGATGGAGGCACAAAGTGAGGTTACACATGGAGACACACATTTGTCATTTGTTCAGCCACCTCATAGCACACGGGACCACGATACACAAGGTGAGTGTGTTATACGCAAGTTGAGGGGAAATATGTAGCTAAAGAAAAAACATACATGCGCATGAAAAAAATGAACCCAAATGAACATTTGAGACACTTCCTATATGCCCGGGTTGTGGTCATTTAATGACATTTTGTTCAATTTACGTGTTGTTGAATGTGTTTGTTTGTCAAAGGTGTTGAATTGTGTTTGTTTGTCAAAAGGTGTTGAAAATGTGTTTGGTACATATTAAATGTGTTTGTTTGTCACATGTTTTGATAGAACTTTGTTACAAAGTTGAGATGTGAACTGAATTTCTTATGCTGGAATAGAGGTACAGTAAATTTGCTAATGGGAGTAGCGAATTTAACTTGGTTAAACTCGCTAATGGTAATTGTTTTGGTCAAATTTCAACAAGAGAATTAGATGAGAAGAAAAGTGACTAAAGTGATATGAATCTAGGTACAATGATTATCAAGTTGAATAGAAATGGACACGAATGGTTTGTTGACTAGGGAAAGCCCTTGAACAACTTGTTCGCCGGCATAAAACCCCGGGAGGATTTGGCTCCTACCTTGACCGAAAGTTTACTAAGAATTCTCTTGAGATTACAATGCTAAGAGCGTATGAAAAAGGGAGCTTAAGCTAGTGAAGAACGTGTGTGTAAATACAGTGTATCTCTCCCTTTTATACCTCAAAATAAAACTAATTAACAAAGAAGGATTATGCGCCTATAAAATCGGGGAAGAGGTTGATCACATAGAGATATATTCGCCATTTATTGTTTGAGGAAAAGATAAGGTCCATTGCTGAAGAAACGTGGTTGAACTGGTCTTTATTCCCTCCGGCACATGTCCTATAAAATAGGAAAAGCGTTACTGCGTCCCAACCTGCAGAAGCCAAGTTGTAAATAGAACAACTCAAGTTGTTAGTACCAAGTTGTTAGGCGTAAGTTGTAAAACATATTGACTGAAAAATGTAGGGCCCAACAATTGCCCCCAAACTTTTTGAATTTTAAAATGAAGAATAGAAAGAGACAAAAGAATTCAAAAAGTTTGCCAAAATAAGAAAGAAAAGAACGACGGTCTAAAAGGGACGCGATGGGACGGTTAAGTGGTTTTCCAAAGCAAAAAGATTTGATCGCTCTTAGAGTTCCAACCACCTTCAACCTTCATAAATAAGTAGTCTCTTTCTCCAACTCTCCCTTTCACCAAATCAAAAACGTTACTTTCGCAGAGGTTTCTAGGAGAAGAACCAAGGAAGACGGTTGGGGCGAAAAATCGAGTAGATATTTACGGTGAGTTTCTTGTCTTCTCTTCAATTTCATCTTTGATTTCTTGTTTTAAGTTGAAAAAATGGGTCGGAAGAAGATAGTCGTGATTGAGAGTAACGAGGGTTTGCCCAAGGGTTTCATAACCCAAAACTTGTTGAAGGAACCTGATAATGAGAAATGTCTGATGCCTAAGGCTAACCTAGAGGTTATTAAGAAGAACCACGCCATGCCTGATGAAACGGTCTACTTCACCCACCCTGATTTGACCTCCGAATGTTATTCTCCCACTTGGGTATGCTTTTCGGAGTATCCCTTTGTTATAGGCTTACGATTCCCTTTTCCCGACTTAATTACGAAGTTCTTCTCCTCTACCAAACTCAACTATGCCCAAATGATGCCTCAAGGGTGGAGGTACTTGCAAACCCTAGTTAGATTAGGAGAGAGGGCTGATTTGGTTGCCGGTTTAGAAGAGTTGGCGTATACTGTGGATTTAAGGAGTTTTGGTCCAGGAAGGTTTGGTTTTAGGGTCAAAAATGGTGAGCCTATTCTGATTTCCAATCATGACATTGCTGATAGAGGGTGGAAAAATAAATTTTTCTTTGCAAGGAGGGACACCTTGGGTCAAGAGGAAGGTGTTTTTTCCAAATGGAGGTTTCAAGGTAGTGAAAATAGTTCTTTTATTTTACGAAATGCTTCTCAATACTAGGATAACTAACTCTTAAAATTTCCTTTGTAGAAGTTTCTAAGTTGTCAGACCTGTTTCCGGAGCAAGAAGGGACACAAGCGAACGTAAACCAGCTTCTTCAGTTGGATGTATTCGATAGGTCCTTCAAGGCATTCCCTGTCGAGTTTTTCGTTGAGGAGGTTGGAGGTGAAGCAGAGGTTGAAGCAGAGGAAAATCTACCCCCAACTCTACCTGAGATGTCTAAAGGTTTAAGTCCTCAAAAATCTTTGTACTTTTTCACGAGTATTTCGATTATCTCAATCCCTTGTTTCCTTGTTGTAGCTACACGATCCAAATCCAACGTGAGTGCCGCTGACTTGATGGCCGCTGCTAAGGCAAAGAAAGTTGCCAAGAAGGACAATAAACCTCCAACTCCAATGTCCATGGCCTCTAGCTCAGATTTGAATGCTTCCAAGAAAAAGGAAGAAGTGAAGAAAAGGAAGTTATCTGAAACCGAGGCTACGGATGGGAATGAGATTGGCGACATGGGGACAAAGAAGAAAAAGTTAAAGGAGGCTATAGCTTGTTTTGTCGACAAGGTAAAATGAGAAAACTTGAACCTTGCCCATGATTTTTGATGAAATGCTAACATTTCTTTTGCTTAGGTTGCGGATATCATGGTCCCTATCATGGACCAGCTTGATGCTGTGAAAATCAAGGCAAACCGGGCACAATTACGAAGCTGAGGAATACAAGAAGCAGGCTACCAAGAATGCTGAAGAGATTGAGAAGTTGAAGGAAAATCTTGAAGCTGAAAAGAAGGAGTTGGAAGCTGTTAAGGCCGAGAAAACGAAGGAACATGAAGCCCATGAGAAGGAATTGGATGCCGCGAAGAAAGACTTCACATTTAATGCAACCAAAGTGGTGTTTGAAGCTAGGATTGAACTTATGGAAGAATACAAGAACGGGCCGGCTTTGGAGTGGGATGTGGAAGCAGAGAAAAGGGCTTTAGAAGATTTCGTTGGCGAGCCAGTAGATGCAGAGGAAGTGAATTCTGCGGCTTTGGAGGCTCTAGTTGAAGACACTGATAGGACCTTGAGCACCCTAGTGGTAGCTCAGAATGGTCAAGGGGAAAATGCAACACCGGCGGCAGCAGGCCAGGAAGTTTAAAAAACATTTTAAAACTTTGGGTATTTTGGATGAAAAAACAATTTTTGCTTTATTTGTGTACCTCTGTCGGTACAACAAATGGGGGGAGTGTCCCCAAAACAAGGATTTTTTTTTTTTTTTTTTTAGTTTGTAATGGCTCATAAGAGCCGAGACAATTTATTTGGGGGTACTAGGTTGGTCTAGTACTCCAAGCTTTTTAGGTTTTTAGGGACTTGTTGGCTTACCCAACTTGTCCTTTAGTTGCGAAAAAATCTTTTGAAAAACACTTAATGGTTTTTTTAGCAAAGTATCTTATGTCTCTGAGAGACGCTTGTTTGTTCTTTAGATAACATGTAAATGTTATAAACCGTAGGTAACATGAAAATGTTACAACCAATAGTTCACGACTTGAAGAAGTGTGAAAACGTGCGCCCAGGCGAAGGTGTCAAAACCTTAATTCGTAAGAAAAGATGAATATCTTTTAACCATAAGTACCTTTGATCAGAGGTAAATCGTTTGAAGAGATAGAACAAGTATCGCCCGTCCCGGCGTGTCAACAAGTTCTATCCCTCTCCAGCCTAGAGTTTCAACATGTATCGCCGCATCGGCGTGTCAACATGTTGAAATTCTTCTTCCTAGGTCCAAACATGTATCGCCCGCATCGCATGTCAACATGCTTAGACCTACTCCAGCTTTGGGTCCCAACATGTATCAACCGTACTGGCGTGTCAACATGTTGGGCTTATCTCGTTTGCTCAAGTTACACCTTGCAAAACAAATTCATGTTAGGGTTGGGCGTTAGCATAGCTAACGCCCCTCCGACGCTCAAGTCAGTAATGTTTTAATAAGAGTGAAAAATTGAAATGCGTAATTGAACTTGACATAAATTTAAACCGTACCTGAGGAGTCTAGTTATAAATAACTGGACTTACATGAAATAAAGTTTCAAGTGGATAGCGTTCCAACTTCTAGGGATTCTGTCTCCACTTGGGGTTGACAACCAGTATGCACCTTTGCCGGCTTCAAAGATCGATGAGATATGGGCCTTCCCACTTGGGAGCCAGCTTACCTGCATTCAATTCTCTTGTATTTTGAAATACTTTTCTTAAAACTAAATCACCAACCTGGAACCTTCTAACTCTGACATTCTTGTTGTAAGACCTAGCAATTCGCTGCTGATAAGCTGCCATCCTTATCTTGGCTAAATCCCTGATCTCATCAATTGTATCTAAATCTTGAGTTAGCAAGAGGTTATTTTCATCTTGAGTCAATAAGCCATACCTTGCTGTGGGGACTTGTAAGTGCTCCAATTTGAGCTTGTTAGCATTTTCGTTAGAAAATTAACGAAAGTTATAACATTACTAACATTCCTAACATTCCTAACTTTTCTAACAAAGTAAGGGTAAAATGGGCATTGCCATTTAAAGTTAAACCAAGAAAAGAATCTCAAAAAGCAAAAGAAATAAGAAAAATCCGAATTGGGCAAGTTGAAAAACATAAACTGCTGGATTTTTGAATTTTATTCTTCCTGTCCAAAGCCTGAAGCTGTAATTAATGAACAATGCACGCTGTCAATCATATTCGCGCGGACATGTTTGTCAATTTCAGAGGGCTATAAATTGAACCCTCCTCTCTCAGTTTACACAACACAATTTGATCACAAAGAACGAAACTCAAGCGAAATATAGGGAGAAAACAAAGTGGGAATTCACTTGAATTGCCACCATTTTCTCTTCAATCTTTCCCAAATCTCACTCACTCACAAACACTTCAAATCACTCTCATACATACTCTTATACATACACTAACTCAAGCTCAAATCACCCTTTAGGAGGAGGAATAGAGAGAAAACATAGAGGACTTCATTGTTATCTACTTGTTTTCTCTTTAACCAACTCAAATCATCAACCCTAAACACTTTCAAACCCTAAACACATTCAAGCCTCAAACACTCATATATTCAAGCCAAAGCCTCAAAATACAAAGAAGATAGGTATAACCTCCCTCTTCTTACCCTAAATCTCTCATCCATGCATGCATCTTCAAACTACAAAATGTAGTTCATTCTTCTTCTTGTTTTAAGATCCAAGAAGATCACCATGGAAGTCCATCTCCATGGATGATCTTCTACAAGGATCAACATTTTCTTTAATGTGTTCTTACTTTCTTGCAAAGAAAACTCATTTTCAAAACCCCAAAAACCATTTTCAAGCATCAAATCTCATTTTCAAAGGATAAAAATCCCCTTCCCAAGCAAATGAAGTGCTTAGTCCTAATGTACCCCAAGGATGGTTTGGTATAGTTGATTCACCACTAAAATGTCAAGTGATCACTAACCAAAACCTAGGGAAATGGGGACAAGCATGGATGCAAAACCCCCCTTTAAAATCATATTTTCTTTCATGGGAAGTTGCTGTCCAGTAGCAATTTTTTCAGACCTCAGTCCATGGTCTAATTTTTTGGACATAGATAAACTTGGAATTTGGTGTTTACTACAAAATACTTTTTGTAGCCAACATCCAGATATTTCCATACATATTTTTACTTTATTTTTTGTGTGAGTAAAACTCCTTTTTTCAAATTTTATTTTAAAGGTCAGTTCATCAGTCTCTGGAAATCCAGATTTCAGATCTGAGATTTCCAGAAGGTTTTGACCCCTCAAATCATCTCCAAAATGAAAAATTCTTTTACAGAAACCTTTTTTAAGGTGTTTTGAACATTTTTCATTCCCGGACTTTTCCCAGATTCTGGAGTTTTCAAGCCCTAAAGTCCATTTCAAAGTCAAGGGTCAACTGCTTTTTTCATTTTGGCAGAAATGGTTTTCAACTTCCAAAAATCTTTTGAGTTACAAATCTCAACCCAAAAATCACCCAAAAAATCATGGGATCAGTTTAAATCCTTAAAAAGAGTTCTCAATTTTTACTTACCTCAGTTTCAACTTATTTTGGCCAAAACAAACAAACACACACACACACACAACAAAGGATTTTGAATGTTTGGAAGACTCGTTTTTACGAGGCGTTCCGGGTGCACACTAACGTCCTTCCCGGCGCGTAACGTGACCTCCGAACCCAAATCTCTGATCTCGGGCTTTTTTCAAAGTTTTGGCCCTTAAAATAAAAATGGCGTGGCGACTCCGTTTTGATTTCAAAAAAAAATCGGGTACATCACAGTGGCGACTCCGCTGGGGACATAAGCTTTTTCTAAAAAAAAAATGATATTTGGTATATTGGTGGAAACCATTAAACTTCCCGTTATCGCCTCCTAACACGAGTCGGGGATAAATTGTGGTCTAACAATCCCACGTACCGGTATCATTATTTTCAAAAAAAAAGAAAAGCTTTTGAGGGTCAAGCTTCCGTCTCAACATTTGAAAATCCTTTGCTTTGTGTGTGTTGATTTTTGCACAGTTTTCGTGTTTGTTTTTGGCCGCCTCGGAAAAGTCAAAATTTTGACTGTCGGAATAATGTCCCTAACTGTCGGAATTTTTGTGCTTATGTGCTTATGTTTTCATAAAATTTTCAAAAAAAAATTTCAAAAAAAAAAATTCAAAAAAAAAATCATGCATCATGCCTTTTTAAGACACATAAAAAAAAATTTCTATTTTTCTCGTAAAAGAAGATAGATCGCTTGCACACTACGCGCACGTGACCGTACACCGCACACTACGTCCCTAACCCGGAAATCCTTGTCGCGGTCCGTTTGGTCTTATTACGCTCTCTGATGAGCACAGACTACCCAAACATCCCATGGAGCCTCGTGTCGACCATGCACTTGTCCGTGACACACTTTGTCCGAGACCCGGTTGGTTTTTAGTCCGGTCCGTGTCATGCCCCGTCCGTGTATAGACCTTTCCTTTCAAGCCTTTGTCGGCATACCGACTCAATATCTTTCGGGTCCCTAATCGCCGAAGTCATGCCGGTTTCCCGCCGCAGACTTTGACCAAGATATTGACCGGCGCCTTGACTTCTGCTCGATCGGGCACAAATTATACACCGACTCCCAAAGATTGACACCGAGTCATCAAGGATTAATGAATATTCCATGCCTAATTACGCTTAACCGACGACAAGTCAAGATCAATCGTGGACGCTTATCGCCCAAATCACGCCGACTTTTCGTCGAGCTCCTGGACATGATCTTGACTTTTGACGTCGCCTTGTCCGTAATTTACATCGAATGCTCGTTAAGACTCGATTACCCGCCGACTTTTAGGATCGTTTTCTTTTCGGTCGGTGGGACCCGCTTGCCCTATAGGACCCTCGCCCGGGCCGTCCACCCCGGGAGGTCGAAATACAGTGGAATACGAGGGGCTTATAGACGTAGTGACGGCCCACCGATCCAGAATCAGAATAGTTCGCGAAAAGAAGAGCAATCTTTTCCAACCGATTAGGTTAATAAAGCATGTTTTAAGTAAACGTGAACAAATAACCGCATGTTGCATGAGCCCTAAGCCCAAACACCAACCTCGTTTCGCTTCCCGAGTCCGAATCCACACCCTCAGGCCTTCCACAAGAAGCAAAGTTTGGATCGAGACCCCGGGTCATCGTTTGTTCAAATTTCAGCCATTCCGAAATCGATACTTCATCGGTTTCCTCCTTCGCTTCAGCTCAAAGTTTCGTAATGACCAACTCAGAGGAGAACGGTGGGGACGTACAACTCCACACCCCGAAAATCCGCAAAATGCCGAACAAAGGAATCGTATGTTGGAACAGAAAAGACAAAATCAAGAGGCTCGATCGCCGCTATTGGAAAGTATCGTAACCTGTGGGCTAGCAATTGTTCACCACCCTAATGGAACCTTTACGGTTGATGCGAAGATTGGAGCTAATTACCCTCCCGGCATGCCAACTACCATCAAATGCCCCGCCCCTTTCGCGTGGAACTACTAATGGGCCAAGCATCCCCAAGCCTATCACTCACCCTCGCTCAATACTCCTCAACGATCTAGGTCAACTCCGCCCCCTGTGCCCCTCAGTCTCACCACCAGATTGAGTCATTGGCTTTCGCCCGCAGCCTTGGAAGGGGCCACTTACTACTTCACCGCATCGCCCGGCTCGGGTCACCATCTTGGAATGGGACAGCTTCGTTTCTCGTGCTCCATGGTTCGAGGGGGCCGCCTTGCTTCCTCCAATTCTCAAAGCACACCGGCCCCTATGATACCGCAAGATCACGTGGGCCACTGTGCTTTTATCACCACTTCATCAGCTCTACTCCCGCCCTCCGGTTGGGAAGTCCGACAAGGTCAAATGCTCCTCATCAAATTCTCCACCCGGCCGTTACGCAAGCCGCTCCCGCTCATCAAGTACGTATACACATTTCCCTTGCAGCCATGTTCCTCGGTGCGGTCAAGACACATTCAATCCTATCAAGTTACGATGCCTCAAACCTCATGTTTTCAAGCAGCCTTCCGGATCCGCACTCACCGCTCCCCGGTATCCACCCATTACGAGCCATATATCTTCATCTTCTAAGCAATCGCAGCCTTATGAGGAAGATTACTGGTCACGCTTTTAATGCTCAGACTGTCATTCCTCCCACCGCAGTACTTCCTACCGTGGTTTCGTTTGCTAATGCCAATCTTGTGGCGGGGTCATGCAATCCTAATGTTCCTATTAACTCGTCCAATGGATTATTGGTAGAACCAATTAAGAAGGTACAAGAAAAGCCTAGCAACGAGAGTATCGACGATCGCTCGACTCGGGCCATCTCACCATATCAATCTTGTGTATCTCGACACGAATGAAGTTTACAAAAGGTCGAATCTCGACGATTACATTGATGATTACATCAAAAGGGTTCGTGCACGGGAAAAGACTACGAGTCCGAACATGTCTCGCCGCTATAAACCTTACCCTTCCAACACGGCTCCGACATCCGGTAAAGGAAAGAAGGCATTGTGTACAATTGACGGCCCCCAAAAGCAACCAAGAAATGGTGGTCCTTTAAGGCGACGAGAACGTTTTGATGATCTTGGGATGCCCACGGGCTTAATTTTCAAGGGCTTAGTAAGGGTAGGCCTTTTGGAGCCTCTCAAGGACTACCATCCAAGGAGCTCAAATGCACCTCTCGACATGAGTAAGCACCGCGCCTTCCATGATCATTATGGCCACACGACCGACAACCGCATAGTCTTCAAGAGAGCGGTTCAAAGGTTAATCGAAACGGGCAAGCTTCGAGCGCCCCAATGGACCAAAACCGGCAAACCCCGTTCGTAATGGTGACCAAGTCAATGACCAAATCTCGAATCCCGAGGATTTGGGTGTTCCCTTAAGCAAAGTTTTAAATAGCTTGCTAGAGCAGGTCTCCTCGAACCCACGAAACTATCACCCCAAGGATCCCAAAATCCCTTTGACACCACTAAGCATTGTGCTTTCCACCGCATCACGGCCATACGACCGACAACCGTATGCCTTTGAGAAAGGCGATTCAGTGGATTAATTAAGAAGGGCAAACTCGAGCGCCTCATGATCTCAACCCCGCCAATGATCATTTCCCAAACAACGCGAATGTAAACATGATTGAATTTTATGATTCAAACTCGTGAATTCAATGTACTCGACAAGCCGATGATTTAGTCGCAACAAATGTTGAGAATGGATGGTTTGACCGCAACAAGCATGTGGCCATGGCAAAGCCGGATTTGGTGAAATGCTTTGAACTCTCGCTCCGATAAGTTCACGATCGACGCCAAGGTTAAATGGGATGATAATGATCTCGATGGCAGCATTTGGCGTAAAGCGTAAGGATACAAGAAATCCGATGATTAGGAAGGAAGAGTTAGTCCCGGCTTTGGAAAACGCCCATAAGATTCATGAAGAACAGCCGACCCCGCTCATCAATGCTCTCCGCCGCCATGGAGTTCGTGTAATGCTGAGGCGAATGGTTCCTCGGTCATGGTCGAAGATGAGACTTCGTAAACAAGTGATTTCACCCTTCATCCTATAACTCTCCATCCCACGGCCAACACCTCCCTCCATCCACATATGATCCCTTGCCAAGGACAATTCCTCTTCAGCCCTTTCCAAAGACTCAGCCATTAGGGCTCCATCGCCCTCGCCTCCTCGTAACGAGTTGGGCTCCATCACACCTGCTCTCAATTTCAAAGCAATACTCGCGCTTATGCTCCAGCCTTCACATAATCGCTTGAGCTATGTGGCTATGTTCCAAGCCTCTACACCCACCCGAATGCGATCATGAGTTGCTAAAAGAAAATCCGGATGCCACAAGTTTTCCGTTGTCATCTACCGGACTTAGTGAATTCACCCGCTGGGCCACCCGCCCGCGCCGTGTTTCCTCTCGCCGATAAGAGTCTTGTTGCGAGTTCCAAAGAACTCGAATGTTCCCGTTGATCCCCATGTGGCAATATTGATAGAGCAAGTGAAACAAATGCAGAGAAGCTTGATCTTATGATAAGTACTAGCACTCCTTTGACCCAAGATGTCGAACTGTGCAAAGAAATGATTCTGTCGCGCAAAATTCAAGTGCCCGAAGTGAGAGAATCCGATAGGACAACCTCGCCCTAGAGCACACTTGTCTAATGCCGCCTCCAAGCTTCGAGAAAGGCCCGAAGACACAATCGCCTAGTATCACCCCTTTCACTCAAAACAACCAGCCGCATCGCCGAATCCTCCCAAACAGAGCCCAATACCCCTCAAGGTCCTCTCGTGTTCACTTCCTTCCATCAATATGCTCACGACAAAGTTCGTCCCCGTGACTTTTCCGACCCGTTTCTTTGGACAACTCAGGCTCGCCCCACCGCTCCACGGCCTCAAACTCCTCCACTCCCACCTCGCATCATGGGCACGTAATCGATCACCGCCTCGGTCTGCAGTAATGGAATCGAAATTAACGTAAAGATGGAAAGCTCAAGCGTCTTGGCGCCCAACAACAAAGAGTAGCTAGACTAGGGGCTACCCATCCTTTAATATTAAAACAGCTCTTTTAGTCAACCTTCGTAGGTTCTAGTACTTTCTTCGTTCAATCAAGTCCTCCTTGGACATTGTAGTTAATCTTAAGTTTTCTATAAAAGAGTCTTTTTCTTTTCTCGCTAGACTTGAGACATTATTTGCACACCTACATTACATTTAATGAAATGGTTTTATTTTAAATGATCACTCGCATCGCTCAACAAATAATCTCTGAAATGATTAAGATTTTAATTAACTGGTGCGAGAAAGTCAACTAATGCCCTCCCTATACACTTTCCTCACCTCACAAAGGCCTCCATCAAGCCATACACTTTCCAAAACATATCCCCATCATCACCTTGATCAAGTCAACGAAGGCGGCAACATCAAGGGACAACAAAAGGTCACTCAAGACGGAGATCGACCCCATATCGAAAAAAACAGGGCTTGCCTCCGCCCCCATGCATCAAGAAAGTTCAAGTAGAAGCTTGCCTTCGTCCTCAAGTGCTCAAAAAAAAACAAAAGCTTCAAAAAAAAAAAACAAAAGCTTCAAAAAAAAAAAAACAAAAGCTTCAAAAAAAAAAAGCTTCAAAAAAAAAAAGCTTCAAAAAAAAAACAAAAGCTTCAAAAAAAAAAAACAAAAGCTTCAAAAAAAAAAAGCTTCAAAAAAAAAAAAAAAAACAAAAGCTTCAAAAAATGAGGCCAAGGACCTAGCACCGCCGATCAGAAGGTTTGACATATGGGCAAAATTAAAGCCCGAAGAACGGAAGTTGTCGACAACAAGGGAGCAGTTAAAGCAACGGCAAAAACATATCATAAGCCCTTAAGCTGCATCCAAAATCTTTCTCCCCCGATGAAGGACGACGATCAAGAAGCAACGGAATCGCTCAAAATGACTTGTCAAGGAATCACCTCAAGGCCCGCACCTTATCATCCAAACTTCCTATCCGAGCCTTTTCACCAAAAGTACCACAAATGTTCATACCCCTTTTCTAAAGCCAAACACAGCTTCAGCCCGAACTACGGCGACCCGAGCTCCTCACAATGAGGGGAACGTAGGCAACCGAAATGGTCCGGTCATAAACACATTCAAATCCCGTAAAATCCGGCCTCACCAATAGCCTCTCCTATACACGATCCCTCTTCACCATTCGCCAACTTCGACTCTTGGTATCGCTTGACTTTCTCCTCATGATTAATCAAAATGTTTGTTCATATCGAGATTAGGGGTTGAATAACCCGAACATTAATAAAGGGTTTTAAGCAATCTTGTGATCATTTTGAATAAAACATATTTTCGTATGTCTCGACAAGTCTTCTTTTTCTACATTATAGGAAAAATAGAGCTAAACACTAATTTTCTCGTCGCCAGGGCTTCCATACACTTTTACAAACCTTTCTAAACTTATGCTCTCTCAAAAGAGTCAAACCCAAAGCGAGTTCTTTTGTGCCTTCGTCAAATGAGGCCATCAAATAATACAAATCGGGATTCATCCCCACTTTTCGAAAAAATATGCCCCCGCAGTATACATTCCTAAAATTGTCTTGCTTTTACATTTTCTTCCTGTTGACTAATTGAATAAAGAAAATAATAAAGTAAATATGGAAGGATGGGTTGCCTCTTTTGCTACATGATAATTCAAGAACGTTGGTTCTTCACTCGCTACAAGACGGGTTAGGTCTTTGTTCGCATCGCCCACACGGCCTACCGTGTTGAAGCCTCTCTAATTGTGTCGATTCACAATATGAGACCGAGGCTTTGCCAAGTTACTTCTTCCAAATCAAGACTTCGCAAATACATCTCTTCGCACCAAGGCTCCACCAAGCAAGATGAGATTTGATCGCCATGTTGGTCATGGGCTAGTCAAGTGCAGCTTCTTTGATGTCCAAGGACGAGGACGGAATTTTAACCAAGACCAGTAAATTCATCATATTCCTATGACTAATATTGGAACCCGAGTCCATAAAACTCCTTGTGCCAATCGAATGAGGTTTCGATGTTCATCCTTGGAAGATGTCAGAATTTTGGTTTGACGATTGCCCTCAACCCCGATGGAACTTTCACGGTAGAAGAGGAAAAGGATCCCCATCCCTATCTTGGCCGACAGACTACCACCACCTTCCTCACACTCTTCTCAACTCGCGAATCGCCCATCCTTTCAAATTTCGGCCTCTTGATATACATTCACAGCCTCGGGCCTGGGACAAGCCGTTTGGAGAAACAAATTGACTTCATCCGATTTGGGCCGCATGGTATGCCTCAAAGCACCGGGGTCGCCGGTATGTCACAATAGCTTTGGTATGCCTCAGCCAGTTCGGTATGCATCGATCAGAGCTTCTCGGTTACATCGCTTGAAATGCCTCGACAAAGAACCCAGCTTCAAGATATCCAATCCCCGCACCGCACAAGCCTCATAAGATCCCTTCATGACCGTCTCAACGGGACAAAGAAACCCCAAATACGTACTCATCGACCCACGCAGCCTAACGTGACCGATCGCCACAGCCTCGCCGGGGCAAAATCAAGATTTTAATGTCTTCTCATGGTTTGGGGTTACCTCTAATACCACAAAGAAATTGGAATCCCACCTCGCCTTGGAACCAATCTATCGTGGCCTCCGCAAAGAACAGCTTGGAATGCTTCCACAGCCGGTCTAGGGCAATGCCGAAGCCCTTCCTCGTAATGACGCTAGCTCACCCGCTCCTCACACAAATTTTCACAAATCCATTCCTCACTCAAGCCGACGGGTTACCAAGCCTCCATCCCAGCCATCGAATCACCAGACCGCAGCATTCCCCGGTCATGCACCTTCGCCTATGCAATTCAACAATCGTGACAAGCAGCCCGCACTTAAGCCTACTTATGGGCCTCACTCCGGAAATCCGAGTTACCCAGCCTACATCAAGATCGCCTTCGCCCTCTTTGCCGGTTGAAAATCAACAACAAGCCGCGAGGTTCTATCCCTTGCCCTGTGGTCCTACTCAAGCTCCCCGGGTGATTCGGGCCAAGGACAAGATTTCACCTATGTCCCCGCATCGGCCGTTTCCCTCCACCCGTCGCCGCCAGCCGGTAGCTCCTCTCTAGCTCGCCGCCGGTTTGAATGCCATGGTTCCACCACAAGACCCTCATTTGGCTTGGTTCGTGGAACGACACAAGGAAATGAAAGCACGTATTGCCGAATTGACCGTTAAGAAGTCTCGCTTCCGACCAACGAACCCGACTCCTTTGTTCCCCACAAATTCGTGATGCCTAATTTGGATCTCTTTGATGGCACCGCATGCCCGAAAACCCATCTCGGACACGTATACCTTGGCAATGAAGGTCAAAAGGGGCGCCAATCGCCAGCTTGGTCGACTATTTCGCCTCTCTTTGAAGTCCAAAGGCTCTAAAATGGTTCTTCCGCTTAAAATCCGAGGCCAGTGGCTACATGGGACCAGATTACTAGCTAACTTGGAGTGGGAAGCAAATAGATTTGACTCGCAGACAACAATGCAGCGTCCCGACGAGAACATCGTGGACTTTTACAAGCAAGATGGCAACTCCTCCTTTTGAAGAGGAACAACTAGACATCTTTCGCTCACGCCCGAAACCACATCTCGAGGGCCTCACTTAGCAATTTCCCTATCCGGATCTACGGGCAATGATCAATTCCGAGGCTAAATTTGAGAGGGCTTACAATCGCCAGCCGAGTTGTCGCACTCCGCTTACGGATACCGGGTTTCTTCCACCTCCAACACGACTCCCGAAAAGGGCAAGCAGGAGAACCGATCGAAAAGGGGACCCCAAGGACCCAATACAATCAACAATCCATTCCCTAAAAAAGTAGGGTGAATATGATTGAAGCCACGAACAAGCCAAGTGCCACTATGGCTAACAGCTCCTATATGGAAGACACTCTTCGAAGAGAGGATTCTAGTTTCATAGTCGGTATCAAAGATGGGTTTCTCCCTTCATGACAACTTCACCTTGAAGGCTCTCACGTTGATCGATTGGCTCGGTACTTCATCGCATGTCACCAAACCTTTAACTCGGACCTCTCGTAGTGACGCTTTGTCAAACTCCGGGGCTTCATCAAATCATTCGTAGAAAGATTCCGTGGTTTTCGCCATGTCTTTTCCATGGAATGGGGCTTTATCAAGTCACACCTATCTTCGTAAGAAAGGTCCGGTCACCTCAACAACCGTCTTGGAGTTTCAGCCTTAGAACTTGGCATATGGCAACTCCCCGCATCATCAAAAGTTGAGAATTGGGAATCTCCTCATATCGGCATTTCGTCAAATCACAACTAACCCAAGCAAAAGAGGGTTCATTCATGTCAACATGCTTTGATTCTAGAGCCCGTCGCCGCGCCTTCAAATGTCCGAGACCGAAAAGAAATTTCAATCGAGACCCGGGTTCAAATCCAACTTCATCCCAAGATCAAAATTGACCTCATCAATAACATGCAATTCAGTCCGCGACTAAAGGATATCACCCCACCACCAAAGCTTGTCCCAAACAAATAACAACACATATATCCCCTCTCATCACCATGCATCCCCACAAAAATCTCCCTGTGGCTCATGTAGCATGCACAAAACTTGAATCAATAGGAAAAATCCTAAGTGATTGAAAATCATAAATCGTAATTTCCCCGCCAAAAGCTTAGGCCAAGTGCATCTTCGAAAGCAAATAAACGCATCATCTCATAATCATTTTTGGTTCTATGCATGCATCCGCCATCATGAATGCCATATATGCATCTTCCTCTTCACTAACAAATGCAGGAATTCAAACGTAATCCCCTTTTCGGCAAGGATGATCTTCACCAAAGACGACCTCAAATGGATGAAAACAAATTCCCCAACATCCACAAACATATGAAGACCGCTCCAAGCCAAGCTCTACAATCGGTCGGCCGTGACGCCAAGCTCTCCAATACAATTCGGTCGTGGACGCCAAGTTCTCCAATACAATTCGGCCGAGACGCCAAGTTCTCCAATACAATCCGGCCGAGACGCCAAGCTCTCCAATACAATCAGTCAAGGACGCCAAGTTCTCCAATACAATCCGGCCGAGACGCCAAGCTCTCCAATACAATCGTGTCAAGGACGCCAAGTTCTCCAATACAAATCGGTCGAGACGCCAAGTGACGCCAAGTCCTCCAATACAAATCAGGTCAAGGACGCCAAGTCAAATCGGTCAAGGACGCCAAGCTCTCCAATACAAATCGGTCGTGGACGCCAAGCTCTCCAATACAAGCACGGCCGGAGACGCCAAGTTCTCAAAATGCAAATCGGTCAAAGATACCAAGGTCTCAAATACAAGATGGCCGAGACGCCAAGTTCTCCAATACAAATCGGTCGTGACGCCAAGTTCTCAAATACAAATCGGTCGTGGACGCCAAGTTCTCAAATACAATGCGATTAGAGACACCAAGTTCTCAAAAGCAAGAAGTCCCAATGTGAAGACAAGCTCAAAAACCTCTACAAGTTTGACGATCACCAAAGAAGATGCACTCAACCAAACTCCTCCTTCAGTCAAAATGCCTCCAAAGACAAAGAAATCGTCAGCGAAACCGTCCCACGAACGGCAACCTAACAACTCTTCATCAACATCGCCCGTAGCCTCGCCACGTAAGCACAAAGACAGTATGAAAGCATATCTTAATCAACTACTTTTCTAAAAGAACATTATCATCAAATCTTAGGGCGACTTCCCAAAAAATAGTCAAACCTCAAATACCGTCAAACCATCAAAGACCATCCCCACTATTTTCGAACTACGACCGGCTTGATTCCCTCTTAAGGATACGTAGGTAGCCTATCATTAGGTCCAGCCACTCGACCAACACGGTCATCCTTTCCTTCGGCAGCAGACGTAAAACCGATCCCTTCAAATGAAGTCCACTAGAGGACCATCTATCCTAAACCATCAAAGGAAATCATTTCAAATCAAGGTTCGAGGCACCTAAGACGCCATCATCAAGGTTCGAGGCACCTAAGACGCCATCATCAAGGTTCGAGGCACCTAAGACGCCATCATCAAGGTTCGAGGCACCTAAAACGCCATCATCAAGGTTCGAGGCACCTAAGACGCCATCATCAAGGTTCGAGGCACCTAAAACGCCATCATCGAGGTTCGAGGCACCTAAGACGCCATCATCAAGGTTCGAGGCACCTAAGACGCCATCATCAAGGTTCAAGGCACCTGAGACGCCATCATCAAGGTTCAAGGCACCTAAGACGCTATCACACACAACACGAGGAAAGCAATCATCCCCTAATTCGACAAACCAAAATCAAAACCATAGGGCGACTTCCCCAAAATAGTCAAGTCATAGGGCGACTTCCCAAAAATAGTCAAGTCATAGGGCGACTTCCCAAAAATAGTCAAAACCGTAGGGCGACTTCCCAAAAATAGTCAAACCGTAGGGCGACTTCCCAAAAATAGTCAAGTAATAGGGCGACTTCCCAAAAATAGTCAAACCATAGGGAGACTTCCCAAAAACAGTCAAAACCTTAGGGTGACTTCCCAAAAATAGTCAGATCTTAGGGTGACTTCCCAAAAATAGTCAAAATCATAGGGCGACTTCCCAAAAATAGTCAGACCATAGGGTGACTTCCCAAAAATAGTCAAATCTTAGGATGACTTTCCTAAAACAGTAGGGTCGACGACTAAAGATAGTCAAAGGACCCGAACTACGATTGGCTTGATTCCTCTTAAGGATACGTAGGTAGCCTATCATTAGGTTCAGCCACCAGACCAAAATGGTATTTCCTATCCCCAGCAGAGCAGATATGCAACCCTAGCCATCAGACCGAAGAGGGTCATTTCTTATCCCCAGCAGAGTTTCTTTCAAAGAATCGATCGTAGAACTCGCTCGCCAAAGTTGACATCCTAAAACAAATACTCTGTGGTCGACAACTAAAGATAGTCGAAAGACCTGAACTACGACTGGCTTGATTCCTCTTAAGGATACGTAGGTAGCCTATTAAATAGGTTCAGCCACTCGATCACTTGATCATCCTGCCAAAATATGGAGCCTTACTCTTATCGACGACCCCGCTTCCTTCGAAAGCGCCGTCGCCGAGACTACAGTAAGTGCTCCAATTTGAGCTTGTTAGCATTTTCGTTAGAAAATTAACGAAAGTTATAACATTACTAACATTCCTAACATTCCTAACTTTTCTAACAAAGTAAGGGTAAAATGGGCATTGCCATTTAAAGTTAAACCAAGAAAAGAATCTCAAAAAGCAAAAGAAATAAGAAAAATCCGAATTGGGCAAGTTGAAAAACATAAACCGCTGGATTTTTGAATTTTATTCTTCCCGTCCAAAGCCCGAAGCCGTAATTAATGAACAAGGCACGCCGTCAATCATATCCGCGCGGACATGTTTGTCAATTTCAGAGGGCTATAAATTGAACCCTCCTCTCTCGCCTTACACAACACAATTTGATCACAAAGAACGAAACTCGGGCGAAATATAGGAGAAAACAAAGTGGGAATTCACTTGAATTGCCACCATTTTCTCTTCAATCTTTCCCAAATCTCACTCACTCACAAACACTTCAAATCACTCTCATACATACTCTTATACATACACTAACTCAAGCTCAAATCACCCTTTAGGAGGAGGAATAGAGAGAAAACATAGAGGACTTCATTGTTATCTACTTGTTTTCTCTTTAACCAACTCAAATCATCAACCCTAAACACTTTCAAACCCTAAACACATTCAAGCCTCAAACACTCATATATTCAAGCCAAAGCCTCAAAATATAAAGAAGATAGGTATAACCTCCCTCTTCTTACCCTAAATCTCTCATCCATGCATGCATCTTCAAACTACAAAATGTAGTTCATTCTTCTTCTTGTTTTAAGATCCAAGAAGATCACCATGGAAGTCCATCTCCATGGATGATCTTCTACAAGGATCAACATTTTCTTTAATGTGTTCTTACTTTCTTGCAAAGAAAACTCATTTTCAAAACCCCAAAAACCATTTTCAAGCATCAAATCTCATTTTCAAAGGATAAAAATCCCCTTCCCAAGCAAATGAAGTGCTTAGTCCTAATGTACCCCAAGGATGGTTTGGTATAGTTGATTCACCACTAAAATGTCAAGTTATCACTAACCAAAACATAGGGAAATGGGGACAAGCATGGATGCAAAACCCCCCTTTAAAATCATATTTTCTTTCATGGGAAGTTGCTGTCCAGTAGCAATTTTTTCAGACCTCAGTCCATGGTCTAATTTTTTGGACATAGATAAACTTGTAATTTGGTGTTGACTACAAAATACTTTTTGTAGCCAACATCCAGATCTTTCCATACATATTTTTACTTTATTTTTTGTGTGAGTAAAACTCCTTTTTTCAAATTTTCTTTTAAAGGTCAGTTCATCAGTCTCTGGAAATCCAGATTTCAGATCTGAGATTTCCAGAAGGTTTTGACCCCTCAAATCATCTCCAAAATGAAAAATTCTTTTACAGAAACCTTTTTTAAGGTGTTTTGAACATTTTTCATTCCCGGACTTTTCCCAGATTCTGGAGTTTTCAAGCCCTAAAGTCCATTTCAAAGTCAAGGGTCAACTGCTTTTTTCATTTTGGCAGAAATGGTTTTCAACTTCCAAAAATCTTTTGAGTTACAAATCTCAACCCAAAAATCACCCAAAAAATCATGGGATCAGTTTAAATCCTTAAAAAGAGTTCCCAATTTTTACTTACCTCAGTTTCAACTTATTTTGGCCAAAACAGACACACACACACACACAACAAAGGATTTTGAATGTTTGGAAGACTCGTTTTTACGAGGCGTTCCGGGTGCACACTAACGTCCTTCCCGGCGCGTAACGTGACCTCCGAACCCAAATCTCTGATCTCGGGCTTTTTTCAAAGTTTTGGCCCTTAAAATAAAAATGGCGTGGCGACTCCGTTTTGATTTCAAAAAAAATCGGGTACATCACAGGACTGTCGCTTCAACTGGAATTACAGCTTCAGCTCCGTATACTAAAGAATAGGGAGTTCTACCTGTAGCTCCTTTAGAAGTAGTTCTATCTGCCCATAGCACAAGTGGTAATTCTTCAACCCACTTTCCCTTCTTTTGATCTAGACGCTTCTTCAAGTTGTTGATGATCAACTTGTTGCTTGACTCAGCCTGGCCATTGGCTTGAGGGTGGACAGGTGTCGACATGACTAACTTGATGCCCCAGCGAGTACAAAAATCCCTGGTCTTCTTACTTATGAACTGTGACCCGTTGTCACATACAATCTCTGATGGTACACCAAACCTGCTAATGATATTTTTCTTTAAAAATGAAATTACCTCTTTATCTCTTACTTGTACATAAGCTTCTGCCTCGATCCATTTCGAGAAATAATCGGTTAGGAGCCAACATGAACACTTTGCCTCCGGAGCTTTAGGCAACTTGCCTACAATATCCATGCCCCACCGCATGAAAGGCCAAGATGAGACTATAGGATGTAGAGGCTCGGCGAGGTTGATGCAAGATGTTCTTTGTGTCTTTGGCGGGCATCACACTTCGTACGTAGCTCATGGCATCTCGACGCATGGTTGGCCAATAGTATCCCGTCTTGAGGGCCTTGGATGCTAATGCCTTTCCTCCAGAATGGTTCCCACATATTCCTTCATGGATTTCTTTAAGCACCACTTCAACTTGATCATTATCGACACATCTCAAGTAGTGTCCTGCAAAAGACTTCTTAAACAACACATTATCTATCAAAACGAAAGTCGAAGTACGAATCTTAAAAGATCTAACATTCTTAACATCGGGTGGAATAGTTCCAAGTTGAAGAAACTCAATTACAGGTTGGGTCAAAGAAGGTTTAGCATCTTGTGCCCCAGTAGGTGGCGTAACCACTTGAATTTCCTCAACTTGGTCTATTGCCGGGTACTTAACATAAATAATGGGTATACTAGAATGCAACATTGATTTGCAAGTTGAACCCAAGTTAGCCAAGGCGTCTGCTTCTGCGTTCTCTTCTCTAGGGACCTGTTCCAAAGAGAATGATAGAAATTTCGAAGCTAAAGCCTTAACATGTTGGAGGTACAGAGTCATTTTGGAATGCTTCGCCATATAACTGCCATTAAAGTGGTTAGCTAGCAATTGAGAGTCACCAATACATTTAAATGTGTAATATTCAAACTCAAAGCTGTAGTTAAACCCATGATTAGGGCTTCATACTCAGCTTCATTATTTGTTGCACTGAATTCACAAGATACAGCTTGAGGTATGATATCACCTTGAGGGGATTTTAGGACTATTCCCAAGCCAATCCCTTTGGAATTTGAGGCTCCATCTGTAAACAATGTCCAAAATCGAGGAATAGTTTTACCTTCAAGTTGTTGCACTTCCAGTTCTACCTCAGGCTGCAAACTTGGACTGAAGTCAGCTACGAAATCGGCTAGGGCCTGCGATTTGATGGCTGTTCTCGGCTCGTATGAAATGTCATACGTGCTCAACTTGACTGACCACTTGGCCAACCTGCCCGACATTTCTGGGGTTCTCAACACATTTCTCATAGGATAATTAGTTCTGATGGTTATGGAATGTGTTTCAAAATAATGACGTAATTTGGTAGCAGCAGTAGTTAAGGCTAATATTAATTTTTCAAGATGAGAGTACCTTGTTTCAAAGATCTAATAAAGACTTACTTACATAGTAAACAGGATGTTGTTCACCTTGGATTTCCTTCACCAATACTGCACTAACAGCATTTTCAGATACAACTAAATATAAATAAAGATGCTCACCATGTTCGGGTTTGGCAAGTAGGGGTGACGTCATCAAGTATTCTTTAAGTTGTTTGAAGGCTGCTTCATGTTGGTCAGTCCATTGAAAAAGTTTGTTTTTTCTTAATACTTCGTAGAATAACCTGCACTTATCAGACGATTTGGATATAAATCTATTCAAAGCAGCTACTCTACCTGTTAACCTTTGTACGTCTTTGATGTTCTTAGGGGATTCCAAGTTGAGAATGGCTTTGATTTGTTCGGGACTTGCTTCGATTCCCCTCTTGGTCACCATATATCCCAAGAATTTACCTGCTCTAACACCAAAGTTACACTTCACTGGATTGAGCTTCATGTTGAAGGCCTTCAAGATGTTGAATGCCTCAGCAAGGTGCTCCACATGATCTTCAATACGCTTGGACTTTACTACCATGTCGTCTATGTAGACCTCCATCGTCTTGCCAAGTTGATCTTCTGGAGTCATGAATGCTGCATCTTCTTGGTCTGAAGGCTCCATTTGAATTTGTTGATACCCGGAAGATGCATCCATGAATGTTAAGATGTCGTGGCCAGCTGTCTCGTCAACTAGAGAGTCAATATGAGGGAGAGGGAATGGATCCTTTGGACAGGCTTTATTCAAGTCGGTGAAGTCCACGCACACTCGCCACTTACCATTCTTCTTCTCCACCACTACGACGTTAGCCAACCACCTTGGATACTGAACTTCTCTGATCATCTTGGACTTCAGAAGCCTCTCGACTTCGTCTTTTATGATCTGGTTCCGCTCCTGGGCAAACTTCCTTCTTTTCTGATGGACAGGACGGATGGTCGGGTCAATGTTCAACTTGTGAGTAATAATATCCTTGCTTATCCCTGTCATGTCTTCATGTTTCCAAGCGAAACAGCATTTCTGGCTTTTCAGGAACTCGATCAACTCCTCTTCAATTTCGAAGGGTAGGTCTATTCCAACTTGCACTTGGGCCTCAGGATTTGATGCATCAACAGGAACGCTTTTGTATCATGCTCTCTTTGCTTCAAGAACGTCCTGGGCCTTTTTCTTTAGTTGCTATGCTGTAGAGGGACTGAACTTGCTTTCATGTTGACCTTGTAGCACTCCTTAGAGACTTGCTGGTTTCCCTTCAACTTGGCAACACCCCAAGGTGTTGGAAACTTGACGCATTGATGGTAAGTTGATGGTACAGCCTTCATGTTGTGGATCCAAGGTCTTCCCAATATAACGTTGTACGAGGAAGAGCATTCGATCACACAAAACCTCTCCATGGAATTCATACCCTCTAGGTAGATGGGCAACTTGATCTCTCCCACTGTTTGCTTCACCTCACCACTGAAACCTACCAGTACGGATGAATTCTTCACAACTTCGGACAAAGGAATGCCCATATCTTCAAGAGCATGAGTAAAGATGATGTTGACTGAGCTGCCACCGTCGATCAGAATCCGCTTGACTACACAATTGGCAATGCACGAACAACTAGACCATCATGATGAGGGTCCAACGTGTTGTCCTTATCTTCATCTTCAAAAGAAATGATACGACCATACTCTGAAGTCACGGCGCCTTGAAGGCAATTCGATTGATCTTCCTTAGAGCTCTTGGCATGACGCTTGGCGACGAGTAAGTGGTGCCGCAAATATGAGACCCACCTGAAATAACATTCACTACCTTGGTGGCTGGAGGGGGTGCAACTTTCTCGGGTCTAGACTGTTCCCCTGAATCAGGTTCTTTGGATTCACTCCGGACCCTCTTCTTGCCCAACAAATCCTTGAGAAGACCTTTGGACAATAAATGAGCAATCTCTTTCCTTAAGGCGAAACAGTTCTCGGTGGTGTGCCCAAAATCTTCATGAAATGCGCACCACTTGGACTTGTCCTTCCAAGTCGTTGACTGGTCATTCTTCTTGGGCCATCTTGCTTTATCTCCAAGATTTCCAATGGCGCACAAGATTCCTGCAATGTCCACAGAAAAGCAATATTCATAAATTTGTGGATAATCATTATCATCTCCTTCTTGATCGTCATCTACAACATGAATTTTAGAAGGTTCAGTTTTAACAGGGGGTTTGCCCCTGTTGGACTTATAGTGATGGGAATCCGATCGTCTGTCAGAGGGCTCAAATAGAGGAGTAGGATTCCTCCCAGTTGATTTCCCCAGTGCCAAGCTATCCTCTTCCAATCTGATGATGGGCAAGGCCCTGGTTCTGATCTCCTCAAGTTGTTTCGCCGGATTCATCACCAACTCATTGTAGAACAATGAGTTCTTCTTCAAGCCTATGCGGAATGCCTCCGTTGCTGTGGACACATCCAAGTTGGGTATAGTCACTGCCTCCTTATTGAACCTGTGCAAATACTCTTTAAGATTTTTGTTAGGCTGTTGCACAATTCTATAAAGATCACTAGTCAACTTGTCAAATGCCCTGTTGCATGAAAACTGATTAATGAACATATTGACAAGTTGAGCATAAGATGAAATAGAGTTTAGAGGAAGCCCTGTTAGCCATTTTAAGGTCGGTCCTGACAAGGTTGAACCAAAGCCCCTGCAAAAACATGCTTCTTTAAACATAGGAGGGATACTTATGATATCCATTGATTCCTGATACAACAATACATGCTCTGCCGGATCGGTACTCCCGTCATATTTCTTCATATGAGGGACCGAGAATTTCTTCGGGATCTCCACACTGGCTATTGCTGGCACGAAACGAGACTCGTTGTAGCAAGTTGGGGAGACTTGGTGATATGGCAAGTTGACTCCAGGCATGCTTCGCAGCAACTCTTTAATGGTTTGCATTTCTTTAACAAGTTGGCTTTCTGCGAAAAGAGGAGCAGCATTAAATTGAGGTGTTGTAAGTACTCCAATCTGGATCACACCCTTTCAAACACACGGGAAGCACCGCAGACTCATCAACGCAGTCTCGACGACCCCTCTCACTCAAAACCCTCTCAAAACCCCCAGCCAAACCAAGGGAGGAGCCTTTCTGGGATAAAAAGGGACAAAAGGACCTTTTGGGAATTTTCAGGAAATTGGAAAAGCAATAATGGTCCGTACGGACCTCTTTGCTTTAATAATTACTGAATCTTCTTAAAGTCCACAATATTCCCTCAAATCCCGGAGAAAATGATTACCTCCTCTGCGAGGTGGTCCGTACGGACCTCTTTGCATGTCAACTTGGTCCGTACGGACCTTATTGCACAGGGAACATCATAATTGCAAATATTCCTCCATCATCACAGATTCCCTCAAATCGAGGAAAATCAAAAGTCTGGATTAACAGGGAGGTCCGTACGGACCTTCTTGCACCTAATCTGGCACTATAAATAGAGGGCTCCCCCTCCTCATTTTCACACACCTCCCACTTCTCTCTTCCTCCCTAGGCCTTCTGGCTTCCCCTCTAAGTCCTTTCGAGGCATTTCCGGCCCCTTTCGGATCCTTCCGAGGCCTTAGAGCCCCCTCGTGGTGCTCAGAAGCCTCCCCGAGCGCTCCCGCGACGCTCCCGCGCTGCCCCGAGGCACTCTCGAGGTACTCTGAGGCCCCTCGTGGTACTCCGAGGCCTTGCCTGGTCTTTCCACGGTGTCCCGGCTCTTTCCGAGTCAAACTGGCGATCCCAAACCACGCCGAAACTCTGCCCGAGTGACTCTTGCCACCACAACGCACGCCGAACCTCTGCCCGAGTGATCCCGACGATCCCCACGCACGCCGAACCTCTCCCGAACGCAGCCTGCAACATCAACTCACGCCGAAACTCTGTCCGCAGACAACCGGCATCTCCCGAAGCAATCCCGATCCGCACCGGAACGCTACTCCGACCTCAAACACTATTCCTCAGCGGAAGACAGACACGAACCAACATTGGTAAGGCTTCCTTCCATTACTATTTCAATACATTTCAATACATAGGGTACAATGTAGACATCCGACACAGCATGCATTTTTAAAAGCACACACACACACACACAACATTTAAAGGATATTAGGGGTATCCGAAAGACTCGTTTTACGAGGCGACTCGGGTGAGCTCTAATATTCTAATATTCTCTTCCCGAGGAGTCATCTGGCCTCCGAACTCAAAATCTCATCACACAAAAACAGTTTAAAATTATCTTTAAACTGATGCCCTTTTTCAATGTTTTGGGCTTAATAAAAACGGCATGGCGACTCTACAAATGCGAAAACAAACGGCGAGACACAAACCAATGAAACGAAACCGCTGCGAGGCGGGGGACACGAATGCCAGATGCCGGGGCGCGATCCGTCGCTGCCTCTCGGATCCGGGCTATTTCAGTTGGCGACTCCGCTGGGAAAATTTTGTTTTAAAATCTTTCTAAACAAAAACAAAAGATTTTTAAAACGATGATGAGGGTCAAACTTTCATTTTACCCTTTTCTTTAACTGTTGTGTGTGTGTGCATGTACTTTACTTTTTTTTATTTTTACAAAAAAAAAAAAAACAAAAAAAAAATGCATCAATATACATACGTGCATACATTTAAAATTCTTCAAAAACTTGTTTTACTTAGAAAAAGAATTTTAGAGACCGCACACTACGCGCACCGCTTGCCTCGGTTACACCGCACACTACTCACACTTGCCTCGGTTACACCGCACGCTACGCGCCTTCTTGCCTCGGATACCGCACACTACAACCCTCGGCCGGAGTGGTCTCGGTTGCGATCCGTTTGGTCTTCCTAGGCCTCTTGGACGCGCGCGGGATCATTCCAAACATCCCATCCTAGCCAAGCGTCAACCCCGCACGTTTGAGTCTTGAGTCACACTCTGTCCGGACTCGGTTGGTTTTACCCGGTCCGTGTCATACGGCTGGATACATATACCATGCCGGCCATTTTTACGAGTCAAGGCTCGGAACTCAAGATCCCTTGCGCAAGCAAAGCGATGAAAGGTCATGCTAAAATCTTGACCTGATCTTGATTTCGGCTACACCTGCAGACGATGTTCCATCCAGGATATACATCCATGCTCACATGACACCATGTCATCGCGCCTTTGATACGTCGGCCATGACAATATGACCCGACCCAACGCCTAACGTCACGAGATCCCTTGCGCAAGCAAGGTAAAGAGAAGGTCATGCCGAACTCTTGACACGATCTTGACTTAGTGGCCGGCTCGGTTCACTATTCACATGGCTAACGCATCAAAACGAACATGGCAGGCTCGGTCCTTAGGTTCGATTTTTCTTTTAGGCCGGTGGAAACCGCTTGCACTATAGGACCCTCGCCTGGGCCGTCCACCCCGGGAAGTCAAAATACGGGTGCAAAACGAGGGGCTTATAGCCGCACGGATGGTCTCCAGCGACCCGGGATCTAGCATAGTTGCGAAAAGAAGAGCAATCTTTTCCAACCTACCTAGGACTACGAGAAAACATGTTTTAAGTACATTAAAACAACAAAAAAATCAAAAATAAAAGAAACGGAAACCACATGCCACGTGAGCTTTCCCCTTTTATCCCATAAGGCCATTCACGTGTCTAAACCTTGCCCGTCACCCCTCCGGCGAACCGAGAGTGGTTGAGAATACCTGGAAGCCGCCTTTTCGGTATCGAGGTCACAAGGTCCGATAGCCCTTCCGGTTCAACGGTCCGCACCGTCCGATACTCCCCCGTGACGGGATCAACGGATAACGGTGAGGGAAACGGAACCCCGCCACTAAGGAACCTCCAGGACAATGGAGGAGGTGCTGCGAGCCTTCGAAACCATCAAGAAGCGCCAAGAGGAACAGCAAGCTGGATCGTAGACACCTGCGTCTTCGAGGAACAGTCGCAGTTCCCCAACCCGATGGAATCTTTGTTCTCATGAGGACGAAGACATACCGCTCCCCAGGTCTCTCAAAGCTATCGGCAAGTTCCGCCTCCGCCAAGCTACGAGATCCCGATGCAAGCGGCTCTCGCTCAAAGCTCCCCTCGGGCATCGGTCAGCGGCTCAGGCATGCCCGCCTCGGCACGGTCGGTTTTCGGCTCTGCACATCAAGCTCAGTACCAACAGCACACATACGTGCCTGCTCCGCCAGATCCCAATGCATCTCGGTATCCCCCAGGATTCAATCCTTTGCCTCTATACGAGCCTCACAACCAAAAGTCCCCATGCCTACCAGGGACAGGCATCCCGAGCGGATATCCCGACATCTCAAGTTTGCCACCTGCTAGTACGCGATTGGGGCTAACGAATCATTTCCCGAGTTCCCAAACACAACCCTTAGCGGACCTGGCAATCACGCCCTCAACTTCAACACCCCGGGGTATGGGTTGGTATACACTCAACTACCTCCCAAGACTCCCGAATGGCAATCCCATCGGCCAATCCACCCCCATCTTCGGTTTCCGTCCACGAAAATGGTAACCCACCTCGACAGTGATCCTCGCATGGCTTGGGCGATCGAACAAATGAAAGACATGCAAGGCAAGCTAGCTAGTTCTCGGAAGGACTCCCTCACGCCTGCGATCCGAACAAAGTGGTCCCTCTCCCTCCAAAGTTCGGGATGCCGGAAATGGAAAAGTTTGACGGGATAGAATGCCCAAAACCCACATCGACACCTACGTCACGGGTATGAGAGCCAAAGGGGCAACCCCTCAACGAGATGGCGGATCACTTTCGGCATTCCCTCAAATCCACATCACTAAGGTGGTTCCTCAATGTGAAGGCGGAAAACCGCTCCACATGGGATCGGATCGGTGAAATCTTCTGGAGAAGTACCGCGCCAACCTTGAATGGGAGACAAACCGCCATGACACTGCAAGCCACCGAACAAAAGGACGATGAACCGGTGGGCGAGTTCTACAAAAGATGGGCTGGAAGCTAAGCGAGATAATGGACCCACTTTCCAAAGAAGAAGCGAGATGGACATCTTCCATTCCTGCCTCAAGCCATCTTTGAGGACCTTGATCGGCCACCATTTCTATCCGGATCTCAGTGCCATGGTCAACGCCGGACAAAGTTTGAAAAGACTACGAGTCTTGAAAAGGCAACGGCAACCCTGCCTCATCTTACCGCTATCGAACAAACCAGCAACTTCAACTCCTGCCCCAACCAAGGGAAAAGAAGCGGGAACAGGTGCACTACATTCGAACGGGCTCAAGTAAACCGCGATCAAGCGGCCCCAAAGAATAACAATCCCCTCGCTTCCCACGGTTCCGGCATTTAGATAACACGGAAATGCCCTTGGGTCAAGTATTTGAAGCTTTGGTGAAACGAAATCTTCTCAAGCCACTCGAGAATTTCCAACCGAAGACTCCCAAACCCAACATGGATATGAACAAGCACTGCGCCTTCCACAACTACCCGGCCACACCACCGACAAGCCGCTTTGTGCTTAAGCGGGTGGTCCAGGCTCATTGAGGAGGGAAAATTGGAACGCCCTCGTGGTCCCAATACCATCGGAAATCCATTCCCCGAACGACAGGGTAAACTCAATAGCCTTTGACGAAACTCCAAGCGAGAGCGGAACCTGCAATTTCCGAAACCGTCGGCATGCTTTGTCCCTCTACGGCCAGGAGCGTGAAACCGGAGTCAAGAGATCTCGTGGCCGGGAATTCCGACAAGAACGCCCAAGGGCAAGCTGTCTCCCTACGATCTTTGCCCCGGCCCAGAGGCATACAAATGGATGGATCGAACGTTCCCGAAGAGGCGAGTCCAAGCGGTAGCACGGGAAGCGGTTTAGCCTTCACGAGACGATGACTTGCCAATATGTCGAGAATCGGCACAACGAAGCCCTCCTCATCCTCATAAAAATAGAGATGTTCTTCCTCCCGAACGTCTTGATTGATAACGGCTCCGCTAGTCAACATCATCGCTTTGAGCACACTTGAAACGACTCCGCATCGGCCGTTCTACGATAAGGCCTTCACCTCGGGTAATCCGAGCCTACGATTCCTTTGCACGACCAATCATAGGAGTCATCAATTTGAGGATCCAATTCGACGTACAACTAGAGTCGGTAGAGTTCCAAGTCGTGGAAATCAAACCCACCTTCTCTGCTTTGTTGGGCGACCTTGGATACATCGGATGAAAGCGGTATCATCCACTCTTCACCAATGCGTGAAATTCATCAATGCTAATGGAGCGATCGAAGTGATCCGCGGAAGCGGTGCAATGGCAAGTGCTTGGCCGCCAGCAAGCTATGACCCTGAAGAAGGTCCCGACATGACCGAATACTCTTCCCCGAGATAATTCTCCTACCCCGTCCCGCTACGAAGTAGATCCTTACATCCACGCTCTAAGCCGCGACGAGTGGAAATCGAAGAACTCATGGGTCGGGATGACAACTACGATATATGCGGCGTGAAGAATGCTTAAGAGAGGATCAAGAAATGGACGCCACGATGGAGATTGATCGAGGAGTAGACCCTTACTTCGCCAAAAACCCTCTTGCAAGCGGCTCATCACCGATCCCCGGTACAAGACAACCCTCTAGCCAGACACTCTCGGATCTTACGGGGACAGCCATCACGGCTTAGTTCAATTCAACATTCCGGTGTCCGACTGGATGAACAGTGGCGCAACCTCCTCGAGGCTTAATCGGGGAAGGAGATATAGCATGCCCTCGAATCAGACATTGTAAATGTCGTCCAAGCAAAGATCCCAGATAAAGAGGCAGATTCTATGAAAGTGATCAACATCAGCAAGAATCAACTCCGAATCAGTGAATGCTTCACCCTCCTAGAAGTAGCCCTCAGCGACTTCTATCATCAAAAACCCCCAAGGACTGGTGGCAACACTAATGGAGGGACATCATCAGGGGAGCAGCCAAAAACCTCCGCGATCTGGTTTGAAATCGAACCGCATGCAAGCTACTTTCAGGGACTCATACGAGGAAGATTGGCCACTGGACCGGCACCACTCCTCTAGAGCTACAGCCATCCGGGAGTAATGAAGCCTGGTCCAATCCCTCGTCGCCTATAGTCTAGCTTCAAGTCTTGTTGTCTGTGAATTCACATCTTTTGAGTCTTTTGACGGCTTTACGCCCGACGATTGTGAGTCTTTGATCAACAATGTACAGTCTTCACGCTTTCAATAAAAGGTCCGACCTTCCTAAAAATTCATTTCATTGCATCTTTAACAAATGATGATATTAACTAATCAAAACAGTTAATAACAATTCATCTATACAAAAGACAAACACATTAATTAAATAAATGCATCAAGCAAACATTTAAGCATGTTGTCAAATGAGAGAAAAACCGGGCCCAAGCTGCCGAGAAGGTTTTAATCACAACGATTTGCAAGATTGCTGAAGAGCCAAAGAGACGCAAGTCCGACGCCATTTCCAGCACACACCAGATTTTCCAATACCTCAAGAGCGGGGAACCACCTTCATGAACAAGGAAGACCCACACACAGAAGGGGTCAAAACCAAAAGCATCATGGCCCTAAAATGCCTCGCCTCTCACTTCGTCATCCTCGAGGACATGCTATACAAGAAACGCTACCATGGGCCACTCCTACGCTGCATCAGCCAAGAAGAAGCAAACAAGTTCATGAACAAAGTCCACAATGGGGCTTGCGGTCCCCACATGAACGCCAGAGCCCTGATGCAAATCATTCTCAGGATGGGCTACTACTGGATCTCCATGGAGGCAGATTGCATCCACTTTGTCCGAAGCTGCGACAAGTGCCAACGGTTCTCCAACCTCAATCATCTACCTCCTCACGATCTCTACTGCATGACTACACCTTGGCCCTTTGCCACTTGGGGAATTGACGTCATCGGGAAAATCGCTCCGCCAGGAAGCAACGGTCACGAGTTCATCTTAGTAGCCATCGACTACTTCATCAAATGGGTCGAAGCCAAGTCCTACAAGGTACTCACCTCCCAGAAGGTCACGCATTTCCTTAAGGAAAACATCATCTGCCGATACGGAATCCCAAATGAGGTCATATCGAACAATGGCTCACACTTCGAAGGGAATTCGACGAGGCTGGCTGAATTCAAGATCACACGCCACAAATCTTCTCCCTACCGGCCACAAACAAACGGCGCCGTGGAAGCGACAAACAAAACCCTCGAACGGATCATCCGAAAAATGACCACCCGAGGACGAGATTGGCCCGAGAAGCCGCACCTTGCACTTTGGGGCTACCGTACATCGGCCTGTAATGTACCACGGGAGAAACCCCATTCGCCCGACATACGGGATGGAAGCAGTCCTTCCCGTGAACCGGAAATTCCCTCACTCCGAGTCTTCTTTGGAAAATGACATCAACGAAGTTGAATGGCTCGGCCGGCCGACACGGCAATTGGCTCGCTAGACGAGCGACGACTAAAGGCCATGGAACACGTCCGAGCCTATCAAAGCGAGGATGGCTAGAGCTTTCGACAAGAAAGTCAAATCCCGAGACATCGTGGAAGGTGACCTTGTACTCAAAGAAAAGCCTCCCACTCGAACCAACCCACTGGGAAAATGGGAACCCACATGGATCGGCCCTTTTGTGGTTCAAAAGATCTTCTCCGGAGGCGCCATGAAGGCGACGGACCTAGACGGCAATCCCTTCATGAATCCGGTCAACGGAAGCAAACTTCGCAGATACTTCGCACGAAGAAGAACAAGCGTGCATCTCTTGGCACTCCATGTAGTGTCGAACTACGCGAGACTGAGCCCTCTAGTCAGGAACGTAGGCAACCTTAATTGGTCCGGTCTAAAAATATACAAAAAGTCAAAAGTTTGAATGTCAATCAAGACCTCCATCAAGCTACGCACTTTTCTAGAACACGCCCCAACAATCACCTTGACCAAGTCAAACGACGGCGGCAACATCAAAGGACATCCGAGGGTCACTCGGCATCAAACAGACCGGCTCGTATGCAGCTTCCAAGCCGGGGGCTTGTCTTCGCCCTCACGCGCTTCAAAAAAAGAGCTCGAGCAAGGGCTCACAAAAAAGAGCTCGAGCAAGGGCTCACAAAAAAAAAAAAAAGAAGCTCAAGCGAAGGCCGCAAAAAGAGGTCAAGAGCCCGACGCCAACAAGAGGCAAGGAAGGCTGCGAAAAGACCGTCAAAACGACTTGTCAAGGGATCGTTCAACCTCTCGGCCAAGCACAAAGCCTCGAAAGGGATTGCCGTCATGGCCTGTGCCGCTTCAGTCCACAAATGCAACGAAAAGCCTAAGGACGGACGCCGACAAAGCGCACAACGAAGCAAAGGCAAACAAGAGATCTTGCGTCTCGACAAAGCTTTAAAAGTAAATCACAAATCACTAACGGTTACAACATTTCTTGATGAGTTCAAGCACGGTCTACTCTCAAGTTCACAACATGCTAAAAGACAGCTTAATACATTTAACTAATAATGTGTTTGCAATGCAATGAATGGATACCTAGGAGGTCATTCCGCGCCGTCTGCGCTTGTCCCCTCGCCATTCTTTCCTTTCTTCCCTCGTCCCCGGCGAGTCTTCTTTCGCTCCACGTGAACCAACTCTGCGTCTCTCAGTCCAAGATCTGGGGTCCTCCCCGTAGAGTCAAACAATCCAGCAGCTCTTAGGGCTTCATTCGCCCGTGCTTCGGCTCGGATCTCCTCCCTGCGAGTCTGCAAAAGAGGACCTCTCCCCGTCAGTCGGTCAACTCTAGTCTCGTAGTCAAACAAAGTGTCTCCCGTCACATCCAAAGGGTCAGACCAGGCTTCGGAACTCCTAAGGCAATAGCTACTACGGCAACCGGGTCCCAGGATCGCTACACGCCTGCTCTCCAAGACCACTTGGGACTGCCCAACACGCTGCTCATACCGGGCCATGCGAGTCGTCAATACGATACTCCCGACGTCTAAGGAGTACCACGGGAGGGAAAGCGGAATACTTCCATACCCTCGTAAAATACAAGAAAGCACACAGGAGCCGCCATACAAAGAGGAGCTATCTCCGCAGTAGCAAGGTCATTCCGGCCCAACAAAGGCTCTGCTTCATCCCAAACCGCAGGAAACAAGCGACGGAATATAGAAGGAGGACCAAGACAAACCTGGAACTCGACAACGTAGGACCCCTCTGCAAGATCCTCCTAGTCTCAATCCTCCAGATGCGGAATCCACCGGCGGATCCGATGCGTACCAAGCCGTGCCATCCATCTCTCCCAGGGCGGATGATCCATATCCAACACAAGAGGTTGCTGAGCAAATGACCACGGGCTAAACGACGTCGGAGCCTCGGGCATGGCACGAAGTCTCTCTCGCAGCCACAAGGTGAGCAAAGCGGGGCTTCCCCCTCTCATAAAACGATCCCCGGTCGCCGGACGGTCGATACCATGAAGAGTCTCCCCCGGCACCAACGGGACAATATCCTTCTCCAGCTCTGCGCAGTGCCTACCACATCTAGTAAAGCCCCATCACAAATGCCAAGGGAGCTGACCATGAAGAGCGTCGCTATCGTGCACAAGGCGAAGGCATCCCAAGAGACGTCACTCTCATCATCAACCATGAACCGCTCCGGCAGCTCAGAAATGTCGATATGACCCGAATCAAGGATCATGTCCTCGCACTTCTTCCAACGAAGTACGAAGAAAGCCTCGCAAGCTTCACGCTCACCGCAAAGATCACCAATCAAAGGAAGCGAGATGGCCTCCACCTTCGGTCCCCATCAAAGCCCGAAAATCCTCAAAAGTGGGCACCATTTCATTATAGGAGAAACAGTACACATGCCTCCTAACATCCCAGAACTTCGCGGCAGCCCGCAACAAATCCCAATCAGGAACCAACTCCTTAAAAGACCAAATCGAGCAAAGACGAAACCTTACCTCGAAAGCCCGTCTCTGATGCCTCAAACGACGCCGCATCCCCGTTTTCAACTGCTCAAGGAAGTGTGCTTGCCTCTCCTGCGAAAGCCTCGGCAAAATTCTAGGGACGTACGAAGAATCCATGGCAAAAATGGAGGTTCCTAGAGAAAATGGGGAAGAAAGCTCGAAAATGACTGCAAATGGGGAAATGGGGAAGAACCAGACACTGGAAAGCATTTATCTCCTTCCCAAAATCAAGGGTGGTCCGTATGGACCTCTTTGCATGCTAAGTATGTCCGTACGGACCTCCTTGCAAACAGAACCCGTTTCCCCAAAGAAACAAGTACAACAACCATGTCCTCGGCCAGGACCTTGCTCCAAAGCTTTGCCCAAACAACCGGCCAAAGCCATTCCCGGCCAACATACACTACCCACAAACGCACTCTCGGCTCACGTGGCATGCACAAAATAAAAATAATAATAGCAACCATTTCTAGGACAAATCCTGAATCACAAAATGACATTACATCTTAAAATAAAATGATGTTTGCCGTGCAAATATGAGTGTTTTATTACGGGAATATCAAATGTACATTTGCTAAACAAAAAAGAGAAGATATGGAAAGAGGGAAAGCAAATGGACCCTAATCCGACTCTTGACATCATCATCATCATCGCTCGCCGAGGTCCTCCGGAGACAAGTCGGGCATCCCTGTGAACTCGCCCGCCACATCCTCGTCATCGAGTACCGAGCCCGCCGAGGCTGCCACTCAAAGTAATCAAGGATCAAATCCGGCGAAAGGATCAAAGAAAGAAGGCTCTGACGGACCCTCGCCTGTGCATCTGAGGAGGGAAGAAACGATAAAAGGGCTGCCGCCCGGAGCTCTGAAGACGTCCGGCATCCATACTATGCCGCCCCTCGAAGGTCCCTCCTGCTGCGGCTCAGGATCGGCTCTCGGCGGAGGAACGTCTGAGAATGCCTCGAAGGCATAGGCTCGTACGTCGGCACGCGTCGCGAAGACCGGCAAGATATCTTCGACGCCATCTTCTTCGCAAACGACCTCATCGCCACATAACGGCGAGTCAGCATATCATAGGCTCTCCCCGGGACCTGCACAAGCAAGCGGCCAAGGAAATGCTCAAAGCAATACGGTTATACTCAACAAAAAGAGAAAAATACGTAAAGGATGCCAAGATGGAAAAGAGTCAAGACACTCACCGATCTATCGGGATCCCACTCGGTATGCAGCAGAGCCTGCTCGTAAACGGGTACGAGACACCCTCCTCCTCGATCCGTCCCCACGGCGTCGTGAAATCCGGCCCGCATCTAACCTGCAGGGAACGGCCTCTCTCTTCCTCGCGCCAGCCTCTCTCAACGCCCGCCAGCAACACCGGTCGGCGTAAGACCGGTCTCGCCCACTTCAACGGCAATTCAACCACCGGCCGTCAGCGTAAGACCGGTCCTCGCCCACTTCAACGGCAATTCAATCCCCGGCCGTCAGTGTAAGACCGGTCTTCGCCCACTTCAACGGCAATTCAATCCCCGGCCGTCAGCGTAAGACCGGTCCTCGCCCACTTCAACGGCAATTCAACCACCGGCCGTCAGCGTAAGACCGGTCCTCGCCCACTTCAACGGCAATTCAATCCCCGACCGTCAGCGTAAGACCGGTCCTCGCCCACTTCAACGGCAATTCAACCACCGGCCGTCAGCGTAAGACCGGTCCTCGCCCACTTCAACGGCAATTGACCACGGCCGTCGGCCGTAAGACCGGTCCTCGCCCACTTCAACGGCAATTCAATCCCCGGCCGTCAACGTAAGACCGGTCCTCGCCCACTCAACGGCAATTCAAGAAGGAGCCAACACCTCCCAGCACGAATATCAAGGCACAAGACGCCTCCAAAACGCTCAACGACAACTCAACCACTGGCCCTCAAAAGAGGTCCGAAGTCATCTTCCCAACAGAAAAGGGCCCCTACAAGGTCACGCATCCCCAGCAATTCAAGCACCGGCAGTCAGTGTAAGCCCGAACCTAGCCCACTTCAACGGCAACGCAAGCACCGGCCATCAAAGTAAGCCCGAGCTCCTCCCCCAACAAGTCAAAGGGAAGTCATACAAGACTGCATATCCCCAGCACCGACCATCATCCTTGCCCACTCAACGGCAAAACAAGCACAAGAAGGAGCCAACACCTCCGAGTACAAGTCCCAAGGCACGAAGCGCCTCCAAAATGCCAAATGGTGAAGCAATCACCGACCGTCATCCTTGCCCACTTCAACGGCAACGCAAGCACCGGCAGTCATCGTAAGTCCAACCTTCTACTCAACATGCAAAAACACAAAGGCATCTACGCCTCTCAATCAAAGCACAAGGTAGCCATTCCTCCACTAGCGGCTAGAAGACGATTCAAAGTCCTCGCGCATAACATCAAACTGCGGCTAGAAGACGATTCAAAGTCCTCGCGCATAACATCAAGCGTGGCTAGAAGACGATTCAAAGTCCTCGCGCATAACATCAATTGCGGCTAGAAGACGATTCAAAGTCCTCGCGCATAACATCAATTGCGGCTAGAAGACGATTCAAAGTCCTCGCGCATAACATCAACTGCGGCTAGAAGACGATTCAAAGTCCTCGCGCATAACATCAACTGCGGCTAGAAGACGATTCAAAGTCCTCGCGCATAACATCAAGCTGCGGCTAGAAGACGATTCAAGTCCTCGCATAACATCAACCGCGTGACGATTCAAGTCCTCACGCATGACATCAAACCTCGGCGAGAGACGATTCAAAGTCCTCAAACATGGCGCAACCGCAATCGAAGACGATTCAAGTCCTCACAACTATCTCCGGCCGGAAGGCTTTAAACCACTCGGTCCGGAAGACCGTATAAATCTCCCAAATCACTATCTCCGGCCCGGAAGGCCTTAAACCACCCGATTAGGAAAATCGTAAAATTCCCATCCCAGGACACCACCACGTCCTCACAATTGACCTCGGCGGTCACCACATTCCAGGACACCACCACGTCCTTACCACTGACCTCGGCGGTCACACGACACTTCAGGCCACCACCACGCCCGCATTCACAAAACACTCACCCCACACTCGAACTACGACCTGTGCTTGATTCCCGCCGGGGATACGTAGGAATCCTATCACAGGGTCCCGCCCCTAAACGGTCACACAATAGGACACCACCACGTCCTCACACCGTCCTCCCTCGGTCACTTTATCTCCCAAAGACGCGATCCAGTTAGGACCCTTATCTTATCGGCGACCCCACTTCTTTCATAAGTGACGTCGTCGAGGGGCTTCTGCAAGTACCCCAATCTGGATCACACCCTTTCAAACACACGGGAAGCACCGCAGACTCATCAACGCAGTCTCGACGACCCCTCTCACTCAAAACCCTCTCAAAACCCCCAGCCAAACCAAGGGAGGAGCCTTTCTGGGATAAAAAGGGACAAAAGGACCTTTTGGGAATTTTCAGGAAATTGAAAAAGCAATAATGGTCCGTACGGACCTCTTTGCTTTAATAATTACTGAATCTTCTTAAAGTCCACAATATTCCCTCAAATCCCGGGGAAAATGATTACCTCCCTGCAGAGTTGGTCCGTACGGACCTCTTTGCATGTCAACTTGGTCCGTACGGACCTTATTGCACATGGAACATCATAATTGCAAATATTCCTCCATCATCACAGATTCCCTCAAATCGAGGAAAACCAAAAGTCTGGATTACCAGGGAGGTCCGTACGGACCTTCTTGCACCTAATCTGGCACTATAAATAGAGGGCTCCCCCTCCTCATTTTCACACACCTCCTACTTCTCTCTTCCTCCCTAGGCCTTCTGGCTTCCCCTCTAAGTCCTTCCGAGGCATTTCCGGCCCCTTTCGGATCCTTCCGAGGCCTTCCGAGCCCCCTCGTGGTGCTCCGAAGCCTCCCCGAGCGCTCCCGCGACGCTCCCGCGCTGCCCCGAGGCACTCTCGAGGTATTCTGAGGCCCCTCGTGGTACTTCGAGGCCTTGCCTAGTCTTTCCACGGTGTCCCGGCTATTTCCGAGTCAAACTGGCGATCCCAAACCACGCCGAAACTCTGCTCGAGTGACTCCTGCCACCACAACGCACGCCGAACCTCTGCCCGAGTGATCCCGACGATCCCCACGCACGCCGAACCTCTGCCCGAACGCAGCCTGCAACATCAACTCACGCCGAAACTCTGTCCGCAGACAACCGGCATCTCCCGAAGCAATCCCGATCTGCACCGGAACGCTACTCCGACCTCAAACACTATTCCTCAGCGGAAGACAGACACGAACCAACATTGGTAAGGCTTCCTTCCATTACTATTTCAATACATTTCAATACATAGGGTACAATGTAGACATCCGACACAGCATGCATTTTTAAAAGCACACACACACACACACAACATTTAAAGGATATTAGGAGTATCCGAAAGACTCGTTTTACGAGGCGACTCGAGTGAGCTCTAATATTCTAATATTCTCTTCCCGAGGAGTCATCTGACCTCCGAACTCAAAATCTCATCACACAAAAACAGTTTAAAATTATCTTTAAACTGATGCCCTTTTTCAATGTTTTGGGCTTAATAAAAACGGCGTGGCGACTCTACAAATGCGAAAACAAACGGCGAGACACAAACCAACGAAACAAAACCGCTGCGAGGCGGGGGACACGAATGCCAGATGCCGGGGCGCGATCCGTCGCTGCCTCTCGGATCCGGGCTATTTCAGGTGTGAAAGTATCGAAAGTATTAAAGAAACTCCCTGTTTGCCCCCTTGAGGGTGTAGCATAAGTGTAGCAAGATGACAGCGCAGGTTGGCTGGTTGGTAAGCTGACTCTTGGTTGTTTGATCGGAATAGATGTCACAATCGTGCTCTCCGTTGGCAAGGTGCCGGACATAGGGATATCTCCGAAATGGCTTGGTCCTGTACCTGTACCAAACAAAGATCTAGGCAATAAAGGTGAAAATGGGGTGGATACTTGAGCTTCAACTTGCTTCCCTTTACGTAGGCTGTCAATGGCATTGAATATCATGGTGTTTGTATGTTCCTGGCCATCCAACCGATCGCTCATTTTTCTCAACATATCGGTCATGTTGGCCAATATCTCCAAGTTGACAGCTTCTGCACTTTGAGGTGGATTACCTTGGGTGTTGGAAACAGGAAGCGGCCGACTCTGATTGCTGGATGATGGATTAACCATTTCTACGCAAATAATCAAAGTTTTCCACAGACGGCGCCAAATTGTTTTGGTCAAATTTCAACAAGCGAATTAGATGAGAAGAAAAGTGACTAAAGTGATATGAATCTAGGTACAATGATTATCAAGTTGAATAGAAATGGACACGAATGGTTTGTTGACTAGGGAAAGCCCTTGAACAACTTGTTCGCCGGCATAAAACCCTGGGAGGATTTGGCTCCTACCTTGACCGAAAGTTTACTAAGAATTCTCTTGAGATTACAATGCTAAGAGCGTATGAAAAAGGGAGCTTAAGCTAGTGAAGAACGTGTGTGTAAATACAGTGTATCTCTCCCTTTTATACCTCAAAATAAAACTAATTAACAAATAAGGATTATGCGCCTATAAAATCGGGGAAGAGGTTGATCACATAGAGATATATTCGCCATTTATTGTTTGAGGAAAAGATAAGGTTCATTGCTGAAGAAACGTGGTTGAACTGGTCTTTATTCCCTCCGGCACATGTCCTATAAAATAGGAAAAGCGTTATCAAGGTCCCAACTGCAGAAGCCAAGTTGTAAATAGAACAACTCAAGTTGTTAGTACCAAGTTGTTAGGCGTAAGTTGTAAAACATATTGACTGAAAAATGTAGGGACCAACAGTAATAGCGATTTTAGGTTAATCTAAAAACGATTTAAGCAAAGAATGGTATCAAATTAACTTAAACTCGCTATTACGAGTAGCGAGTTTATATTTATTAAAATTTCTATCAATTTCTCAAAATTATTTACGTAAAATACAATTTTTATTTTTGGAAAATAGAACTCGCTATTTGAAGTAGTGAGTTTAAACAAAAAATATATAAAATCGCTACTTAAAGTGGCGAGTTAAAAAAATGGTTATTTTGGTCAATACTTACGAAGGGTTGTCATTTTAAGAATTATAATTTTAAAAAAAAAATTATTTAAGAAAAAAAGATCTCATTTTGCTGGCTCGAATGAAATTAAAATTTATTTCTCAATTTTTTAAATAAGGTTGTTCATGTCAAAATATCTAAAACCTTTTTTTTTTTTTACAAAAATATCCATAATTTTTATTAGTTATGATGCGGTCCTATAAAATAGATTGGGCCCGAATAATAAGAAATCAGGCCCAATAGCTAGTTACGGGCCAGGCCCACTAGACCTGGGCCATCCAAGGAAATTTTCCCACTTGGAGCGACATTAAATAAATGCCCCATGGGTTATGATAAGGCCCAAGCAATGAGGAGCGTGGAAATATGGTATTGCGGGCAATAGGGCCATGCGAGAAGCATGGCCGAGCCATTGTAGACTTAACGAATACGGGAATAGGGAGAGTATGTTGCCCGCAGGCTACCTAGGTTAGGGCGACATGACCAATGTTGTCGCCCCGGCTAGGGTTGTCGCTTATGCGACATGGGATTCTGAGCGTCGCCAGGACGTTGTGTCGATTGCCGCCTGCGCCCTTAACCCTAAATCTTTGTGATGGTTGATTAATGTGACAAGGTGAATAGTGAAATCCCACTAAGTTGAGGTTGGTTGGGAGTTCTCCCTTGGATGATTGACAAGTGTCCCCCCCATGTGCAAGGCACATGGGGGGGCTTGGGAGTATATAAAGGGTGAATAGTGTTCATTGCATGGTATGTATCTCTCTCTACTCTCTCTCTAAACCTCCATTGTTATACCTTCTTCCTTGTCCATCTAACCTCATTCTCACGCCGGAGGGGGTACGCCGGAGACACCCCCAGCCTAGTTGATGTGTGTTTCTTGTGTGTAGGCGAACCATCAAAGAGGAAGCTGCCGAAGTATCCATTCCATTTCAGTTCCTGTGCAACCAAGTTTTCCCATGGTAGCATCAGTTGGTTCCGTTGCCGTGACCTGAAATCTTCCTTTTTGTTTGGTTGTTCAAAGGTTTGTTGGGGGTCTGAAGAGCACCGTCAGTTTTTAGTTGCTGGGGTTTCATGCTTTAGGGTTCGTGCCCCTTGGTGTTTTTCCCAAGAAGTGTGGTTCAGGTTTGTTGTTTTGAAAAGAGGTTGTGGGGTGGTGGTTTATGATCGTCGTTAAGCCCAGAAAGTGCCCAGAATGGTTCAAGAGAAGAATACCCAGACGAAGGATACCCGAAATCTGGAGTTGGAGACGCCTAATCGCAAGGATGCCCGCGGGGCGAGATCAGGAACTGCCCGGGAAGGCGAGGTCCACACTACAGAGACTGATTCGGCAATCAGGAGCGCCAGGAGGCGAGAAGATAGAGAGAGAGAAGCGAGAAACAAAGAAAAGGCAGTAGAACAGGATCCCGTTCCGTCTAAAACCCAGAGTGCCAGGGCCGAAGCTGAGCAGTTAAAGAAGGAGAATGCGTATATGATGAAGGTTCTCGCGAACAATGAGAGGTTAAAAAAGATGGGCCAGGCACCTACGGTGATCCCGCCTGAGTTGTCGATCGAAGTGGAAGGACAGGATAGAGGAAGACGGAGTGCCAGTCAGAGTGCATCTAGGAGGAATGAAGGGCGGGCGAGGGACATGCCGCCGTCCGAGAATGAGGAAAGAGGTCGCAGGCGTCGAGATGATGAAAGGGCGAGATCTGAAAGGGCCAAAAGGAGGTGCGCAGATCGCATTGAAGAAGGAAGGATTTATCATAAGTCAGGAAATTCGCGAGATGACTCTTATTATTTTGGATATGAAAGTGATGAGGGATCCACAGCGGACAGAGACTATGTGCCAAGTCGCTCGAAATATTCCGATGACGAGACATATGTGAGAGAAAGATCGCACCGGTCGAGGCATTCTGACATGGCTCGCCGAGATGAGTTGTTGCTGCGCGATAGAGACCGTAGGCGGTGAGAAAGGAGTGATAGAGAAAGGGCGGAGAAAGCCGCAGAAGCCGAAAAGATTGCGGAGGCTATCAGAGTGGCCGAAGCTTTAAAAGCCGTAGAGTTAGCCAAAGCCGCGGGGTGGAAAAGACGAAGAAAAGTGAAGATGATAAGTGGAAGTCCGAAATGGCGAGAGATGGCAAGGAAGATTAAAGAGTTAGAAGCGGGAACCAAGCCCCAGAAATGAAAGGTTCTTATTTGGCCCCATTTGCGAAGAACATTCGGATTGCCGCCCACGACCACGCTTTCCGCATGCCGAATTTACCAAATTATTCAGGGAACACTAGAGCTAACACTCATGTTGGAGGGTTTGAGGTAACGTTGTCGCTACTGACCGATAATGAAGCCGTAATCTGCAAGGCGTTTGCGAGCACTCTTGCCGATCACGCACTGGAGTGGTTCTTGGCGCGGCCAGGAATCGGTGTTGGGGTACTGTGACCTCAAAAATAAGTTTTTGGCGAGATTCGGTGGGTCGGGAGCGCGGCCTCGCTCAAAAACCGAGCCGTGTAGTTTGAAGCGAGAATGAAGGAGAGAGCATTTCGGCTTTCACCGATAGGTTTATGGGAGTGGTGAATCGAATTGCGATGTCGATCAAAGCGAGATCATTATGTTGTTCAACTCGGGGTTATTGCACAGGCTTTTCAAGGCGGAATTACGTATGCGGCCCCAGAGACAAGCTGGCGAGTTATATGAAAGGGTTAGAGCCTATTGCGGTGGTACTAAGGAAGAGGTAGTCAAGGTCTCCCCTCCGGCGGCGGGCTCAGGCAGGAAGAGTGTTAAAGAAAGAATAGAGGTTGTGAAGAGGAAAATAAGGGCGAGATAGGAGGTCGCAGCGGAAATCGTTCTGGTGGGGGCAGGAGCGGCCGCTGTAGGGGCCAGGGTCAGGGAAAGATGATCAAGTTCAGTAGGTTGAATACTACATTGAGCGAGATCTTTAGGAAAGAGGAATTCCCAGAGCCTTATCCCATCAGAGAAGGATCTTATGCCGCCAGGGATCCGAACAAGTATTGCGACTTTTATAAGGATAAGGGGCATGGTACGGAGGATTGTTATAATTTGAGGAGGATGGTACAAGGGAGGATTGATAATGGCGAATTCAAACAGTATCTTGAAGGCAGTAAGAGGCGAGATGAAGGAGGGAACCAGGAGAAAGTGCGGGATAGAAATATTGTTGATGTGATTCAGGATCCATTGCCTAGTGTCGCTCAGCTTGATAATCAAATTATGATGTTGTCGCACAGTTTCGACATTCCCCCGTTTGTCGCCAGCGAGGACAGGGTGATTAGTTTCTCAAGAAGTGAGCTGGCTGCTACGAAGGGTTATGGGAACCAACCAGTGGTCATCACCATTTGTCCGGGAAACAATGTGGTACAACGCGTGATGGTCAATTCAGGAGCGAGTAGGAATGTTTTGTATTATGAGTCTTTCAGAAGGATGAATTACACTGATGCAAATTTGGTACCATATAAGGGATATCTCGAAGGATTTACAAATCATTCAGTTAAGGTTAAAGGGACAATTATGTTGGAAGTGGAGGTCGGTGAAGGTGATCTGGCGAGAAGTGAGCAGGTGGAATTTATGGTAATTGATTTGGTTTCCGCATATAATGCCATAGTTGGAATTCCATTTTTGCTGAGTTTTGAGATGGTGTTGTCAATCCCGCACCAAAGGGTAAAGTTTCCAACTGCCAAAGGTGTAGGATGTTTGAAGAGTGAAGCAATCACTGTGGCGAGAAAGAAAAAGGAAATGATGAAGGCTAAGGGGGCTTCTACCAGTTCGATGGCGACAAAGTCTCATTCTAGCCAGTTGAGAATTAACATGATTGAATTCGTGGAGACTGAAGATGATTGGGTAGTAACTGAAAGTATGGAGGATGGCACAGCTTTGATTGTCGCAGGAGCAAATGATGAGGCCAAGCGAAATGGGATGATGATTATGCGACAACCTAGCTGTGAACGCGCAGAGTATCATGTCGCTGGAGAGTTGGATCTCGGTATTGAAGCCGCGAAAATGAGGACAAACCTGAGCTACTCGGGGGCAATTCAATTTGTTCAGATGAAGGAGCCCAGAATTGAGGAAATAGTGGTAGAAGACATTGTCGCTGAGTCTGATGAGGATTATGAGACAGTGGAAGTTGAGGATGAAAATGGGCGACCTACGGGCCACTCATTTGATAATTCTGTGAAGGTGATTCCCGCCAATGCCCCAGTCAGTAGAAAGCGGAAAAGAATAGAAGTTGAAACTTTGGAGACGTGGGATGAGCCCGAGATTCAGGCTGGTGAGGAGTTGGAAGAAGTTGAGATCAACAGATACTTCCCAGAGCAGCGGGTTAAAATTGGGAAACAACTATTCAGGGATGAGCGAGAAAGGTTAGTTGAATTCTTGAAGGATAATTTGGATGTGTTTGCATGGCGGCCCGAGGATATGAGAGGGATCGATGAGAATGTCGCTTTGCATTGCTTAAATGCCGATCCCAATGTCGAGCCATTCAAACAAAGGATTAGACACTTGTCACCAGATAAGGAGAGCGCAGTTATGGAGGAGGTTGATAAATTGCTAAAGGCGGGAATCGTAGAAGAGATCCAGTATCCTGTTTGGTTGGCATGTCCTGTTATGGTCCTAAAGTCGAACAAGAAATGGTGGATGTGCATTGATTTTACCGACCTAAACACCGCCTGCCCAAAGGACTGCTACCCACTGCCTAAGATTGACAAGTTGGTTGATTCGATTGCTGGGCACAGGGTTTTCAGCTTTATTGGTGCTTATTCGGGGTACCATCAAATTAAAATGTGCGAGAATGACAAGGCGAAGACAGCTTTTCGAACCCCCAAGGGTAATTTGTGCTACAGGATGATGCCTTTTGGCTTGAAGAATGCCGGGGCGACTTATCAACGAATGGTAAATGAGGTCTTCAAGTCTCAGATTGGGCGAAACTTGGAAGCTTATATTGATGATATGGTGATAAAGACAAAGGAATATGATCATGTGTTAGATCTCGCCGAGACGTTTGAGAATCTAAGGAGGAACTCAATGAAGTTGAACCCGAGTAAATGCACGTTTGGCGTAACGGCGGGAAAGTTTTTGGGTTTTCTGGTGAACAGGCGCGGGATAGAGGCTAATCCCGAAAAGATTCAAGCTTTATTGGATATGTTGCCGCCTAAGTCGATCCGAGAAATCCAGAGGTTAAATGGAAGGATTATCGCTTTGGGGAGATTCATTTCCAAGTTGGCAGAAAGGTGTTTGCCGTTTTTTAAGGTTTTGAAGGGGGTAAAGAGTTTTGTTTGGAATGAAGAGTGTGATGTCGCTTTTGATCAGATGAAGACCTATCTAGGCAAGCCGCCTATCTTGTGTAGCCCTGTGGAAGGGGAGGAGTTGTTTGTATACTTAGCTGCTTCAGATTTGGCCGTGGCCGCCGTCTTGGTGCGCGAAGATAAGGGGGGTCAGAGGCCGATTTACTATGTTTCGAAGGCATTGAGCGAGGTCGAGTCAAGGTACTTCAATGCCGAGAAGCTGGCTTACGCCTTGGTAGTGGCGGCGCGAAAACTAAGGGCTTATTTTGTCGCGCACACCATCGTTGTATTAAGTGACGCTCCTCTTAGGAAGATTTTGCAGCGGCCAGATGCCGCGGGAAGATTGTTGAAATGGTCTATTGAGTTGACTGAGTTTGATCTGAGGTACGAATCTCGACGCGCAATCAAGGCGCAGGCTTTGGCAGATTTCATAGTGGAGACATCCTTCATTAGGTCGCGAGATGAGATCAGCGAGAATAAGGAGAAAGAGAAGGGGGAAAATCAAGGTGTGCCTAGCTTGAGGACAGAGAGGGTAAGGCCGCCTGATTGTTGGGTTCTGTATGTTGATGGGTCATCCTCAAAAGAGAGGGGTGGAGCGGGAATCACCCTAACCTCGCCTGACAAAGAGGTCAAATATGAGAAAGCGTTAAGGTTTAAATTCAGTGTTTCAAATCAAGCTGAATATGAAGCGTTGATTGCCGGAGTAGAATTGGCGCGAGATATGGGGTTGACTAAGATTGTGATTCATTCAGATTCCCAGTTGATTGTTAATCAAGTAAAGGGTGATTTTGGAGTCTTGAGCGCTGTTTTGATGAAATATTGTAATTTGGCGAGAAGCCTGTTGAGAGCATTCGAATTTTGGGAATTGGTTCAGGTAGACAGGGCGGATAACTCGCGCGCGGATGAGTTGAGCAGGACAGCGGGATTAGACGGGCAAGGTTCAGCGAGTGAGCCGCCGTTGGAATATGTAGATGTGCCGGTAATCGATAGGCCGCAGGTTGCAGAGATTGTCGATGCCGAGAAGGATTGGGTCATAGAGATGAAGGAATTCTTTCTTACAGGAGAGTTGCCGCCTGATGAAAATAAGGCAAAGTTGATTAAGGCGACATCTCCAAGGTTTACGGTGCAGGATGGAGTGGTATACAGGAGATCCTTCTCGAAGCCGCTAATGAGATGTGTTGAGCCAAGTATGGTGCAGAGAGTGTTGTTTGAAATTCATGAAGGCATTTGTGGAGGTCACCCTGGTGCGAGAACACTAGCCGATAAGGTATTATTTCATGGATACTATTGGCCAAGTTTAAGGAAAGATGCCGAGGAATATGTGAAAAAGTGCGAGAAGTGTCAGCGATTTGGCAATATTCCCCGACAACCAGCTACAGAGCAAACTCCTATAGTGCCTACTTGGCCGTTCGACATGTGGGGAATTGATTTGATAGGGCCCTTCCCGAAAGCCAAGGGTGGCTGCCAGCATGTTGTTGTCGCCGTAGATTATTTCACGAAATGGACGGAGGCAAAGGCTTTAGCGACAATCAGTGAGGATCAGGTTATCAAGTTTGTGCAAGAGAACATTTGGTGTAGATATGGGGTTCCCCGAGCAATCATTTCAGATCATGGTACTCAGTTTGGAAAGAAATTCTCGGCAGAATGTGCAAGAGTTAATGTTAAACATTGGATGTCAGCGGTATACAGGCCACAGTGCAACGGTCGCGCGAAGCGGCAAACAAGCGAATCATTGTAACTTTGCGCAAAAACCTTGAAGGAAGGGAGGAGCATGGCTTGAGGAATTACCTATAGCTTTATGGTATGTGCGAACCAACTTGTCAAAGGCTCAGCAGGGGAAGCTGCCTTTGCCACTTACATATGGATCAGAGGCTATGGCGCTGTAGAGATGGCGCTCAGGACATATCGGGTTGCTTATTATGATGAGGCGAGAAACGGACAAAGGCGGTGCAATGATTTAGATTTGATAGATGAAAAGAGAATGTATGCGAGAATGAAAATGATCAATTTCAAGCAAAGGATGAAGGCCAAGCATGACAGGCGAGTTAATAAAAGATATTTTGATGTTGGGGATTGGGTCCTGAGAAGTGCAGAGGTAACTGGAGCCAAGCCAGGTTATACCAAGTTGAGCGAGAAGTGGGAAGGTCCATTCCAAGTGTCGAGCGTGGTGCGAGAAGGGACGTACAAGTTGCGAAAACAGGATGGTGAAGAGCTGAAGAATGCTTGGAGTGTTGACCATCTCAAGCGATTCTATCAATGAAGCCGCAGCGACCTTATTTTGTCCCCTTTTTTGATTGTTTGCCATAGATCATAAAAGTTGTATAACTTTTCCTTGCTGTTATTTTGATTGTCGGTAGGGAGGGGAAGTTATGTAAAATTTGTAGATCTGATGGCATGTAAATTTGTATATAGCATGAAAGTAATGGTGGGAGGTGCTTTCAACATGATTGTCGCGAAATTAGTTACTTGTGAAACACTGATGAGTTTCTTCTTTGTCAATAATTGCATGAACCAGGGCGATAAGAGGTTGCCGCTAAAGCTGCGACAAAGGTGATAAAGATTGTTGCCGCTGAAGCTGCGACAAAGTAGATAAGGATAGTTGCTGATGAAGCTTAAAGATGGATTGATAAAGCTTAAAGATGGATTGATAAAGCTTGAAGATGGAGTGCGACCTGGAAGAGTGAAATGCCAGGCGCGGCGACCTAGAAGAGCGAAATGCTAGGCGCCTAGAAAAGTCCCAAAATTTTTATGGGCGAGATTAAAGGGGCGGTGACCTAGAAGAGCGAAATGCTAGGCACCAAACCTTGCGACCTGGAAGAGTGAAATGCCAGGCGCGGCGACCTAGAAGAGCGAAATGCTAGGCGCCTAGAAAAGTCCCAAAATTTTTATGGGCGAGACAAAAGGGACGGTGCCCTAGAAGAGCGAAATGCTAGGCACCAAACCTTGCGACCTGGAAGAGTGAAATGCCAGGCGCGGCGACCTAGAAGAGCGAAATGCTAGGAGCCTAGAAAAGTCCCAAAATTTTTATGGGCGAGATTAAAAGGGCGGTGACCTAGAAGAGCGAAATGCTAGGCACCAAACCTTGCGACCTGGAAGAGTGAAATGCTAGGCGCGGTGACCTAGAAGAGCAAAATGCTAGGCGCCTAGAAAAGTCCCAAAATTTTTATGGGCGAGATTAAAGGGGCGGTGACCTAGAAGAGCGAAATGCTAGGCACCAAACCTTGCGACCTGGAAGAGTGAAATGCTAGGCGCGGTGACCTAGAAGAGCGAAATGCTAGGCGCCTAGAAAAGTCCCAAAATTTTTATGGGCGAGATTAAAGGGGCGGTGACCTAGAAGAGCGGAATGCTAGGCACCAAACCTTGCGACCTGGAAGAGTGAAATGCCAGGCGCGGCGACCTAGAAGAGCGAAATGCTAGGCGCCTAGAAAAGTCCCAAAATTTTTATGGGCGAGATTAAAGGGGCGGTGACCTAGAAGAGCGAAATGCTAGGCACCAAACCTTGCGACCTGGAAGAGTGAAACGCCAGGCGCGGCGACCTAGAAGAGCGAAATGCTAGGCGCCTATAAAAATAATATACATATAGACAACGGTTTCAAGTCGTTACTTGAAGGAACTTGAAAAGAAGTCTAATTGTCGCCGGACAGAAAGCTTTTCATAAGGTATGTTGTATATATGATCCTAACAATAAAGTAAGGCTGCCTAAAGACAAGCCTCACTCTTTTGGAGGGAGTAGTATGTATATAAATAAGAGAAAGGGAAGGGAGTCTTCGATGAACTATCGAAGCAAAAATGGCGACATATTAAAGGTAGAATTTAAAGCAAATTACAGTAAGCAGAGTAATGACAAGTATAGAGTTGAAGTCGCACTGCGACATTCAAATAACCGAGATAGGTATCAAAGAAAAATTTATGAAAGAAAACAAAAGTCAAGGCAAGATGCCAATCGCGGCATCTAAACTATAGTAGAGCAATGATAGTAAAACAAGGAGATAAAGTCGCATTGCGACATTCGAATAATTAAAGTAGGCATTAAGGAGCATTCACAATAATCAAAGGTATAACAAAGTCGATAATAGCAACATCTAAGTTACTGCAAGGCAGGAGGTCAAGAGAGCCATACAGGTACGCAAAAATAAAGTATCAAGTCGCAAACCGCGACACCGAATCAAAAGAGGGGCTTAAATGTTTATGCCGCAAACAGCGACCTTACAAACATATAAAGTATTTAAGTCGCAAACCGCGACACCACGAACAAAAAAGATAAATTTCAAATGTCTAAGTCGCAAACCGCGACACCAATCCAAAAAGTAAGATGTAAATGTCCAAGTCGCAAACCGCGACATCATCAAACCAAAGTTTTAAAAACAGAAAAATAAATTGTCTGAGGCAAACCACGAAATATTGTATGAAAAAATAGAATCAATGTTGTTCAGGGAGCAGAGGGTTGGCTTCTGCCAGCAGAGGTTCGGGCAGCACGGCGGGCTTCGCGAGCAGCGTTTTTAGCGGCTAGGAGAGCTTGACCTTTTTCGCCAATTAAGTCCACCCACATTGACAAAGCATCTTTTTCAATTATAGCAGGAGGTTCCCAGACCGGCTTGCCTAGAAGCTCGTCTTCCGCAGCCAAAGCACTAAGCTCTCCGTCTTCATAAGGAACAATGGGGTGACCGCGGCGACAAAAGTCGCTATAGATCTGCTCCGAGCCCCATTTTGCGATAAGCTCAGGAGTGATGGCCGGGATGTCCTCAGAACTTGCCGCCGCCCCCCGCATGACATGAAGTAAAGCTTTGTCGTACATGTCCATCGCGTCAGTCTCTGCTTTCTCTTTGTTGGCGGCAATCTCTGTGATCAAATCATCATTCTTTGTTGCCATGGCCAAGTTGTCGGCTTCTAGGGCCCGAACCTTCTCCTCCAACGCCAACTTCTCTGCGGAAATCTCTTTAGCTTTATTCTCCGCTTGCAAGGCCTTGTCCTCGCTCGCCTTAAGTACCTCTGCTGTCTTTAGTTTCTCGCCTTGAAGCAGTGCCAACTCCTTCTCCATCTCGCCACATCTATTCTTATACTTCTCTTTTTCAGCCACCGCGCGCTTGCGAACCTTATCAGCTTTCTCGGACTCACGCGTCGCCAGTTTGTATTTGTCCCTGAACCCGCGCAAAGTACTCGCTATCTGTGAAAGTTTGGGAAAAAGTTAAATATTCTGAAGGATGTTGATGAATTAAAAGTAAAGTATTAAGTGTTAAGCGGCAATACTTACCCCACAAATCTGAAGGCCGGCAAAGTTCAAGGACAAGTCAGTGTCTTGCTCGATTACTTCCTTGATCGCGGCCTTGTTGCATATCCGCTCGAGCATGCCGGCCCCAATGAGACTGTTGTGGGGGTCGCGGGAATGAATATTAAAACCTTCTAGGGGGGACAGAAGCGATCTCCACGCCAAGATCGTAGAAGCCATCTCTCTCCGTAGGCATCTCGAATCCTTCTCTAAGCCAGTTCGCCAGCTCGGCCTCACCCTCAGTTGATTCTTCCACTGGCTCAGCTTCCTCCTCAGTGCGCCCCCTTTTGTGAGAGCGGGAACCAGAGGGTTGGGGGGATTTGGCCGGTGGGATAGACTCTATGATGGCAACCTCGGCATCCTCTTTTGATCTCTATTTCCATTTCTTCTTCTTGTTGCGAAGCGGCGGATGACCTTAGGGGAGTTTTTGCTCGGCTAGATTTTCGCGTCTGCCCCGCTGCTCTCTCGGCGGCAACCGTGGCCTTCTCGCGGGCTATCACCTCTGCGTCATCCCCCTCGCGAGAAATTGGGAGCTCTAACTCTGAAGCCTTGGATAATTCGGCTTGGCGGGCATTGGTAAGTCGCTTGTGACGACCATCAGATCTGGCGGCAGCATTAGCACGTTTGTCGGAAATGTCCATGAGTCGAAATCCTGAGTTGGAAAAAGACACTGAATAAAGAGAAATAGAAAAAACAAAGTAAAAAGTAATGAGAGACGAGATACGTACTTAAAACCTCATACATAGCATTGCAACAATGACCTTTCTTTTGGCAAGGCCCACACTCGGCGGCAAAAACATTCCCAGAATGAAGGTCCCAACCAGGATAGGGATCAAGTGGCTCTATAATCAGGCGAGATTCGTTGGCAGGGTAGCGATAATCTGGTAAACCGACTTTCCTAAGTAATGAAGGGCGAGATAATATATCTCGCCACGAAAACAATGCCAGCCCTGTGTCGGAAGCATCCTCTAAAACCTTGAAAATTTTAGCTTTTAGCCTAGTGTCGCCTGAAACTAAGGCATTGCGGGTTAAAATTTTGGGGTAGATATCGCCAAGGTCACAAGGGTGAGTCCAACCTATGCGAGATGTAACTAGTAGCGGGTTAGACTGCCAGTTGTGGACTTTTCTAGGAAGAGGGGTAAGAAGCCTAGGTTGCTTATACTTAACTGAAAGTCGGTTTTCAATAACACCGTACCTGCAGGATACGGCAGTATAACCATCAAATAAATTAACGAAAAGGGAAACAGTGGGTTCTTGTTTTAATGCCCTACAAATCACCAAATAACTCGTAAGGATCCTGATAGCATTGGTATGAAGATCGACAATGGCCGCTTGGGCATGGATTAAAACGGCGACAAGGAAGGGGTCTACGGGGATTCTCAATCCGGCATCTAATTGGGATGGGAATACTATAACCCCATCATCCCTATTTCGCATAGCAGCCAGCGACAAGTCCCCTATATATGGCTCTACCTTATATATGTCCGGGTTAATCCCATACTTAACATGGTAATGGGTTTGCAAGTTGGTGTGAGAGGAACTGCTGGAGCCAGCGACCTCAGGGTTGGAAGAACCCTGCGAGATGGGTTGTCGCTCTGAGGTCTCGGCCGCCAGGGTATCCGAGACATCGTGATCAGAGGTTGAGTTGGAAGAAGACATGACCTGTGAATAGAAGGGAGGACTAAGTAAATGGGGGGCTATGATAGCGACAGAAAATTTAGTTCAAGAAAAGATAGATGTCGCAGGCACGAGTGGGGTGTAATGTTGTGTAGAAAATACCCAAAAGGTCAGATGTACATAGAAAAAGGGGGGGAACCCTTAGTTTCTTAAGGCCTCCATAGATGGCGGCATCCGACTCATGTCGCCCAAACATAAAAGAAAATTCCGTAAGTGAGATCCAGGCCCATGCCCTTATCTCTTTTTTCTAAAAACCTTCCCCCCATCTATTGCGCTATAACCAAGGTTAACAGGTTTCGGAAAACGATTTTATTATTCATGAAGACAGAAACTCGCAAAAAGTGAGAATTCACGCGAGAATTCAAGCAAGAACTCAGGCGAGAATTCAAGCGGGAATTCAAAATTAAAAAGCAATTACCTGGAAAATTGCAAACTGGAAGGAAAGTCTGAAGAAGTAGCCGGAAGGGGAGCTGGAAAGCTCTATACGCCACCTGTTCTCCTCTTGAATTCCTTGGAACACTCCTGAGTATGTAAAGAAATCGAAAAAAAGGGGGTCACCGGAAATTGGGACGTTTTCGGTCTGTGGGAAGTGAAGGATGTGAGATGATGGTGAAGGGGGGGGGTTAAACTCCAAAAATGTAGGAGGGGAAAGGTTTAGGGGAGTGTGATTTTTGAAATTCCCCCCCCCATTATTGTGAACATTTAAAAAAGAGTCGGCTCATTTCCCAAGGCAAGTGTACGGCTGCCCAACCGTCTGGCTCACCCTCATTACGACACATGTCACATATGTGACGGACAAAACCTGTTCCTCGCCAATGCGAGAAAAAAGCTGCGAGAATCATGCGACATCAATAAAAGTTCTCGCCTGGACCATAAATAGTCCGAGGCTTGAACTTGGGGCTTCTGATGCGGTCCTATAAAATAGATTGGGCCCGAATAATAAGAAATCAGGCCCAATAGCTAGTTACGGGCCAGGCCCACTAGACCTGGGCCATCCAAGGAAATTTTCCCACTTGGAGCGACATTAAATAAATGCCCCATGGGTTATGATAAGGCCCAAGCAATGAGGAGCGTGGGAATATGGTATTGCGGGCAATAGGGCCATGCGAGAAGCATGGCCGAGCCATTGTAGACTTAACGAATACGGGAATAGGGAGAGTATGTTGCACGCAGGCTACCTAGGTTAGGGCGACATGACCAATGTTGTCGCCCCGGCTAGGGTTGTCGCTTATGCGACATGGGATTCTGAGCGTCGCCAGGACGTTGTGTCGATTGCCGCCTGCGCCCTTAACCCTAAATCTTTGTGATGGTTGATTAATGTGACAAGGTGAATAGTGAAATCCCACTAAGTTGAGGTTGGTTGGGAGTTCTCCCTTGGATGATTGACAAGTGTCCCCCCCATGTGCAAGGCACATGGGGGGGCTTGGGAGTATATAAAGGGTGAATAGTGTTCATTGCATGGTATGTATCTCTCTCTACTCTCTCTCTAAACCTCCATTGTTATACCTTCTTCCTTGTCCATCTAACCTCATTCTCACGCCGGAGGGGGTACGCCGGAGACACCCCCGGCCTAGTTGACGTGTGTTTCTTGTGTGTAGGCGAACCATCAAAGAGGAAGCTGCCGAAGTATCCATTCCACTTCAGTTCCTGTGCAACCAAGTTTTCCCATGGTAGCATCAAGTTATATATAAAGCCCAATATTCTATATGTTATGCATAATCTGTGCATTCATAACCAGAACTGCAACTTTTTTATTAATAAGCATTAGTTCAGTAGCATCCCACAAAAATATTAATGCATTAGCAAAAAACCCATAAAACTTTTTTTTAATTTGAAAGTAACCAAGGAAATTCAAAAAAAAAAGAAAAAAACAAAACAGAATGATTATTCAACCAGAAGAAACGCCATGCATTCCCATATCACCCACGTACTCCCACCCGTCCTATCTTATTTTCATGTAAAATCTCGCCTTTTCGCCCTAACCCAAAAACTATGGTTTTGTCCATTTTGAGTCTCGAGCTTCATTTCATAGAGTCAATTCTTCTCATGCTGTTGATAAAACAAGCAACGGGCCGGGGCTTTTGATCCGAGTCACAAACAAGACAATGTACATTGTGACGGATTGCACCGTAAATTGGGCACCTACATCCTATTAGAATAAAGAGAGTTAGACGAAGTCAATCAAAACATGAAAGAGAGGAATTGAATTGAAAGACTCAATTTTATTATGATACTAGAGGTACATAATTATATGGTTACAATGGAGGAGGTAATCTCCTAGAAGGAGGAGGATTCTAGTTCCTAGAAGGAAAAAAGTTTCTAATCTAATACAAAGATTTAGTTTCCTAATCTAATACAAAGATTTAGTTTCCTAATCTATATTAACAATATATACTTGAATATAATATAATAGTATTATATTATATTCCTAATATGCCCCCGCAAGATGGACGATCTTTGGATAAGTCCAATCTTGGAGAGTGATGAGATGAACCGGGTTTGATGACGAGTTGAAAAAGTGTTCCCAGACAAGTGTGGTGTCGGATGTGGTTTTGTTCCTCGTATCCGAGGTGGTGATAGGTTGGAGCATGACTACGTCGGAGACGGTGGGGTTGTGGAGAAGGAGATTTTCGGTTTTGCCGAGGGGGTTTTGAAGTAGGGGGAATTGGTTTCGGCTAGGCCAAGGGGATTTTGAAGTAGGGGTTATGCACATGGAGTCACCTTGTACAAGTAGGGGTTTTACCCCTCACGCGTGAGACGAGCACGTGGAGTCACCTTGTACAAGTAGGGGTTTCACCCCTCACGTGTTGGTCAAAGGGTTTTTGTAAAAAAAATTGGGATTTCGGTCAAAAGGGTTTTTGAGCCGAGGGGGTTGAATAACAAAAAAGGTTTTAGGGTTTCGATCAAGAGGGTGGTTTGAGCCGATTGGGTTATGGTGATTTAAGAGGGTGGTTGGCGGAAGCTTTGGTGGCAGAAGCAAGGTGGCGGAGAAGTTCTTCTATGGATCTTAATGCTCTGATACCATATTAGAATAAAGAGAGTTAGACGAAGTCAATCAAAACATGAAAGAGAGGAATTGAATTGAAAGACTCAATTTTATTATGATACTAGAGGTACATATTTATATGGTTACAATGGAGGAGGTAATCTCCTAGAAGGAGAAGGATTCTAGTTCCTAGAAGGAAAAAGATTTCTAATCTAATACAAAGATTTAGCTTCCTAATCTAATACAAAGATTTAATTTTCTAATCTATATTAACAATATATACTTGAATATAATATAATAGTATTATATTATATTCCTAATACATCCTTCTTGTTGAGGATCCAGATTAATTGCGAGACTGGAGATTGATAAAAATTTGGGTAATGTCACCAACATCCAGTACTGATTTGGCTGCCAAGCTTCTCTTTCTCCAAATTTCCAATGTCATTGTTGGTGTGCAAGTGGCAACTCATATGTTTAGAGGAAGGGATGCTTCATAAATAGTTAGGGTTTCAAATTTGTTAACTTTTTTACTTCATATTGTGAAACATGTAATTCTTGTTGCCTCATCTTGTTTTCCAAACAGTCTAAAGTCTAAAGTAGGGCATGCTGAGTTGTGTTTCAGCGTGAAAATATGTATAAGGGGTTATTGAAAGTTTAGCATAGGCTGCGTAGCTAGGAAATCAAGTTCAACGGAACAGAAAACAGATGTGTGTACGGATGTGGGTCACAACTGTCCACACAACTGATAATACGTAGCGGAATAATATAAATAAAAATAACACAAAGTATTAAACATTTACTGGTTCAACTCCAGCAAACAAGCAAACAAGGCTTACGCCTAAAAAGGATCTCACTATTAAAAGATCTGTTTTACAGAATAAAAACCTAACTAGTGAAATAAGAAAATATGAAAATACTAAAAACAAATATTGTAACTTAAGAAAGTAATCCCTATGCTAAACAAGCAACAAAACAAAAGCGAAAATAAAACTTAAGAATAAAATATTTTGCAGGAAAACAGATGTTAGTCGGGATGTGAGATACAACTCCGCACACATCCAAAGCTCTATAGAAAAATCTTCTCACGAATTTCTGGGATTTCTCTCTGTATTTTGCTCTGTGAGAATCTATACTTTTGATCTGAGAAGAGTCGCATAAATATAGTACATCAAAATTGCTGCACAAGAAAAAGATAACCACTAGAAAAAGGAATTGTTATCTATTAAGGAACTGTTATCTCTTAAGGAAACATAATATATGTACAACTCTATAATCTAAAAGTTAGGAAATAAAAGATATATAAATATACATATATCTAGTACTAGATTTCATAATTAAGAATGATACAATTCTACTTGACTAGGAAAATATTTTTAATTGAAAAATCAATATCCAAGAAAAACATAAATCTTTTAACTTTGGAAAATATATTTTAACAAAATCCTAGAATACTAATCATACTCTTTCATTTATCAGTTGACTTTGGACTAGAAAATTGAGGAGAGTTATCCCTAGGTGTTAAAAAATTGATACGGGAGATACCTCTAAGACTGACTTTGTGATCATTTTTGTCTACATTTATCTAAATTTTACTTAAAGACTTGGAGGCAAGCCTGGAATTTATACAAAAAAAGTGCACAAAATCAATGTAGCCATAAGAATATAAGATGTTTTTATCGTGAGACAAAGTAAGATTAGCCATATATGATTCCGTACTTAATGATATAAAACAACAGGAAAAAAATCAAGGCTCTTGACAAGAAGAGAAGACAAAGACTCTCAACAAAAAGAGAATACGCCATAAAATGTTCTGATACTTTTTTGTATTTACTTTGTGATGATGCAAAAAACGTTCGGATCAGCTCAAATCAGTGTTGGACTTTTGGTATGGCTTCTCAAGAACTTAACTGAAAAACTGACGGAGAATTTAACGGGGAGATTGGAAAAACTAGGAGACAAGTCGAGTCTTGTATTGTATACAATCTCCGTAAGAGTTATTTGTCCCACACAGATGCTTACGGTTGAATAACAAAACTCTCGTAAGATAAAACGACTTTATAATTAGTTATAAGGAGCACTCCAATATAACTAATCTAACGAACAAGTGATTGTTTAGAACTTTGGACTTGAAGGAAGAATGCAACAAGATGCCAATGATTTTTCTTGGTTACACTAACTCAAGAAGGGTAGGCTAGGCTAGAAAATCTGTATGTATGTAATTGAAATTCGGAGGGAAACTATTTAAAGAAAGTTAAAGGGTTCATGACTTTTCCCACCAAAAGGCTCCAAAACTGTTCAGAATCAGTGTATGAGCGCGGCCGCCCTGGCCTTGCGCGACCGCGCTGGCATGCCGAGACCAGGCCAAAATTTCACTGAAATTCAGCGCGGCCGCTCTAGGCTGGAGCGCGACCGCACTGAAGCCTAGAAAAGTGCCTGTTGGAACAGTTGCGTTTGATCAATCAGTCCAAACACATTTTGGCTAATTCAAATCAACTTTAACCCTTTATTTAACTTTCATTAAGTTACAAAAAGCCTTTGTCATTAATTCTCATTCACCCTAAATGGTTTTGAGACATTAAATGAGTTTAATAATCTACAACAAATGTAGAGTACATTTTGTAACAAGTCTCGTTAATGAATAATGAACTCCGTTAGAATCTTAGGTCCAAGTTAAGTCAAACTTAACTTTCCGTTACCCATTTCCAACAATCCCCCACATGAATGACAATTAATGCATGAATGCAATTTCGTCCAAAGTTCCGGCGAACTATTATTACATCGGGATAGATAGCTTGTGGCCTTGAATCCTCCCTAGTGAAATATTATCGGATATACTAGCCATTTGGTAGCGAGTCGCTTTGAACCGATGGCATTGGACGTATACCAAGACAATAATACTCACATAATAACAGCTCTAACAATTGTTGTTCTCACGTTTTGTCCATTTCGGCCCTGTACCGTATCTCATTCATAAGCGTTCATTTAGAGGCGGCCAAATTACCTCTCGCTTATATAGGTGATTCTCACTATAAGGAGTATCATGCACTACTCCACCCGTAGGTATAGAAATCATTAAAAGTTTTCTCAACTTATCCTTACCAGCTGTTGCATGTGCTTATACTTGGATGTTACGGGAATGAGTATTCAACATCTCCAGGTTAATAAACCGAGTTGTTGTTTTCAAGTAACTCTACTAGAACTTATAACTTGGTTGTCTCATTGAACCAAGGGCACAGGATCTCCATTTCTCAAGGTTGAGTGTCCGCTATAAATCCTTTTTTGTGGGTTTTAAACCCATTCCCCTTAACAGTTTATACAGTTGATCTCGATTTATACCTTTAGTAAACGGATCCACTAAGTTATCACATGACTTTACATAATCAATAGTGATAACGCCATTCTTGATCAACTGTCTAATGGTATTGTGTCTACAACGAATATGTCTAGACTTACCATTGTACATACTATTCTGTGCCCTTCCAATTGCTGATTGACTATCACAATGTATTAGTATAGCAGGCACAGGTTTTCTCCAACAAGGAATATCCTCCAGGAAGTTCTTAAGCCATTCTGCTTCTTCCCCATCTTTATCTAAAGCGATAAACTCTCACTCCATTGTGGATATGGCTATACATGTCTGTTTGGAGGATTTCCATGACACTGCTCCTCCACCTATTGTGAATACATATCCACTCGTGGACTTAGAGTCTTTCGTGTCCGATATCCAATTGGCATCACAGTATCCTTCTAATACTGCTGGATATTTCTTGTAAAGTATCCCATGGTTTAATGTATACCTTAAATATCTTAGTACTCTCATTAGTGCTTTCCAATGATCAGTACTAGGATTACTTGTGAACCTACTTAGTTTGCTTACTGAATATGCAATATCTGGACGTGTACAATTCGTTAAGTACATCAGACTACCAATTATTCTTGCATATTCCAGTTGAGAAACTGGTTCCCCTTTGTTCTTGGCTAAATGTAGAGCCAAGTCTACCGGTGTCTTAGCCGGAGGGTCATCAAAGACATTGAATTTTCGAAGAACATTCTCTAGGTAATGGGATTGTGAAAGAAATAATCCTTCAGATGTTCTAGAGATCTTTATCCCTAATATTACATCAGCTAATCCCATGTCTTTCATGTCAAAATTCTTCTTTAACATGCCTTTGGTATTCATGATCAAATCATGACTACTTCCCATTATGAGCATATCGTCTACATAAAGACAAACGATAACGAATGATTCGGATGTTCCTTTAATGTAGACACATTTGTCACATTCGTTAATCTTGAATCCATTCGATAACATGGTTCTATCGAACTTCTCATGCCATTGTTTAGGTGCTTGTTTCACCATACAAGGACTTTACGAGTTTACACACCTTTCTTTCTTTACCGAGGAACCGTGAACCCTTCGGGTTGTTCCATGTAAATTTCTTCATCAAGTTGTCCATTTAGGAAAAGTCTTCACATCCATTTGGTGTATCTCAAGATTATGCTGCTCTTTGTAATAGCTATGAGAACACGAATAGATGTGATCCTTGTGACAGGAGCATGTATCGAAGAAATCATATCCCTCTTTCTGTCTAAAGCCTTTGGCAACTAGCCTAGATTTGTACTTATCGATTGATCCATCCGCCTTATACTTTCTTTTAAGGATCCATTTGCAACCTAATGGTTTGCAACCTGGAGGGAGATCAACTAATTCCCAAGTATTGTTGAGCATTATGGATTCTATTTCACTGTTAATAGCCTCTTTCCAGAACGAACTATCCGGACCGGATAAAGCTTCTTTAACAGTGGCTGGTTCGTTTTCTAACATATAAGATAGAAAATCAGGACCAAAAGACTTTTCCACTCTTGCCCTTTTGCTACGTCTCGGTTCTTCATCTTCTATTTGAGAAGGTCCGGTTGTAGACTCATATGTTCTCTTATTAGAACCTATATCTTTCATGTCCTTAGCCGGAAAGATGTTTTCAAAGAATACCGCATTCCTTGATTCTATAGTAGTTCCTACATGCATATCTGGAATGTCCGATTTGTGCACTATAAAACGATAGGCACTACTATTATTGGCATATTCAATAAAAACACAGTCAATGGTCTTTGGACCAATCTTGACTTGTTTCGGCTTCGGTACTTCAACCTTTGCCAAACACCCCCACACTTTAAGGTATTTATAACATGGTCTACGATTATGCCATAATTCATAGGGCGTTTTATCAATACCTTTCTTGGGTATTTTATTAGGAACATAATTAGAAGTGAGTATGGCTTCCCCCCACAAGTTATCGGGTAAGCCTGAACTTATTAAAAACGCGTTCATCATCTCCTTGAGAGTAATGTTTTTGCATTCAGCAACTACGTTAGATTGAGGGGTATATGGAGCCGTTGTTTGATGAATTATGCCGGATTCCCAACATAGTCCTTCAAACGGTGCTTCATATTCTCCACCTCTATCGCTTCTAATTTTCTTAATCTTCAAGTTAAGTTGATTTTCAACTTCTTTCTTATAAGTCTCAAAAGCCCCTAAGGCTTCATCTTTACTTCTTAAGAGATAAACATAGCAATAATTTGTGCAATCATCTATAAATGTAATGAAGTACTTTTTACCTCCTCGAGTTTACACAAGTTTTAAATCACATATATCGGTGTGAATTAATTCAAGAGGAGTTGTGTTTCTTTCTATTGCATTAAATGGCGATTTCGTCATTTTTGCCTCAACACAAACTTCGCACCTATTAGTCAAGTCGGATTTAGTCATATGGATTAAATCTTGTTTCGCTAATTTCTTAATGGTGTCGAGGTTTACATGTCCTAATCTATCATTCCATAAATTAGAACTTTCTGACAAGTAAACATAAGAAACAACACTTTTATTCTTCGCACTATGGCGGACGATATTCATTACATTCATCTTGAAAAGGCCCTCCTCGAGGTAGCCATTTCCAAGGAACAAACCACACTACCAGAAACAGGTCATTTAGCGACGGAAAAAACAGCGACGGACAGATTCCGTCGCTATTTAGCGACGGAATATAGTATTTAGCGTCGGAATTATTTTGGCGTCAAATTTAGCGACGGAATTTAATTCCGCCGCTAAATTCCGCCGCTAAAAAGAATATTCCTCGAATATTCGTTTATTTCCGCCGCTAATTTGGCGGTTGATTTACCGACGGAAAATTCCGCCGCTAAATCTTTAACAGCGACGGAATTATTCCGCCGGTGAAATTAAATGGTTTTTTTTTTTTAATAAACACCGACGGAATATTTCCGCCGCGATAATTTAATAATTTTTTATTTATCGGCGACGGAAATATTCCGTCGTGTTTAATAAAAAAAAAAATTCAAAATTTCCGGGAGAAAGACCGCCGCCCACAATGCAAGGGCGAAATGGTTGTACGAGGAGAAGAAGGTCTTGGAAGTGGTTGTGGAGAAGGGTATGCAAAATGGACGAGAAAATTACATTCCCAGGAGAAGCCGATGAAGCTCACGACACTCTTCTTGGCGCTCATTTAAAATTTCAAAATTTCCGAACGAACAACAAGCGAGATAATCCAATTCAAACTTTCAAACCAAATTAATCGGACACCTAGCCTCTAAATCCCTCACTCCCATCCTCTCTCTCTCTATCTCTCTCCAAAGCAATTGAATTTGAAAAAAACAAATATCGAGCCGCTCTTACCACAGTGCTATTTCATCTTTAATTTCGTGTAATTCCACATTTCAATTCTCTCCCTTCTGTGCAGGGTCCGAATCGGGTTCGACTTATGAGACAATAATCTCCAGTGTTGTCTAATAGTTGGTTAGTTTCCTAATTTTGGACTAATCTTGTTTTTGTTTTATTTTGGATAAAAATTTTAAAATTGTATGCAATTTACCAATTTGGGAATAGCTACAAGAACCCTTGCAATTCTTATATCCCCTAACCCCTAACCCACAAGCCACTAAACCATAAACCATAAACCTAAACCCTAACCCCTAAACCCTACTAACCCTAACCCTAAACCCTAACCCTAAACCTAAACCCTAAACCCTAAACCCTAAACCCTATACCCTATACACCCTATACCCCGACACTCTTCTTGGAGACATAGTCTTTGTACTACAATAGAAAGAGCACCCAAAGTTCAAGCGAAAGGGTGATGACATATTTGTTGAGCACGCGTTGACCACTTGCGAGGCATTATGTGGCTTCCAATTTATCTTGACTCATCTAGATAACGAGCGGCTCCTCATCAAATCCCAACTGGAGAAGTTGTTAAGCGAGATCAATTCAAGGCAATAAATGACGAAGGGATGCCAATGTACAAAGACCATTCGCGAGGGGCAAATTATACATCCATTTCTCGGTCGACTTCCCAGATTCCTTGACTTCCGAGCAATGCGAGGCCCTAGAGGGTGTCTTTGCCTCCTAAGCCTTCATCGCAGAAGACAGATATGGAGCTTGATGAGGGCGAGGAGACAACCCTTCACGATGGCAACATTGAAGCTTACGAGGTAGATGATGACATGCGCGGTGGTGGGGGCCGAGGAGTGCGGTGTGCTCGGCGGTAATGATGTGGGTCTTTATTTTACGGATATCTTAATTAGTTATGACTTATGAGACAATAATCTCCAGTGTTGTCTAAACCTAAACCTAAACCTAAACCCTAAACGGGCATAGGGTATAGGGTATAGGGTATAGGGTATAGGGTATAGGGTATAGGGTATAGGGTATAGGGTATAGGGTATAGGGTATAGGGTATAGGGTATAGGGCATAGGGTATAGGGCATAGGGTATAGGGCATAGGGCATAGGGCATAGGGCATAGGGCATAGGGTATAGGGCATAGGGTATAGGGCATAGGGCATAGGGCATAGGGCATAGGGCATAGGGCATAGGGTATAGGGCATAGGGTATAGGATATAGGGTATAGGGCATAGGCCATAGGGTATAGGGCATAGGGCATAGGGTATAGGGTATAGGGGTATAGGGTATAGGGTATAGGGTATAGGGTATAGGGTATAGGGCATAGGGTATAGGGTATAGGGTATAGGGCATAGGGTATAGGGTATAGGGTATAGGGTATAGGGTATAGGGTATAGGGTATAGGGGTATAGGGTATAGGGTATAGGGTATAGGGTATAGGGTATAGGGTATAGGGTATAGGGTATAGGGCATAGGGTATAGGGTATAGGGCATAGGGTATAGGGCATAGGGCATAGGGCATAGGGTATAGGGGTATAGGGTATAGGGTATAGGGTATAGGGTATAGGGTATAGGGGTATAGGGTATAGGGTATAGGGTATAGGGTATAGGGCATAGGGTATAGGGTATAGGGCATAGGGTATAGGGCATAGGGTATAGGGTATAGGGTATAGGGCATAGGGTATAGGGTATAGGGTATAGGGTATAGGGTATAGGGCATAGGGTATAGGGTATAGGGCATAGGGTATAGGGTATAGGGCATAGGGTATAGGGCATAGGGTATAGGGCATAGGGTATAGGCGTAGGGCGTAGGGCGTAGGGCATAGGGCGTAGGGTATAGGGTATAGGGTATAGGATATAGGGTATAGGGCATAGGGCGTAGGGCATAGGGCATAGGGGATAGGGTATAGGGTATAGGGGTATAGGGTATAGGGCATAGGGTATAGGGCGTATAGGGCGTAGGGCGTAGGGCGTAGGGCATAGGCCATAGGGTATAGGGCATAGGGCATAGGGTATAGGGTATATGGTATAGGGTATAGGGCATAGGGCATAGGGTATAGGGCATAGGGTATAGGGAAATTTCATAGCTATTAATAATAATAATAATAATAATAATAATAATAATAATAATAATAATAATAATAATAATAATAATAATAATAATAATAATAATAATAATAATAATAATAATAATAATAATAATAATAATAATTATTATTATTATTATTATTATTAGTTTATTATTATTATTATTATTATTATTATTATTATTATTATTATTATTATTATTATTATTATTATTATTATGATTATTATTATTATTATTATTATTATTATTATTATTATTATTATTATTATTATTATTATTATTATTATTATTATTATTATTATTATTATTATTATTATTATTATTATTATTATTATTATTATTATTATTATTATTATTATTATTATTATTATTATTATTATTATTATTATTATTATTATTATTATTATTATTATTATTATTATTATTATTATTATTATTATTATTATTATTATTATTATTATTATTATTATTATTATTATTATTATTATTATTATTATTATTATTATTATTATTATTATTATTATTATTATTATTATTATTATTATTATTATTATTATTATTATTATTATTATTATTATTATTATTATTATTATTATTATTATTATTATTATTATTATTATTATTATTATTATTATTATTATTATTATTATTATTATTATTATTATTATTATTATTATTATTATTATTATTATTATTATTATTATTATTATTATTATTATTATTATTATTATTATTATTATTATTATTATTATTATTATTATTATTATTATTATTATTATTATTATTATTATTATTATTATTATTATTATTATTATTATTATTATTATTATTATTATTATTATTATTATTATTATTATTATTATTATTATTATTATTATTATTATTATTATTATTATTATTATTATTATTATTATTATTATTATTATTATTATTATTATTATTATTATTATTATTATTATTATTATTATTATTATTATTATTATTATTATTATTATTATTATTATTATTATTATTATTATTATTATTATTATTATTATTATTATTATAGCGGCGGAAATTTCCGTCGCTGAATTTAAAATCGGGCGGAAATTACCGTCGGTGGGAGTGCCATGTCATCGATCCAGTGAGCGTACGTATCGTTTAGCGTCGGATTTATCGACGGAATATTCCGCCGCTAAATATTAATTATAGCGTCGGAATTTAATTTGCCGCTATAATTAATATTTAGCGCGGAATATTCCGTCATGGAAATTATAAATACACAGTTTATTTCTCAGAAATCAATTACGCCAAATATTTCCCTCTCTCTCTTCCCGCTATCTCTCATCTCTCTCTGCGAACTGACCTTGAAGACGAAGCGACTGACCTAGAAGAAGAAGCTCACGCCGCCGGCCGTCTCCTCATCGCCATCGCCTCGCGCCGTCGCCTCATCGCCGTCGCCTCACCGTCCGCTCGAGCTCTCACGCGCCGTCTGGATCCGTCCCGCCTCTCCACCGTGTTTCTCTCTCTTGCTCTAATCAAATCAAGGTAAATGTTTCGATTTCTTTCAAATAAGTAGTTCTAATTCGAGGATAGGGTGTTAATTTGTTGTGAATTTTAGTTGGTTTCGATTTCTCACCGTGTTTCTCTCTCTTCTCTGTACTCAACCATGAATTTTGGGTGTCTGTGAGTGTTTCTGTGTGTGTATGCGTGTGTTCCATGAAGTTGTAATTTTGTATTAATTTTCTGTTTTTTTTTTTTTTTTTTTTAAATGACGTTTTGAAACATCAGCTGGGGTTTGCAAATAGAAAAGCAATTGGGTTGGTTAGAGCTTGACAATTTCCATGCCATGGCTTGAATTCTTGGTGTGGATTTGGTTATAATTGTTTTTTAAACATGTTTTATACATATTATTGGTGCTATAGGGAGGTTATAGAGTTTTTGGGCAGGTAGTTCAACTGCTGCAAATGGCTTTGCAGTAAGCTGAAGGGAAAAAATCTGCCTTGAGTGAGCAACTCGGCAAGCTGTTTAACCTAGGTTAATGAGTATAGATTTAATAACTCTTTAACTAGGCTTTTAGTACAAGTTTAGTACAACATGGTAGAACTTGGATTAGTCCAAAGAGGTGTTTGCAAGAGCTTTAAATATTGATCCAAAGTTGCTTAGAAGGCAGTTTCAGCACTTGTATTATTTCAATCTGCAGCCTTGGTCCATGTTTGAGGCATTGGGAACCTAGGCTAAACAACTCGGATTTGAACACTTTTTGATCCTGTATTTAGTAAAACTTTAGTACTATATAATGGAGTTTGAATTGGGCCAAAAGGATATTGATAAGGTCCATAAATAATGTCTCAAAAATGCTTGAGAGGCGGTTATAAAACTTGAACCAAATGTTATAAAACTTGGTTTTTGAACTTGAACCCTAAAGGGAAAGTGTTTAATGTTGTATTGTGATGGCGTAGGGCTACTTATATATTATTGTACCCCTACGTGATGACCTATTTAGGGTTATTTGCTCTATAGTGCCTAATATATTGCACCTCTACGTGGGGTACCTCTATATAGTTATTGATTCATATAGGGAGTGAAATAATTGTAGCACTGTTTATTTTGTTGAGTAAGAGTATAAATACCATATGATTGGATTATTGTACTCTATATTGTTAAGTATATGTCATGCTATTGTGAAGGCTTGGCAGATCGAGTTTAGTATTAAGTTGCAAGTGTGTAAACATAGCAACTTAGTATGGAATTGGTTCCTCTATGATTATAAAGCTGGTACAATATTCGTACTAGGTAAGGGAGTCTTAAATGACCTAAACTGATAAAGGTAAGGGCTTTATGATATGCTTTTTATAAAAATATACTCGGTACACGGTACACAAACCAAACTCATATTTGTATACCGTGTACCAACCAAGAATGCATAATCTGTACGGTAGTACCGTACCAAACTTTCGTTATACCGAAGGTTGGTATACCAAAAATTTTGGTTAGTTGAGCTGTTTTGTCTGAAATAGAGTTGTTCATGGTTTGGTTAAGACTTATGAGGGGATTTCTTCCTAACTTTCCCAACATCCGTGTTATAAGGGAACTTAGTTTGTGATTGACGAGTTAGATTTTAATTGTTGAGGTAGAGATAATATATACACTTCTTTTCTTATCAATTTTTTTTTTTTTTGATGAGGTAGAGAAACCAATACAGGATACATATTAGGGCATTAAAGGAAAAGCATCTGAAGTCAAAGACATTTTTAAAATTTTTGTAAATCCATTTATATGAAACAAACTAGGATACAGTTTCTGTATATACGTGTCGCGTAAATAAGTAAACCAACATTTAAGGTGTAGTACACGAAATCATAAAATGTGCTTTGACGAACCATAACTGAGAATAAAGAGTATCTATGAAAATCACAAAAATAATTGATAAAGAGCTAAAGAAAAAACGAATAATGCGTAATCTAAATGGTGGTAATAATTAATTTAAAAACGTAATATTCAGTTACAAACAAATAAGTTAGAAAACTGTGGATGAAATAATTTAGGAACATCTAGTTCTAGATCTCATTTTGGGGCGATTGACGGCATCGCGGACGGTGATTATGTCGCCTACGTTTGAGCGCCTGAAATCAATCCTGGCACCCTAGATGCACCTTATATGAAACAAATTAGGATACAGTTTATGTATCCTAGTTTGTTACATATTTAGTAATATTAACGAATAGAAGAAAACATATGCCACTATAAAGAAAACGATAAATAACCGTACTCATAATCAAATATGTAACATGTTATATTTAATAAAAATTAAAATAAAAATATACATATATGTATATATATAAATATCATTTTTGCACAAGCGTTAGGTCCAAAGATTGAAACTTTGATTAATTATTATAATAATAAATCTACTTTCAAAGTTTCAATCTTTGGGCCAAATGCTTGTGCAAACTTGATATTTTCCACCCCACTACTATCACGTACAACCACTACCATGGGGTTATGCTGGAGTGGAAAATCTCAAGTTTTTTGCACAAGCGTTGGGTTCAAAGATTGAAACTTTGATTAATTATTATAATAATAAATCTACTTTCAAAGTTTCAATCTTTGGGCCAAATGCTTGTGCAAACTTGATATTTTCCACCCCACTACTATCACGTACAACCACTACCATGGGGTTATGCTGGAGTGGAAAATCTCAAGTTTTTTGCACAAGCATTAGGTCCAAAGATTGAAACTTTGAAAGTAGATTTAGCAATTAATCAGAAAACAAGAAAATCCCCAACTTCAGTTTGTAGAAGATACAAAAACTGCAGTTGGGGATTTTCTTGTTTTCTGATTAATTATAATAGTAAATCTACTTTTAAAGTTTCAATCTTTGGGCCAAATGCTTGTGCAATAGACTTGATATTTTCCACTGGTGTAACATGTTATATTTAGTAAATATAACATGTTACATATTTAGTAAACATAACATGTTACATATGCAACAATTAGATAAGTTACTAAATATCTAATTTTCAAGTCTTTTAAAGTCGAAGGGGGAGGAAGGGGGTGAATGTATCAATAATGTAACATATTCAACCGCACACTACCTTAGTATGGTTCTAGATCCCATTTTGGGGCGATTGACGGCATCGCGAACGGTGATGTAATATCGCCTACGTTTGAGCGCTGATATCAATCCCTGGCACCCTAGATGCACCTTAGGGTATTGTGGTTGGTGGTTAACATCTTAAAATATAAATAAGATGAGAGCCTTTCTCACCTGACTATCAAAATCCGTCCATCTTTGATCAAGAAATATAGAGCAAATAAGTTCTTGTCGGTTTGAGCAAAGGATTTTACGTTTAATAAGAGTTTTTTCAGTTCACTGTCCTCTTCTCTCTAAGGATCTCAAACATCACAGCCATGTTCTTGTCAGTGTCTGTTTTACTCTTCACTGGTGTTATACGGTCACAAGTAAAAACAAGGTAACAGTATAACACCGGTGATGAAAACAAAACTTTCCTCCAATTTTTAATCTCCACCTTCCATTTACTCGAGATCCTGATTGCAGAATCTTTCTCATGAGCTTGAAAGTTGGCGGTGTTGCCCTCAATCTCACGGTTGCTTCGCATGTGCAACCGTGAGATTGAGGGCAACACCGCCCTTTCAGGCTCATGAGAAAGATTCTGCAATCAGGATCTTGGGTAAATGGAAGGTGGAGATTGAAAAAATTGGAGGAAAGTTCTGTTTTCTCTTCACTGGTGTTATACTGTTACCTTGTTTTTACTTGTGACCGTATATCACCAGTGAAGAGTAAAACAGGCACTGTCAAGACATGGCTGTGATCTTTGAGATTCTTAGAGAGGAGGAACGATGGCTGGAAAACCTATATTAAACAGAAAATCCTTTGCTCAAACTGACAAGAACTTATTTGCTCTATCTTTCTTGTTCTAAGCTGAGATAGGGTTTTGATAGTTGTGGATGATAACGACTCTCATCTTGTTTATAAATGTTAATTTAATTCATCGTTGTAAAATTATATATTTTACAACAAAGAATTAAATATTAATATTTAAAATTATTCACAATAGTAATCACGCATTTCGGGATGGGATAGGTTTATCAAACATGCACTTAAAGGACAGAGTAGGTGGTTAGGTAGGGACACCATTATCCTTTAGTTTAGTTTGAACTAGAGCTCAAGATTTGTTGATACAATTATTCACAATATTAATAGGTAAAAAGTCCCAGCAGCCCCAATTTAAGGCAGCATGGAGCATTACAATGGAGAAATTGTTTCCCGCGAGTTTCAATTTCAACAAGACATTCTTGAACTCACGCGCTTTCACCAAAAACAACACCGGAAACTTATTGACAGGAGGTATAGCATGCCATGCATCTGGTCTCTAAAAGATTGGAAGATTGATTGGGATCTGCTCCGAGCTGCTTCGTGCTTTTGGGATTCGGAGCGACATGTGTTCACCCTATCGTACAACGATCTGGTGCCAACGATGGAGGATTTTCGAGCACTGACCGGGTGTGGGCCGAGTCGAGGACCGTGGCATTTCCTCGAGACAGACGATCGATTACGGAGCAACTATCCGAATTCTTGGGATTATCGCCAGGACCGGGTATCGGGCATTGTCGTTGACGATAGATTCATAGACTTGACTCATATAGCCGTATTGAGTCGGACCGGCCCGGACTGTTTGATCTATCCACTTCCTTAGATATATTCATGTTGCTCATTCTGTCTGCGCACTACTTCTGCGGCTACATCGGCGTGTGTCCGGCTACGCCGTTAGAGATCATCGAGGCGGGCGAGAGGTGATCGAGGAGTTGACATCCGGCATATTCAATCTGGTCAGGGGGCGATGGACATCATTCAACTGTTGCTAGCGGAGACATACCACGGCATTGATAGATTAGCCGGAGGATCCGAGTACATGGGTTCAGCGGCCCAGATACTATCATTGTGGTGTATGAGAGATTTCGTTGATCTCGCCACTGCCGGAGGGGCGGACGGCATTACCTTGGGTGGACCGGACAGCGAGGATATTGAGGGATGCCGCTGCGAGAGTTGGCATAGGAGGTTGGCCTTGGCCCGATATGAGACCGCAAACTGAACTATTGGATTCCGGCATGGGGATTGCGAGACTATGAGAGATATTCAGACGGGTCGATTATTGTCCGACTTCCGGACTACATGTATCATCCTTTTGCATTCCATCTCTAGTGAGCGAGACAAGACGGATACCCGCGAGACCATTCGGACTTTGAGAGAGCGATTGACGACTAATACAATGCCGATGATTATGACGAGCCTCGAGACTACACATTTCTTTGGCGAGCATTTCTAGAGGGCTTTCTTCCGATACGACCACTACTCCGTCATACTAGAGGTAGCACATTTCGACCACCGAGTATCGACATGGTACGAGGAGCGGCAAGGTCCTGTACGGTGATGATAGAGGCTCGACGCCGAGAGTGTTTTGGGGCGAGACTATTCTTCCACTTGACATTAAGAGGCATGGAGGCCAAGAGCAACCCCGATGAAATCACCGCGACATTGCGGCAGATTATGAGAGACGGGAGATTCGGAGGCGCTTTGAGAAATGATCCCGAAGTGATAGCTCGCAGGAGGCCTTGAGGCAGGAAGAGCGTGCGAGAGCTACCAGGCCGATATATCCACCCGGCTCACACGATACCTGAGCCAGGACGAGGTTCGACTGACTTTTTCAACATACCTAGACCAAAGACCTCCCGGGGACCGAGGCGGAGGAAGAGTAGAGATTCGAGTTCGGGAGCGGGAACGAGTTCCTAGACACTTTAAGAAGACCTGTGCGAGGTGTTAAGAAGCACGCCATATTTGACCTCGTCGATGTAAAGGACTCGTCCAGACATAATGGCGACGACGTCTTCATCTTAGCATCTCAAGCACAACAGGTATACATGACTCCCTACCCTCGTCCGCGACCCGACGGATTGTGGGCTGTTTGGATGACCAAGGCTAGGAGCATGATTGACAACCTACCCTCGTCGACAACTACAGAGTCGTCATTAGAAGCACCCTATCAAGAGGATGAAATGCCAGTGCCACCTAACGTTTCATCAGCTAATCATCCATTAGATGATGTCACTCATATTCCTCAAAATGTTGATGAACCCGAGGAGGATATCTTACCGGTGAATTTGCCAACTCCCCGCCTCGTTCGGGTCATCTCGCGCACATTGATATTGATGAATCAGAGGAAGAGGAAGAGGAAGAGGAAGAGGAAGAGGAAGAGGAAGAGGAAGAGGAAGAGGAACCGAGTTTGATTCATCGAGTCCGAAGACGAAGATGAAGAACTCGAGTTTTGTAGTAATTCGAGTCCGGTGATGATGATGGGGACGAAGATTAATAATAGTTTAAAGTTTAAAATTGTATTGTGAATGCTTTAGATTATTAGAACTTTAAAGTTTTATATGTATTGTGAATGCTTTAGATTATTAGAACTTTAAAGTTTCATATGTATTGTGAATGCTTTAGATTATTTTTAATATCCGTCGTTTTATATATATTGTGAATGCTTTAGATTATTAGAACTTTAAAGTTTTATATGTATTGTGAATGCTTTATATTATTAATAGTTTAAAGTTTTATATGTATTGTGAATGCTTTAGATTATTAGAACTTTAAAGTTTTAGATGTATTGTGAATATATTGTTTCCTATTGTTAAAGTTGTATATTTTAATATTTTTCTTGTAGTACGGATGAGTTCTAGTAGAAAGGGGGTAAGAGGACCAAGCCCATTTACACTTTGATTCTTGGGACGCAACCGTCCCGATCCGGTAGCGATGGTGTTGACCCCTCACTCGGTAGTACTAGCTCCACCTCTGGGGCGGTACTCGGACTACCGTAGATTCCGAGGGAGGATATATGTCCGGATCTCGGCACTTTATGACCGATAAGTAACTCTTCATTAATTTGATATAAGTTGGTTCCTTTTTGCTTTATATATAATTCATTATTTAAGTTAAAATGTTATTGTATAAATATACTTGGCGAGGTGGGTAGGTGGATACCCCACCACTGGCACTAAGATCGGGCAATGCGGCGGTCTCGGAAAATGACCGATTTTTGGCCCAACTGGAAAAAATTGCCACAGAGGCAGAAGGAGGATGCGTGGGATGAGTTTAGGATAATGTGTTAATGGTTTTTATTTAAAACTTAAATGTTAGTTTGTTATTAAAATGTTATAATTAATAATGATTATACTCTTTTAGTTTTGTAATTTTATCATTATATGTTGTAGGCTAAATATTATTGGGATCCGGACATCGGCGAGGCGACGGCTAGATATGTTTTCTTTGAGCGAGGCTCACAAGCTGTTTAAGGATTTTATTTGTAAATACTTTTATCTATCCTTAATTAGTTTAATTAACAATGATTATACTCTTTTAATTTTATAATGTCATCATTATATGTTTACAAGATATTCATATTTTTTATAGGTACCACGAAGAGAAATTATTATCTTGCTCGGCTCGCGGCGGGACAGCGGCCCTTGTGTCCTACTTTTATGACCGTTGAGGTGTTTGCTCAATTTTGCGAATATTGGGGGTCGCTGCGGCGAAGGTCAGATCCGAACAGGCCAAGGCCAATAGAGCAGGCTCCTCGGGGTCGGCGGCGTTGCATACCGGGGGGACGCTCACGGTCGCCGAGCATCACGACCGCATGGTATGTATGTTAATTTAAATGTAGTAGTGTATGGATGCTTTTAAATAGGTTTATGTACGTATGTTAGCTGGGAGCCAATGTTGATGCTATGAAATCCATAGTTTTAGTGTAAATGTAGTGTATGCATGCTTTTAAATCGGTTTAAATGTTGCATTTATATATACAATTTCAAAGTAATAATCTCGCTTATTTTATTTATAGGAAAGGGAGTATGGTCCGAATATCACTTTTGTGTATGTTTACGCTAGCACCCATATTCGGAATTCTACGGCGCCCGATCAACCTCCGCAATGGGTTGACGATCGATCTCCTACGCCTTTGTAAGTAAACTACCATTAAATGACTTGATTTTGAATATGTAAATTTATTTATGTACCTTACATTGTGTATATGATTATAATTGTTTGTTTTATTTTTCAGCCGCATATCAAGCCGCCGTTGTTCCCGATGGAACGCCTCCCGCGAGCCCGTCCCCTTCGTGCTCGATGTTTGGCAGAGGTCACCTCTCGGGGACATCCAAGGAGAGGAGCCCGAGTGTTAGGGATGGGGGATTACGGGCGGCAATGCCCGTCGACGTCGACCGGCCGTCGGAGAAATGTTGACCAGCCCATGTTTCATGATCCGAGGGTCGACACTCTGGAGGCTGCGTTGGAGGAGGAGAGACGCGAGCGGGCAAAGCTTGCGGATGCTTTGGCGGTTCGTACGCAGATGCAGGAGGAGAACGATCGACGCCATGCGAGACTCGTAGACAATTGGCGCTGTTGATGGCTCGTCTCGGCCCGGACTCCCAGGATAATTCCCAGCGTCCCCCAGGTTGATTGCGGACTTTTTTAGACATTGTTGTATTAATTTATACTTGTTTGTAAACATTTGAGACATTTGGTACCCGCGGAGCCCCTCCCCGCCTCTCCCCCTCCCCGCTCCACCCCTCTCCCCTCCCCCGCTCCACCCCTCTCCCCCTCTCCCCCTTCCCCCCCTTCCCCCTCTCCCCCTATCCCCCTATCCCCCTCCCCCCTCTCCCCTCCCGAATTGGTACGGTGGTATTTAGTTTTTATTTGGTACGCCGGTATTTGAATTTTAGTTTTTATAGTTTTAGTTTTAGAAATTGAAATGTTATATCGGTGTACAAAAAATTTTGGTTTTTTGATATTTTAAAATATTTTTTTAATTTATTTGAGAATCGCCGACGGAATTTTCCGTCGCCGAAATTAATCTTTGAAAGAAAAATTAATTAAATAAATTAATTTCAGCGGCGGAAATTTCCGTCGCTGTAATAAAAATTAATTTAATTAAATTAATTTCAGCGACGGAATTTCCGACGCTATAATCATTTAATTTTTATTTAATTTTTGATTTCAGCGGCGGAAAATTCCGTCGCTGTAATAAAATTTAAATAAAAATTAAATAATTTCAGCGACGGTATTTTCCGCCGCTGAAATAATTTAATTTCAATTTAAATTTTATTACAGCGACGGAAATTTCCGCCGCTGAAATTAATTTAATTAAATTAATTTTTATTACAGCGACGGAAATTTCCGCCGCTGAAATGAATATTTAATTAAATTAAATTAATATAGCGGCGGAAATTTCCGTCGCTGTAACCATTAATTCACCGGCGGAATTAAATTCCGTCGGTAAAAGAAAAAAATAGCGGCGGAAATTGACCCGCCGGAGCACTGCGACGGGCTGGTAGCGGCGGACCACCGACGGAATTTTTCCGTCGCTGATTATTTTTAGCGACGGAATTTTAATTTTAGCGACGGAAATTTCCGTCGCTAAACGACCTTTTTCTGGTAGTGCCATTCTTAGTTATTACAAATTTGTCAGATTAAAATACAAGTCTAAATCCGGCCTTACTAAGCAAAGCGCCGGAAACTAAATTTTTACGGATGTCTGGAACATGCAGCACATCCAACAAGGTTACTTCTTTTCCGGAAGTCATCTTCAATATCACGTTTCCAATGCCTTGAACATCGAAGGTCGCTGAATTTCCCATGTAGAGCTTCCTTCCGGAGATGGGAGTATAGGAGGAGAAACTCTCCTTATTAGCACAAATGTGGCGGGTAGCACTGGTATCTATCCACCAAGCTCTTGGATTATCATCCAAGTTTGCAACATTAGCCTCGAAGACCACGGCTGCAAAGTCTAGGTCCATGTGGTCAACATTATTCGCCTCTTTCTTCGGGAGACGACAGTCCTTTGCTAAGTGGCCCGGTTTGCCACAATTATAGCAAGTCCCCTTGAACTTCTTAGTTGTAGGGCCCTTATTCTTTCCTTTCTTAGCATTCCCGGCATTTCCGGAATGCTTTCTCTTTGTGCCACTTGTGCTAGCCTCGGCGAGATTGACCTTAGCCTCCATCTTGCCCTTAGCATCCTTGGCCTCATTGTTTCTATTGTTCTCTTCAATTTGAAGACGAACAACAATGTCTTCCAAGGACATCTCCTTGCGTTTATGCTTGAGATAGTTCTTGAAGTCCTTCCATAAAGGCGGCAACTTTTCAATGATTGATGCCACCTTGAATGGATCATTCATGATCATCCCCATGGCATCAAGCCCATGTATAATGAGTTGGAACTCATCCACTTGAGTTGTTATCGATTTGGAATCGACCATCATGAAGTCAAGATACTTACCGACGACAAATTTCTTTGACACGGCGTCTTCGATCTTGTACTTCCTTTCCAAGGTGTCCCACAACGCCTTGGCTATCTCGACGTTACTATACACATTGTAGAGTGCATCATCGAGTCCGTTTAGGATGTAATTCTTACACAAGAAATTCCCTTGAGCCCAAGCCTCCTTGGCCATAAGCCTTTGAGGGTCGGGATCACCATTTGCCACCGCCGGAGGATCTTCCTTTAAGAAGCGGTGCAAGCTTAGGGTGGTCAAGTAGAATAGCATCTTTTGTTGCCATCTCTTGAAATCCACACCAGTGAATTTCGGGGTTTCTCACCATGACCCGGGTGATGCGGTGTATAAGCGGGTGCAACATTGTTGAACGTTGCGTCACCTTGAGAAGGAGGCGTTACATTGCCTTGACTTGATGCGGTGGTGTCTTTCTCAGTTGCCATCTCTTGAAAGTCTTAAGAAGCATCAAATAACTCTTACGATTGTTGGACTTTTGGTATGGCTTCTCAAGAACTTAACTGAAAAACTGACGGAGAATTTAACGGAGATTGGAAAAACTAGGAGACAAGTCGAGTCTTGTATTGTATACAATCTACTTAAGAGTTATTTGTCCCGCACAGGTGCTTACGGTTGAATAACAAAACTCTCGTAAGATAAAACGACTTTATAATTAGTTATAAGGAGCACTCCAATATAAATAATCTAACGAACAAGTGATTGTTTAGAACTTTGGACTTGAAGGAAGAATGCAACAAGATGCCAATGATTTTTCTTGGTTACACTAACTCAAGAAGGGTAGGAAAGGCTAGAAAATCTGTATGTATGTAATTGAAATTCAGAGGGAAACTATTTAAAGAAAGTTAAAGGTTTCATGACTTTTCCCACCAAAAGGCGCCAAAACTGTTCAGAATCAGCGTATGAGCGCGGCCGCCCTGGCCTTGAGCGCGACCGCGCTGGCATGCCAAGACCAGGCCAAAATTTCACTGAAATTCAGCGCGGCCACTCTAGGCTGGAGCGCGACCGCGCTGAAGCCCAGAAAAGTGCCTGTTGGAACAGTTGCGTTTGATCAATCAGTCCAAACACATTTTGGCTAATTCAAATCAACTTTAACCCTTTATTTAACTTTCGTTAAGTTACAAAAAGCCTTTGTCATTAATTCTCATTCACCCTAAATGGTTTTGAGACATTAAATGAGTTTAATAATCTACAACAAATGTAGAGTACATTTTGTAACAAGTCTCGTTAATGAATAACGAACTCCGCTAGAATCTTAGGTCCAAGTTAAGTAAAACTTAACTTTTCGTTACCCATTTCCAACAATCGGCGGCAAACTGTATCCTGGATGTTTGTATAGCCTAAAAAAGAAGAACAAACACGTAAACTAAGCCAGGGCTTCATCGACGAAGGCCCTCCGGAGTGAGAGTAAGTATTTGTGTTTAGAGAGAGAAATCAATTGACAAGAGTTTAGAGTCAAAAGACGCGTTACCAAAAATATGTGAATTATGACTTGTATTTATAGTTGTAGAATGTAAAGTTCATCTTTGAATAGGAAATTGTGTGAGAGGAGGGTTATAATCCTAGTAGGATTATAACTTCCCACATTCCTTGTTTGAGTAGGATTAGAATTGCCTTATGTACTTTGAATGTCAAGTAAGAGAGGAGTAAGGATAGGGAAGCCCATTTCATTGTCCTGGATGGTGACCAAGGAAGGTCTCCTCTATTGACGATATATAGATGTAGAGGCCCAAGCGGCAGCCTCATCACCATCCAGGCGGCAGCCACACCTGGGTATAACATGTCTGGAGTACTGCCTTGGAGGCGCCAGCCTCAACCTTGTTCAGGCGGCCGCCTCACTGGCTGGTGATCGCTGGTACTTTCCTAGTTGGTTTAGATATGCAATCAATATTTGTTTCCTATTTACGTTTCATAGTTTGTGTAGGATTCTTAGTATTACTTACCTACCAAGTTAGGTTTACACTTGTATAATTACAATCTGAAAAGAGCAATACAATTGATTCTTTCTTTTATCAAAATCTCTATGATATCAGAGCAAGATCTGAATTTTTTTCTCCTCTCCTATAGCCGGCGTTGCAACCTAATCCCATGGTCGCTGCTGTTGATAATCACATACCGAATTCTGCAGAACCAGACAAGCCTCTTGTCGTCATCAACCTTGCCCACATTCTACGCCTCACACCCACCAACTATATACCATGGAAAATTCAGATCGAAGCTACCCTTCTTGGTTACACCCTCTTTCCCTACCTAGATGGTTCGCTTCCTGCCCCTCCTCGCTTCATCACCATCACCACAACCGGCAAACCCACCACCACCGATGAAACACCACCCAAACAAACAACAACCACAGTTGATAATCCCGCCTACATCACATGGTTCCGCCAAGACAAGCTACTCCTTGGATCATTAGCAGGTACCTTATCTCCACCTCTTGTCTCCTTGATATCTAAATGTCAAATAAGCCATGATGCTTGAAAAACCCTAGCAAAAACTTACGCTAATCCTTCTCGTGGCCACCTCAAATAAATAAAAGATCGCCTTCGTACTATTTCGAAGGGATCCAAATCCATCACTGACTATATGCAAGAAATCAAGTCATGCTCCGACCAATTAGCCTCTCTTGGGCATCCACTTGACCTTGAAGATGTGGTTGATCGTGTCCTTGAACAACTAAATGACACCGATTATGCTAATGTGATCCAAGCTGTTCAAAGCCGAGAGAGTCTCATCTCTTTCGATGAACTCCACGAGAAACTTCTTAACCGTGAACTAACCCTTAAACACCGATCCAATACCTCTCCCACAACCTTTCCAGCCTCTGTTCACTATGTAAACAGGAACCAACCAACCGAAATAATAAACCAACCACCACCAACACCTCGGCTACTGCAGGTCATACCGTAAAACCTAACCCCGCCCCTTCCAGCCCTATTCCCAGTAATTACAGAGGCCACTGCCAGTGGTGCAGAAATTTTGGACACTTCCTAAACCAGTGCCCTCGCTTTCGCCAAATCTATCCTAATGCCAACTTCCTGCCACCACCCACCACCAACAATGCCAACTATAATCACAATCCTACTCAGCCACCAAACTGAAACCGAAACCCCATCCAATCCACGTGCCTATATAGCAACTACAAACCACAATCCACCTCTAAATTGGTTGTTTGAGAGCGGTGCCACCGATCATGTTACTCATGACCTCAACAACTTGGCTCTTCACTCTCCTTATGACGACACTGAGGAGTTACTCATTGGTGATGGTTTGGGCCTTCCCATCTCTCATATCTGTTCTACCTCTCTCTCTACTCCTCATTGTTTTAATATTAATCATGTCTTACATGTCCCCACAGTCTGCTGTTCGTGTCTCTCCTCCAGTGATCAACTTCATATCTCTCTCCAATACCGCTATTTGGCATCATAGACTAGGACACCCTTCTTTTAGTATTTTACATCACATTAGTAAAAATTTTCATTTAAATATTCCTAGTTGTTCTTCTTTTTCTTACAATTTTTGCAACTGCAATAAGAGTCATAAATTACCGTTTTCCAATAAGACTATTACGTCTTCTGGACCTCTGGATGTTTTATATAGTGATGTTTGAACCTCCCCCTTGCACTCATTTGATGGTTTTAAATATTACATAATTTTCGTTGATCACTACTCCAAATACATTTTCTTGTATCCCCTCAAACCTAAAAATGATGTTGTCTCTGTTTTTATCAACTTCAAAAACCTTGTGGAATTTTTTTTAAACATCCCATTATCACGATTTTCAATGATAACGGTGGAGAATATATTGGTCTTCACCCCACTTTTATTGCTCATGGTATCACTCACCTTACGTCCCCTCCTCACACTCCGGAACACAATGGATACTCCGAACGCCGTCATCGACACATTGTTGAGACTGGCTTGTCTCTCCTGTCTAATGCTCATATGCCTTCGAAATACTGGACTCTTGCCTTTGTCACTGTCTCTTATCTTAGTAATCGTATGCCCACGCCTACACTCAAACTTGCATCTCCATACTCCACTCTTCTTGGTCATCATCCCAATTATCTCAAAATTTGAAGCTTTGGATGCCTCTTTTACCCATGGCTTCGTCCATACACCAGTCACAAACTTGATCCTAAATCCACACCCTGTTTCTTTGTAGGCTACTCGCCAACCCAAAGTGCTTATTACTGCTTGGAGTCTAAAACCTCCAAGATATTTGTGTCCCAGCATGTCAAATTTGTGGAAACACAATTTCCGTTCTCAACTCCTACCGACAGTCCCCTCTCTAATCATGCTTCCACTGTTGATACATGGTGGACTTTTCGTGTTCCAACTCTAGTTCACCACCCAAAACCCTATACCACAACACCAACACCCACTATCCTGGCCACACCAGAACTTGCCAGACAATCTGATAACTCTACTGGATCTCCCACCTCGGGTTCCACTTCATCCTCCAGCCCAATACCACCCACTGCTAAAAACCCACCAGCCCCGTCCCCACTTGCTCCACAACCTACAGTCAGCAAAGGCCCTCAGACCAGACTTCAGAACAACATCGCAAAACCTATCCAGAAACTAAATCTCCAAGCCACCCTTTCCTCCTCTGCAGCTGAACCAAACACTCTGACTCAGGCCCTCAAAATACCTGAATGGCGAGCAGCCATGCAGTCTGAGTATGAGGTGCTTCTTCGCAACAACACCTGGGATCTTGTTCCATCTTCTCCGTCTCAGAATTTGATTGGGTGCAAATGGATTTTTCGTACTAAATACCAGCCAGATGGGTCTATTGATCGTCACAAGGCTCGCTTGGTTGCGAAAGGGTTCGATCAACGTCCTGGGTTAGATTATTCTGAGACCTTTAGCCCCGTTGTCAAACCGGCCACCATTCGCACCATCTTGTCTCTTGCAACTGTACATGGCTGGTCACTACGTCAAGTGGATATAAACAATGCATTCATACAGGGTACCCTCCATGAGGATGCTTTTATGGCCCAACCACCATGTTTTGTCAGTACTACTCACCCAACTCATATGTGTAAACTTCGTCAGGCAATCTACAGTCTTAAACAAGCACCACGGGCTTGGTATACTGAACTCAAATCATATCTCATGACTTGGGTTTTCGACTAGTGTTTCTGATACTTCTCTGTTTATTCTTCGAGTTGCACATCATTTACTTTATGTTTTGGTATATGTTGATGACATAATTATTACAGGGTCCGATAAATCTATGGTTGACAAGTTTATTTCTCATCTTTCATCTCGGTTCTCCCTTAAAGATATTGGTGATTTATCATATTTCCTTGGGGTTAAAGTTCTTCCACATACTCATGGCATGTTTCTCAATCAACACAAGTATGTTCAGGATCTTCTTACCCTAACAAATATGCTCGACGCCAAACCTGTGCCTACACCTATGGTGCCGCATCCACCACTGACACTTCATGGCGGATCACCCATTTCGAATCCATCTGAATACAGAGCCATAATCAGCACACTTCAGACTCTTGCCCTAACATGGTCTACTCGTAAGATGTGACTCTCCTCTCACTCTGCACGCATTTATGGATGCAGACTGGACGGGAGATAAGGACGACTATATTTACACCACAGGTTACATTGTATACCTTGGCCGTAATCCCCTATCATGGAGTTATCGCAAGCAGAAAACATTGGCCAGATCCTCTACTGAAGCCGAATATAGGGCGGTTGCTGCTACAACGGTTGAGGTTTCGTGGTTACAAAATTTGTTGAGTGAATTACATGTTTCTGTCAAGATACTGCCTACTATTTACTATGACAATATGGGTGCAACATATGTAGCGGTAAATCCTGTTTTTCACTCCAAAATGAAGCACCTTGGTCTTGACTACCATTTTGTTCGTGAACAAGTTCAAAGCAACAACTTATGTGTCTCTCAAATTTCGGGAACAGACCAACTTGCGGATGCTCTCATCAAACCATTACCACGGCCGAGATTTCTGGAGTTAATTACCAAGATTGGACTTTCTAACCGATCGTCCATCTTGAGGGAGCAATATTGACGATATATAGATGTAGAGGCCCAGGCGGCAGCCTCACCTGGGTATAGCATGTCCGAAGTACTGCCTTGGAGGCGCCAGCCTCAACCTTGTTCAGGCGGGCGCCTCACTGGCTGGTGATCGCTGGTACTTTCCTAGTTGGTTTAGATATGCAATCAATGTTTGTTTCCTATTTACGTTTCATAGTTTGTGTAGGATTCTTAGTATTACTTACCTATCAAGTTAGGTTTACACTTGTATAAATACAATCTCAAAAGATCAATACAATTGAGTCTTTCTTTTATCAAAATCTATATCCTCATCTTTTGATAAGCCCTCGTCGGTTTTGATAGATACCTTGCTCGGCATATGAGAGTGTGCCTTGCGGCATAAATGAATATTGTTGCCTTAGTCATTGTCGCTCTGCTATGTCTAGGTCTACATAGTGGGAATGACGAGGAGGCATGACGAGCATAGGTAGGGAAAGCCCACTCCCTATGTCGTATTTGTGACTTGCATGAATTTTATTTTGGGCCCAATTCATTGGACTTTTCCCGGCTTATGACCCATGTTCGTACCTCGGTTTATATCGTTCACTTTGTAAAGTTGCAGTACAGTACATGTTTTAAGAAATGCAATTATTACCACGAAATTATGAAGTAAGTACAAAAAGTACTATTATTTATTATCTCTCTTTCATGCATTACTTCATTTTAAAAAATACAATTAATGTAATGAAACATGTTTCATACTAGAGATATAATTTATTTATTTTTTGATTTAAAGGCTTTATGTTCAAAAAATGATAAGTATCCTGAACCAAATTATAACTTCCAAAACGACATTTATTTTGAACAAGATATGGAGTAGTGTATAGTATGACCAAACAATATACAATATGTACACCGTTGCAAAAAATAATAATAAATGTTTGTGCATAATACTTAAGTTATATTTATCTTAATAACATTATTATATTATAATTATAAAATATTAAAATTTGTTTTATATTATGAATACATTATTCGAATAACTGATTATAAATTTTTATTGTATTTTTTGTTTGTTTGTTTGTGTGAGTGTATTTAAAATATAATTGACATAATAGATATACTCCCTCCGTCCCATCGATCTTAGAAATTTTTGAAATGGCACGGGGATTAAGGAAAAGGTATATGTTGTGAGTGTAATTTAAAAATAAGAGAGAGAATGAGTGAAGGGAATAGTAAATTATAATGGTGTTGTGAGTATTAAAATAATGTAGGAGAGAGAATGAGTACTGGAGAGAATAGTGATTTAAGGTTTTCATTTTGAGAATTCTTAAGATTAGTGGGACGCCCAAAATGAAAAGTTTTCTTAAGATTGGTAGGACGGAGGGAGTATGTGATAAATCGTTGAATTTTAAGGGTGTTCAACGCAGCTTTTTTAATAAGCTCATTGATATTTTATCTAGTTTCATAAACAAATTTTTAACTGCCGTTCAAATTGCCTTTCGATTACAACGTGTAAATATATTACAATACTTGATAGCACAGTACATTTTGCCCGGTTTTCATTTGGAGGGAAAGTTGTTGAATGAATAATTTCCCCCCAAATTGACCTTCTTACCTTGGTTTCTATCCTTAGTTCTCAATTTCAATTTTTTGCCTTCCATTTTCATTTCAAGTTCTCAGATTCGATTTCTGCAACGGCCGCATATGAATTCTCAATCGAAAAATACACAATCTGTTTGCAATTCGGGGATGATTCAAGTATATCGGTGCATCACCAGTATAGCGCGACACATTTCTCAGTTCCCCTATCTTCTACGTCCTCCCTGATATCACAGTTTAAGGCAATATGGAATTCGCCTATGGTGTATAGTAATCCCGAGGTATGTATTAAATTATAACATTATTATGAATCAGTAGCATAGTTGTCAATTCCGTATCGGCAAGCGCACCGGTTTGCTCACTAAAATGGTACGTACCGCACTTTTTATTTTATTTTTAATCATTTATAATTTATTGACACATTTGACAGTTTAAAATTGTTCATCGCAACTTTTTAAATAAGCTCGTTAATATTTCATTAGTTTCATAAACAAATTTTAAACTACCGTTTTTTATTACAACTTTGTGTAAATATAGTACAATACTTGATGTTAAAGTGCATTTTGCCCGATTTTCATTTGGAGGGAAAGTTGTTGAATGAATACTTTTCCCCCAAATTGACCTTCTTACCTTGGTTTCTATCCTTAGTCCTCAATTTCAATTTTTTACCTTCCGTTTCCATTTCGAGTTCTCAGATTCGATTTCTGCAACGGCCGCATATGAATTCTCAATCGGAAAATGCACAATATGTATGCAATTCGGGGATGATTCAAGTATATCGGTGCGTCACTAGGATAGCGCGACACGTTTCTCAGCTCCCCTACCTTCTACGTACTCCCTGATATCACAGTTTAAGGCGATGTGGAATCCGCTTATGGTGTATAGTAATCCCGAGGTATGTTTTAAACTATAACATTATTAAGATTTAGTAGCAAAGTTGTCAATCCCGTACCGGCAAGTGCACCAGTTTGCTCACTAAAATGGTATGTACCACACTTTTTATTTTATTTTTAATCATTTATAATATATTGACACATTTGACAGTTTAAGGGTGTTCAACACAACTTTGTAAATAAGCTCGTTAAAATTTCATTAGTTTCGTATACAAATTTTAAACTGCCAATTTTTATTAATACTTTGGTGTAAATAGAGTACAATAGTTGATAGTACAATGTATTTTGTCCGGTTTTCATTTGGAGGGAAAGTTGTGGAATGAATAATTTCCCCCCAAATTGACCTTCTTACCTTGGTTTCTATCCGTAGTTCTCAATTTCAATTTTTTGCCTTCCATTTCCATTTCGAGTTCTCGGAATTGATTTCGGTAACGGCCGCATATGAATTCTCAATCGGAAAATACACAATTTGTTTGCGATTCGGGGATGATTCAAGTATATTGGTGCATCACAAGGAAAGCGCGACACGTTTCTCAGTTCCCCTACCTTCTACGTCCTCCCTAATATCACAAATTAAGGCGATGAGGAATCCGCATATGGTGTATAGTAATCCCAAGGTACATTTTAAATTATAACAATATTATGATTTAGTAGCATAGTTGACAATCCCGTACCGGCAAGGGCACCGGTTTGCTCACTAAAATGGTAGGTACCACAATTTTTATTTTATTTTTAATCATTTATAATTGATTGACACATTTGACAGTTTAAGGAGGTTCAATGCAACTTTTTAAATAAGTTCGTTAATATTTCATTAGTTTCATAAACAAATTTTAAACTGCCGTTTTTATTACAACTTTTTGTAAATATAGTACAACATTTGATGCTACAGTGCATTTTGTCCGGTTTTCGTTTGGAGGGAAATTTGTTTAATGAATAATTTCTCCCTAATTGACCTTCTTACCTTGGTTTCTATCCTTAGTTCTCAATTTCAACTTTTTGCATTCAATTTCCATTTCGAATTCTCAGATTCTTTAACTACAACGAACGCATATGAATTCTCTATCGAAAAATACACAATCTGTTTGTAATTCTGGAATGATTCAAGTAAATCGGAGCATCACAAGGATAGCGCGACACGTTTCTCAATTCCCCTACCTTCTACGTCTTCCCTTATATCACAATTTAAGGCGATGTGGAATCCATCTATGGTGTATAGTAATCCCGAGGTATGTTTTAAATTATAACATTATTATGATTCAGTAGCATAGTTGTCAATCCCGTACCGACAAGCGCACCAGTTTGCTCACTAAAATGGTATGTACCGCACTTTTTATTTTGTTTTTAATCATTTATACTATATTTACACATTTTACATTTTAAGGGTGTTCAACGCAACTTTTTAAATAAGCTCGTTAATATTTCATTAGTTTCATAGACAAATTTTTTACTGCAATTTTTTATTACAACTTTTTGTAAATATAGTACAATAGTTGATAGTACAGTGCATTTTGTCCGGTTTTCATTTGGAGGGAAAGTTGTTGATTGAATAATTATCCCCCCCCCCAAATTGACCTTCTTACCTTTGTTTCTATCCTTAGTTCTCAATTTCAATTTTTTCCTTCCATTTCCATTTTGAGTTCTCAGATTCGATTTCTGCAACGGCCGCATATGAATTCTCAATCGGAAAATACAAAATTTGTTTGCAATTCGGAGATGATTCAAATATATCGGTGCATCACCAGGATAGCGCGACACGTTTCTCTGTTCCCCTACCTTCTACATCATCCCTGATATCACAGATAAAGGCGATGTGGAATCCGCATATGGTGTATAGTAATCCCGAGGTATGTTTTAAATTATAACATTATTTTGATTCAGTAGCATAGTTGTCAATCCCGTACCGACAAGCACACCGGTTTGCTCACTAAAATGGTACGTACCGCACTTTTTATTTTATTTTTAATTATTTATAATTGATTGACACATTTGACAGTTTAAGGGTGTTCAATGCAACTTTTTAAATAAACTCGTTAATATTTCATTAGTTTCATATACAAATTTTAAACTGCCGTTTTTATTACAACTTTGTGTAAATATAGTACAATACTTGATAGTACAGTGCATTTTGCCCCGTTTTCATTTGTAGGGAAAGTTGTTGAATGAATAATTTCCCCCCAAATTGACCTTCTTACCTTGGTTTCTATTCTTAGTTCACAATTTTAATTTTTTGCCTTCCATTTCCATTTCGAGATCTCAGATTCGATTTCTGCAACGGCCGCATATGAATTCTAAATCGGAAAGTACACAATTTGTTTGCGATTCGGGGATGTTTCAAGTATATCGGTGCATCACCAGGATAGCGCGACACGTTTCTTAGTTCCCCTACCTTCTACGTCCTCCATGATATCACAGTTTAAGGTGATGTGAAATCCGCCTATGGTGTATAGTATTCCCGAGGAATGTTTTAAATTATAACATTATTATGATTCAGTAGCATAGTTGTCAATCCCGTACCGGCAAGCGCACCGGTTTGCTAACTAAAATGGTATGCACCACACTTTTTATTTTATTTTTAATCATTTATAATATATTGACACATTTGACATTTTAAGTTTCAGGGTGTTCAACGCATCTTTTTAATTAAGCTCGTTAATATTTCATTAGTTTCATAACCAAATTTTAAACTGCCGTTTTTTATTACAACATTCTGTAAATATAGTACAATACTTGATAGTACAGTGCATTTTGCACGGTTTTCATTTGGATGGAATGTAGTTGAATGAATAATTTTCCCCCAAATTGTCCTTCTTACCTTGGTTTCTAACCTTAGTTCTCAATTTCAATGTTTTGCCTTCCATTTCCATTTCGAGTTCTCAGATTCGATTTCTGCAACGACCGCATATGAATTCTCAATCGGAAATACACAATCTGTTCGCAAGTCAGTGATGATTTAAGTATATCGGTGCATCACCAGGATAGCGCGACACATTTCTCAGTTCACCTACCTTCTACGTCCTCCCTGATATCACAATTTAAGACGATGTGTAATCCGCCTATGGTGTATAGTAATCCCGAGGTATGTTTTAAATTATAACATTATTATGATTCAGTAGCATAGTTGTCAATCACGTACCGGCAAGCGCACCGGTTTGCTCACTAAAATGGTACGTACCACTCTTTTTATTTTATTTTTAATCATTTATACTATATTGGCACATTTGAAAGTTTAAGGGTGTTCAACGCAACTTTTTAAATAAGCTCTTTAATATTTCATTAGTTTCATATACAAATTTTAAACTGCCGTTATTGATTACAACTTTGTGTAAATATGGTACAATACTTGATAGTGAAGTGCATTTTGCCCGGTTTTCATTTGGAGGGAAAGTTGTTGAATGAATAATTTCCCCCCCAAATTGACCTTCTTACCTTAGTTTCTATCCTTAGTTCTCAATTTTTATTTTTTGCCTTCCATTTCCATTTCGAGTTCTCAGATTTGATTTCTGCAACGGCCGCATATGAATTCTCAATCGGAAAATACACAATCTTTTTGCAATTCGGGGATGATTCAAGTATACCGGTGCATCACAAGGATAGCGCGACACGTTTCTCAGTTCCCCTACCTTCTACGTCCTCCCTGATATCACAGTTTAGGGCGATGTGGAATCCGCATATTGTGTATAGAAATCCCGAGGTATGTTTTAAATTATAACATTATTATGATCAGTAGCATAGTTGTCAATCCCGTACCGGCAAGCGCACCAGTTTGCTCACTAAAATGGTACATACCGCACTTTTCATTTTATTTTTAATCATTTATAATATATTGACACATTTGGCAGTTTATGGGTGTTCAACGCAACTTTTTAAATAAGCTCGTTAATATTTCATTAGTTTGATAACAAATTTTAAACTGCCGTTTTTTATTACAACTTTGTGTAAATAAAATACAATACTTGATAGTACAATGCATTTTGCCCGGTTTTCATTTGGTGGGAAAGTTGTCGAACGAATAACTTTCCCCCAAATTGACCTTCATACCTTAGTTTCTATCCTTAGTTCTTAATTTCAATTTTTTGCCTTCCATTTCCATTTCGAGTTCTCAGATTTGATTTCTGCAATGGCCACATATGAATCCTCAATCTGAAAATACACAATCTGTTCGCAATTCAGGGATGATTTAAGTATATCTGTGCATCACCAAGATAGCGTGACACGTTTCTCAGTTCACCTACCTTTTACGTCCTCCCTGATATCACATTTTAAAGCGATGTGGAATCCGCCTATGGTGTATAGTAATCCCGAGGTATGTTATAAATTATAACATTATTATGATTCAGTAGCATAGTTGTCAATCACGTACCGGCAAGCGCACCGGTTTGCTACTAAAATGGTATGCACCGCAATTTTTATTTTAGTTTTAATAATTTATAATATATTGACACAGTTGACATTTTAAGGGTGTTCAATGCAACTTTTTAAATAAGCTCGTTAATATTTCATTAGTTTCATATACAAATTTTAAACTGCCGTTTTTTATTAATACTTTGTGTAAATAGAGTACAATAGTTGATAGTAAAGTGTATTTTGTCCGGTTTTCATTTGGAGGGAAAGTTGTTGAATGAATAATTTCCCCTCATATTGACCATCTTACCTTGGTTTCTATCCTTAGTTCTCAATTTCAATTTTGCCTTCCATTTCCATTTCAAGTTCTCAGATTCGGTTTCTGTAACGGCCGCATATGAATTCTCAATCGGAAAATACACAATCTGTTAGCAATTCGGGGATGATTCAAGTATATCGGTGCATCACAAGGAAAGCGCGACACGTTTCTCAGTTCCCCTAACTTCTATGTCTCAATCGGAAAATACACAACCTGTTTGCAATTCAAGGATGATTTAAGTATATCGATGCATCACCAGGATAGCGTGACACGTTTCTCAGTTCACCTACCTTCTACGTCCTCCCTGATATCACAATTTAAAGCGATGTGGAAGCCGCCTATGGTGTAAAGTAATCCCGAGGTATGTTATAAATTTTAACATTATTATGATTCAGTAGCATAGTTGTCAATCACGTACCGGCAAGCGCACCGATTTGCTCACTAAAATGGTACGCACCGCACTTTTTATTTTGTTTTTAATCATTTATAATATATTGACACATTTGACAGTTTAAGGGTTTTCAACGCAACATTTTAAATAAGCTCGTTAATATTTAATTAGTTTCATAAACAAATTTTAAACTGCCATTTTTTATTACAACATTGTGTAAATTTAGTAAATACTTGATAGTACAGTGCATTTTACCCGGTCTTCATTTGGAGGGAAAGTTGTTGAACGAATAATTTTCCCCCAAATTGACCTTCTTACCTTGGTTTCTATCCTTAGTTCTCAATTTCAATTATTTGCCTTCCATTTCCATTTCGAGTTCTCAGATTCGATTTCTGCAACATCCGCATATGAATTCTCAATCAGAAAATACACAATCTGTTTGCAATTCGGGGATGATTCAAGTATATCGGTGCATCACCAGGATAGGGCGACACATTTCTCAGTTCCCCTACCTTCTTCGTCCTCCCTGATATCACAGTTTAGGGCGATGTGGAATCCGCATATTGTGTATACAAAACCCGAGATATGTTTTAAATTATAACATTATTATGATTTAGTAGCATAGTTGTCAATCCCGTGCCGGCAAACGCACCAGTTTGCTCACTAAAATGGTATGTACAACACTTTTTATTTTATTTTTAATCATTTGTAATATATTGACACATTTGACAGTTTAAGGGTTTTCAACGCAACTTTTAAATAAGCTCGTTAATATTTCATTAGTTTCATTTACAAATTTTAAACTGGCAATTTTTATTACAACTTTGTGTAAATATAGTACAATACTTGATAGTATTGTGGATTTTGCCCGATTTTCATTTGGAGGGAAAGTTGTTGAATGAATAATTTTCCCCCAAATTGACCTTCTTACCTTAGTTTCTATTCTTAGTTCTCAATTTCAATTTTTTGCCTTCCATTTCGAGTTATCAGATTCGATTTCTGCAACGGCCGCGTATGAAATCTCAATCAAAAAATACACAATCTGTTTGCAATTCGGGGATGATTCAAGTATATCGGTGCATCACCAGGCTAGCGCGACACGTTTCTCAATTCCCCTACTTTCTACGTCCTCTCTGTCTTCCCTGATATCACAGTTTAAGGTGATGTGTAATCCGCCTATGGTGTATAGAATCCCGTGGTATGTTTTAAATTATAACATTATTATGATTCGGTAGCAAAGCTGTCAATCATGTACTGACAAGCGCACCAGTTGCTCATTAAATGGTATGCTCCACACTTTTTATTTTATTTTTAATCAATTATAATATATTGACACGTTTGACAGTTTAAGGGTGTTCAACACAACTTTTTAAATAAGCTCGTTAATATTTCATTAGTTTGAAAAAAAAAAATTAAACAGCCGTTTTTTTTACAACTTTGTGTAAATATAGTACAATACTTGATAGTACAGTGCATTTTGCCCGATTTTCATTTGGAGGGAAAGTTGTTGAATGAATAATTTACCCCCAAATTGACCTTCTTACCTTCGTTTCTATCCTTAGATCTCAATTTATATTTTTTGCCATCCCTTTCCATTTCGAGTTCTCAGATTTGATTTCTGCAACGGTTGCATATGAATTCTCAATCGGAAAATACACAATCTGTTTGCAATTTGGGGATGGTTCAAGTATACCGGTGCATCACCAGGATAGCGCGCCACGTTTCTCAGTTCCCCTACCTTCTACGTCCTCCCTGATATCACAGTTTAGGGCGATAGGGAATCCGCATATTGTGTATAGAAATCCCGAGGTATGTTTTAAATTATAACATTATTATGATTCAGTAGCATAGTTGTCAATCCCGTACCGGCAAGCACACCGGTTTGCTCACTAAAATGGTACATACCGCACTTATTATTTTATTTTTAATCATTTATAATATATTGACACATTTGGCAGTTTAAGGCTGTTCAACACAACTTTTTTAAATAAGCTCGTTAATATTTCATTAGTTTGATAACAAATTTTAAACTGCCGTTTTTATTACAACTTTGGGTAAATAAAATACTATACTTCATAGTACAATGCATTTTGCCCGGTTTTCATTTGGAGGGAAAGTTGTTGAATGAATAATTTTCCCCCAAATTGACCTTCTTACCTTGGTTTCTATCCTTAGTTCAAAATTTCAATTTTTTGCCTTCAATTTCCATTTCGGGTTCTCAGATTCGATTTCTGCAATGGCCACATATGAATTCTCAATCGGAAAATACACAATCTGTTTGCAATTCAGGGATGATTTAAGTATATCGGTGCATCACCAGGATAGCGCGACACGTTTCTCAGTTCACCTACCTTCTACGTCCTCCCTGATATCACAATTTAAAGCCATGTGAAATCCGCCTATGGTGTAATGTAATCCCGAGGTATGTTATAAATTATAAAATTATTATGATTCAGTAGCATAGTTGTCAATCACGTACTGGCAAGAGCACCAGTTTGCTCACTAAAATGGTACGCACCACACTTTTTATTTTATTTTTAATCATTTATAATATATTGACACATTTGACAGTTTAACGGTATTCAACGCAACTTTTTAAATAAGCTCGTTAATATTTAATTAGTTTCATAAACAAATTTTAAACTGCCGTTTTTTATTACAACTTTGTGTAAATATAGTACAATACTTGATAGTACAGTGCATTTTGCCCGGATTTCATTTGGAGGGAAAGTTGTTGATTGAATAATTTCACCCCAAATTGACCTTCTTATCTTGGTTTCTATCCTTAGTTCACAATTTCAATTTTTTGCCTTCCATTTCCATTTTGAGATCTCAAATTCGATTTCTGCAACGGCCGCATATGAATTCTAAATCGGAAAGTACACAATCTGTTTGCAATTCGGGGATGTTTCAAGTATATCGGTGCATCACCAGGATAGCGCGACACGTTTATCTGTTCCCCTACCTTCTACATCCTCCATGATATCACAGTTTAAGGCGATGTGAAATCCGTCTATGGTGTATAGTATTCCCGAGGTATGTTTTAAATTATAACATTATTATGATTCAGTAGCATAGTTTTCAATACCGTACCGACAAGCGCACCGATTTGCTAACTTAAATGGTATATACCACACTTTTTATTTTATTTTTAATCATTTATAATATATTGACACATTTGACAGTTTAAGGGTGTTCAACGCAACTTTTTAAATAAGCTCGTTAATATTTCTTTAGTTTCATATACAAATTTTAAACTGACGTTTTTATTACAACTTTGTGTAAATATAGTACAATACTTGATAGTATAGTGCATTTTGCCCGATTCATTTGGAGGGAAAGTTGTTGAATGAATAATTTTCCCCCAAATTGACCTTCTTACCTTGGTTTCTATCCTTAGTTCTCAATTTCAATTTTTTGCCTTCCATTTCGAGTTATCAGAATCGATTTCTGCAATGGCCGCGTATGAAATTTCAATCAGAAAATACGCAATCTGTTTGCAATTCGGGGATAATTCAAGTATATCGGTGCGTCACCAGGATAGCGCGACACGTTTCTCAATTCCCTACCTTCTACACCCTCTCTATCCTCCCTGATATCACAGTTTAAGGTGATGTGGAATCTGCCTATGGTGTATAGTAATCCCGAGGTATGTTTTAAATTATAACATTATTATGATTCGGTAGCATAGCTGTCAATCCTGTACCGACAAGCGCACCGGTTGCTCACTAAAATGGTATGTACCACAATTTTTATTTTATTTTTAATCATTTATAATATATTGACACATTTCACAGTTTAAGGGTGTTCAATGCAACTTTTTGAATAAACTCGTTAATATTTTATTAGTTTGATAACAAATTTTAAACAGCTATTTTTTATTACAACTTTGTGTAAATAAAATACAATAATTGATAGTACAGTGCATTTTGCCCGGTTATCATTTGGAGGGGAAGTTGTTGAATGAATAATTTTCCCCCAAATTGACCTTCTTACCTTGGTTTTTATCCTTAGTTCTCAATTTCAATTTTTTGCCTTCCATTTCCATTTCGAGTTCTTAGATTCGATTTCTGCAACGGCCACATATGAATTCTCAATCGGAAAATACACAATCTGTTTGCAATTCAGGGATGATTTAAGTATAACGGTGCATCACCAGGATAGCGCGACACGTTTCTCACTTCACCTACCTCTGCGCCCTCCCTGATATCACAATTTAAGGCGATGTGGAATTTGCCTATGGTGTATAGTAATCCCGAAGTATGTTTTAAATTATAACATTATTATGATTCAGTAGCATTGTTGTCAATCACGTACCGGCAAGCGCTCCGGTTTGCTCACTAAAATGGTACGCACCACACTTTTTATTTTATTTTTAATCATTTATAATATATTGACACATTTGACAGTTTAAGGATGTTCAACGCAACTTTTTAAATAAGCTCGTTAATATTTAGTTAGTTTCATAAACAAATTTTAAACTGCCGTTTTTTATTACAGCTTTGTGTAAATTTAGTACAATACTTGATAGTACAGTGCATTTTACCTGGTCTTCATTTGGAGGGAATGTTGTTGAATGAATAATTTTCCCCCAAATTGACCTTCTTACCTTGGTTTCTATCCTTAGTTCTCAATTTCAATTTTTTGCCTTCTATTTCCATTTCGAGTTCTCAGATTCGATTTCTGCAACGGCCGCATATGAATTCTAAATCGGAAAATACACAATATGTTTGCAATTCGGGGATGATTCAAGTATATTGGTGCGTCACCAAGATAGCACGACACATTTCTTAGTTCCCCTACCTTCTACGTCCTCTTTGATATCATATTTTAAGGCGATGTGGAATCTGCATGTGGTGTATAGTAATCCAGAGGTATGTTTTAAATTATAGCATTATTAAGATTTTGTAGTATAGTTGTCAAACTCGTATTGGTAAGCGCTCTGATTTGCTCACTGAAATGGTATGTACCGGTACCAGAATACCGGTGTACCGTACCGGGTTTACCGCACTTTTTATGTTATTTTTAATCATTTATAATATATTGACACGTTTGACAGTTATTTAACATATTTCTTTCATAATCCAATACAAAACATCTTTCCTATAAATTTAATAAAATAAAATTTTTGATTGGTCAAAATTTGTAATTTTTTTTTAAAGAATCTTTTAATATTTTAAGAAATTTTTGTTTTCATTTCGTCAAACCGGTGTGTACCGACCGTTACGATCCGATTCAGGGCGGTACGGACTGGTACAGTCCGGTTCAGACTGGTGCATAAAACAGGACTGTGCATTACATGTTCCGCACCAATTTTTGATCGGAACAGTACGTACCAGTCGGTACGGACCGGGTTTAGCGGGACGAAGGGAGTATGTAGTTTATATTAGTTAGTACTCCCTCCGTCCCTAAATGTTTGTCCCGTTTGACTTTTTAAACATTTTAATTTAGTGATTTTGAAGCTTTAATTTTGGTTATTTTTACGAACGCTTTGAAAATTATTGATAATATACACCGCCGTTATGTAATACTCCGTCCCTAAATGTTACAAGTTTTGAAAATTTAGTGATTTTGAAGCTTTAATTTTGAAAATGAGACTAACTTTTTGGGACAAAGAAAAAGAAAAAATATGACAAACATTTAGGAACGGATGAAGTATTTTATTAGCAAGTCATTTGGGACGCTAATAATAGAATATTATAAAATATTCTAACATTCTCCCACTTGTCCCATATGACGACTTGAGGATTTAATGACAATCTTTAAGTGTGCATATGTCAATAAATCATTTTATAATGCCATATGGACAACATTATAATAAGTTAAAACTGAGTAGATCGCGGCGGTTGCATATCACTGAAGGGACATGCTTCCTTCCATGTATCACAAAATCAATTTTATCTTATCTTTAACTTTAATGAGGTAAACCATAAGCCTCGACCTTAATGTCTTCTAAGAAGATCAATCATTAATGTACATTTAACAATAATAATGTAAATAAGCATAAACATTTACATATAAATGAGCTCTTCGTCAAAAACTTAACGAGCAAACAACTATAATGTATATATACACAAATCCATTACTCTTATGTTAACAAGGACTTTTCTATAATACCCATCCTCTCAACATGACCATGAAATGTCTTAGGAGGTAATCCCTTATTTAACGGATCCGCTATCATTAATTTGGTGCTAATATGCTCGATTGACACTCTTTGTTTCTGTACCTCTTCTTTAACTGACAAGTATTTTAGTTCCATATGCTTAGCACCTTTAAATTATTTGTCATTTTTCGAGAAGAAGACAGCTACAGAATTAACACAATAAATTCTCAGCAGCCTGGCTATACTATCGGCGATCCCAAGCCCTGATATAAAGTTCCGCAGCGACAATCCTTGAACAGTGGCCTCAAAGCATTCCACAAATTCCGCTTTCATAGTGGAAGTAGCAATGACAGACTGATTTCCACTTTTCCATGATATTGCTCCTCCACTTAATAGGAACAAATAGTCGAATGTTGATTTTCTCGTGTCTACACATCCGGCATAATCTGAATCTGATACCCGATAACTTCAAGGTGATTAGACCTTCTGTACGTGAGCATGTGTTCCTGTGTGCCTTGTAAGTACCGAAAGACTTTTTTTGCAACTTTCCAGTGGTCTATTTCGGGATTACTTTGATATCGGCCCAACATTCCGACAGCAAAGCTGATATCATACCGAGTGCATGTCTGTGCGTACATTAAGCTCCCAACCACTGAAGCATTAGGAATAGAATTCATTTCTTTTATTTCCAATTCGTTCTTGGGACATTATATTAGACTTGATTTGTCCCCTTTCTGAACTGGAACTATCCCAGTTGAACAATTCTTCATTCTAAATCTCTCTAACACTTTATTTATGTAGGCTTTTTGAGATAGTCCCAACAATCCTTGTGATCCGTTATGGAATATTTCTATCCCTATCACATAGGATGCCTCGCCTAGATCTTTCATTTCAAATTCGTTAGAGAGAAACTCCTTTACTTTTCGTAACAGTCCAACATCTTTAGCAGCGAGCAATACATCATCCACATACAAGACCAATATAATGAAGTCCAACATCTTTAGCAGCGAGCAATACATCATCCACATACAAGACCAATATAATGAACGTACTCCCACTAACTTTTATATAGATACACCGATCAACAGTGTTCTCTACAAAACCATAAGATGTAATGGTATTATTGAATTTAATATACCATTGGCGGGAGGCTTATTTCAGTCCATATATCAACTTCTTTAATTTATACACTAAGTTTTCTTTCCATGTGGTCACAAATCCTTCAGGTTTGGTCCATATAAACTTCTTGTTCCAACTTACCATTCATAAAAGCAGTCTTTACATTCATTTGGTGAAGCTCTAAATCATAATGAGCCACCAAAGCCATAACAATTCTAAAAGAGTCCTTCTTAGATACCGGAGAGAAGGTATCTTTATAGTCAATGACATCCTTTTGTGTATAACCCTTACCTTAGCTACAAGTCTAGATTTATACCTTTCGATGTTGCCTTTAGAGTCGTGTTTGGTTTTAAAGACCCATTTTGAACCGACTCTTTTGTAACCTTCAAGCAACTCTACTGTGACGACCCCAACCCTAGGCACTAATTTTAAATATTATATTATATGCTTTTAATATTTATGTTAGCTTTATGTGTTCAATTATGTCTTTAAATTCTTGATTTAAGATAAATTGGGTGAGAAGTAAAATTAGGATCTTTTAAGAATTTATTGGATATTAAATAAAGAAACTTGGGAAATAATAAAAATGGAAACTTGATAAATAATAGAAGGAGGTTAAATGGGTAGGATGATGTATTAGGATAAGGGTTAAAATTGGTTAAGGTGAAAGCCTTTTTCTAGATATTTTGGGTGGGGGGCCATTTGGGTCTTACTCTCTCTAAGCCCTCCAAGTGGCAACCTCCCCTTACCCTCCTTACTCTTACCCTCCTTCCTCCCTCACTTCTACCTTCTCCTCATACTTCCCTAGAGAAAGACTTAGAACCTCCATGGAAGCTCCCAACTCCTTTTCTTGAAGCTAAGCCATTCTCCACCATTTTCAAGTTCAAGAGTAGTTTTGAAGTTGGATCATCTAGAAGAATCAATCAAGTTAGAAAGATCAACTTTCCATTCTAAAACCCTAAGGTGAGTTATTATGATTTCCTTCCCTCTAAATGTTCATGAACTTCTTAGTGTGGTGGTTGTGTTGTGATAGTTGTTTTATGTTTTGGAATCCTCCTTGAAGTTGAGAATTGGGTAAATAACATAGGATGACATTATGGTTCATGGAAGTGAATTTAGAGTGTAAGATATGGGTGGAATTAGTTTAGAAGATTGAGATGGAAATGTATTATTAAAATGGGTTGGGAATCTTGTGATGAATAATTTAGATTTATATTATTTTGGGGTTTAAATGATTTAGGGTGAGAAATGGTAAAGTTAGAGATCCTCTTGGTATTCTTGAATATTGGGTTAGAATAAAAGAAAAGGAAATGAAACTTGGTAGAAGAGATTAAATCTGGAGAAGTTCGAATGGGCACTTGGGCGGTCGCCCAAGCAGGGCACGAGCGGCCGCCCATGCCGCGTAAACTAGAGTGCCTTAGGAAAACCTCTTGGGCGGTCGCCCAAGAGGAGTTATGCGGTCGCCCAAGAGGGCAAAGAACTTGGGTTGTTCTTGAGAACCACTTGGGCGGTCGCCCAAGTGGCATGGGCGGTCGCCCATGGTGCCGCATCCTCCTTAGATACTTTCTTGCCGATTTTACCAACAACCTAGTGGCATGAATCCTAACCACTATAAATTAATGGAACCTAATCACATTCGGATATGAATCAAACCTTCTCAACTTAGATTAAAGTAGAACTTGGGCCACTTAAGCATTGTGACTACAACTTAATAATTTAACTTGAATCTCTATCGGGACCTTGTAATATGGATCATTGTCCGGAAAACAATTGTTAAGTTTGATTAGTACTTCACCGATATGGTTCGAACTTGGGAAGTAGATCGTGAACTTTTATCAATGTTATCTGAGGTTGTGTAATGACTTTCACTTGGTAAAGTTAACTTGGATTCTTATAAGAGATCACTTATTATTGAATATTCTCTAAGTGTATGTGTAACTGTTGATACTTTATTACTCCACTTGAGTACATATTCATGGTTGGTATTATGCTCAGTATTACATAAATGCCGCACTATGATATTGGTTGAACATGAGTATATTTTACCATGTTGCTATGTTGTTTATCCCCTTTGTGGATTTTATTTCAAGTAACTATTATGTGCTTGATGATGTGTTTAATCACTGATATTGGGGTATAACATAATACGATCAATTATGGAAGTGTGACCTAATGTGATCGGATTATGTTATACCCGTGACCGTCCCCTTCGTGGCCACGCTTTGGGGTATAGCATCCGTATTGAGCCAAAAGCCTTACAGTAGTTGCTACTATCTTATTTGGTTCCCCGAAAAACGGGTCTTATAAGATGTGAGTATTGCTTAAGCTACCACTGTAAGATTGGAGTATTATTATACCCAATATTGTATGACTATTGTTCAGACGGGAAAAGGTCAACCAAGGTAATGTAAGGTGTTTACAGCTTTTCCAATGTGTTATATGCAACTTGTTATGTGTTGCATCTTATATGGCATATTGCTGCATTCATAATAGCTTGCTGAGATTTATTCTCACCCCTCCCCCTTTACTGTTTTTAGATTCCGAGACAGGCGGACCGGCCAAGTAAGGGCGGTGAGGAGTTTGGAAGTTATATTTTGGGAATTGTCGGGGTATGATTAGGTTGGCGTAGAAAGTGTATGTTAGCATAATTCTTTTAAAGGGTTTGTATCCATAAACTTTAATTCTATTTTGTATTCAATATCTTTTTGTAACTAAAATCGTTTATTACTTTCAAGGTTGGTCAACTCTCCCTCCAATGTGGAAAGGAGTAGAGTATTTTGAAATGGTTGTGTTTATGTTTGAAAGTTAAATCAAGTTTTCTTAAAGTTTAGGTTTTAATTGGGTTGAATTGAGGACGCTCCACTGACACGGGTAGGTTCCGGGTCGGGGTCCTCACAGTTGGTATCAAAGCTCGGTTAGAATTCTCGGGGTAGAGTCTAGCTGAGTGAGAGTGTGTGATAACTGACGTCGAGAGTATTATGCAGGATTTTGTTCAATGACAGAAAATGATATTGACCAACCAAGGGATCAAGGAAAGGTGAGTTATGGAGAGATAGATTCCTCCACAATCATTTGAGGTATATTACCTGTCTCCGGAGTTAGGGTTCATACTATTCTAAATTTCGTTCATTTCGTTCTCATGTGGCATTATATTTCGCTTGATTTGAATAAATAGCCTAGAAGTTACCTTATGTGCTGGAGGTTCTACTCCTATGGGAGAGTACCTCGAATCATTCTTGTTTATCATGATAGTTGTGATGTGTCCATATGTGGGCATGTATTGCCGGTGGATTTGGTCGAGTTACCAACCCGTGAATCATCGTTATATTAACCTGAATTATTTGAGTAGTTGTTGTGTTTGAGGAGGACTGTCGCAAGAAGTGAGTCTCCTTATCTATGTTTGATTTGCCTACATGTGTAATTGAGGCGGATAAATTATTAATTGCTATTATGTCATATATGCGTAAATGTCGAAAGTATGATCTAAAGAATGAGAATGTTATTTGGGTTAGGTGTTATATCCGAGTAAAAGACCCTCGCATAATCTCATGTACCGGTGGTAAATGAATTGGTGAACTCTTAGTTTAGAGTTGGTCTATGGCCTAATTAAGAGTGGTTTATGGTTGTATAGCTTGCGTGAATATTTATACATTAGTGTCTCATGGTGGAGACTAGATATATGAGACTAGTATTGAAAATAATAGTCTAAGCGAGATTATATGGTTTATAAGATATCATGAGTACGGGTCCTTATAGAGCTGACATATATTTGCCTTATGTGCTATAAGTTTATTCTCTAAGGAGAGATTGATTGAATTCTTGCTACTATTTTGAATAGGAAATCAGATATTTTTGTAAGTGATATCACCCTATAAGTTGACTAAGTGGTGTTTTTCATGTGAGTTTCAAAAATGGGTTTTCATCAGGTATCATACCAGGACATTGAAGCTTTGAGTTGATATAAGGTACTATTTTAGTATTCGGATTCCTAGATAGAGGACACTATTTGGGATGATAGAATTGATGATTCATTTTGGGAAATTATTTGATAAAGAAGATAATGAGCTTAGCGAATCTCCATAAGGGTAAATTGTTACTATATTTAGAAAAGATGATACTTGGTGGTTATTTATAGATTATAGAGATCTCAAATTGGTAACTGTAAGAAATAAGTATTCGTTATCACTTGTTGATGAATTGCATGACTGATTCTAGAAACTAGTAGGATACTCAATGGTTATTAGTTGAATTTCGGGTGTTACAATTACGGTTGAATATTTGTTCTAAGGATATACTTAAGACAACATTTGTAGTTAATATGACCGTTTTGAATTGTGGATGTGTATTAGTTATGGAGGGGTAAATAGGGTAAATGTGAAGACGTATAATAGATGTAGTTATTGGTGACTTATAGGATCAACTTCAGGAATTGGTAAAATATGTATATGGTTGTTTTGAGAGATGATTATCATTAGTTGAGGAAATAAAATGAGGATAAATCTTATTGGAAGGCATGATACTTTAGGATGATTGCACCGTATAGGTTGACTTAGTTGCGTGACTCATCTGAGGGATTGGTGTGATGCTCGGAAGATATTGACGTTATACGGATTTTGAGTTGTTAATGGTTATCGAGAGGTAAGTTAGTTTACACTGTTAAGGTTTAATCGCAATTTGGGGATGATTAATCTAAGCGAGTTCCAATTATATTTCTTATTAGGAGATCATGGTAATTGATCGGAATCTTGATGTATGCAATATGTTGTTACTAAGTACAATACCAATATCAAAGGTAGGGAATAGATGACTCAAATTAAGTGAAGGTGTTGAATATTCAACTTGAAGAATTATTGAATTGAGGATGCTTTACCAAGTTTATAATCTTAATGAATGTTTTAGTGTTATTTATCGGAGATAGTAATAAGTATTACGAGATTGTGTTTTCTTATAGGGAATCTAACTAAGTAAAAATATTATGAGTGGTGGCTACACTATAAATAGAAGTCAAACAAGAATATTATGTTAGAATTGTTTTAAATGTGCCTTAAAACTTTGGATTGTATATTGAACTTCGGTATGAGCAATTGTGCCCTTCGGGGATAGTTGATTTAATAAGGTCAGTAAACCGTTTTTATGTAAATTAAAATCTGTGAGTAATTTAACTATCTACCACTGGTATGGGACGGTTGTAGATAATTAAATCACTCGAGTTATTTTTGTTAGCTTATCAATCTTTTGAAATTTCTTAAATTTGTGAGTGGTTTAGTTAATTAAAACTGGTATGGGCCGGTTTTAAATAAATAAACCATTCAGGTCTCTTTGAATCTCTTTTTATATTATCCTTTGGAATTCTGAAAGATGTTGTAATTTTTAGAAAGACTTGGTATCCTAAAGATATAAATTGTACAGAAGCAAGTAGGAAAGCAACCTAGTTCCCCTATAATGATTAGTTGTATTCAAGTTTTGATCCGAGAAATGATTTGATAAATTGTGGGGTTATTAATGTGTCGGTCGCAGTAGACTTGGTTTTGTTTTGGAGTTGGATCGGCTCCGTTGTGGGCGGCCAACCATTTAACTTGAATATTGATTTGTCACTAGGCCTGAACATAATTGAAACATTGAATTGTGATAATAGAATATTGACGTTAGAAGATTTATTAAAATATTTAGAGTTCTAGGTTGGACTTGAGAGTTTTATCACTATAGATTTTGTGATTGAGTTACATTGGAAGTAAAGAAGGGTATGTTGTTTTGTTATAGAAAGTTGAATTGTATTTTCTACTCGTTATATATATAGCTTGATGATATGTTTATTGATAAAGTCCTCACATATGTTAGGGGATAATTCGATTGTATAAACCCCATAGTGTTAAATGGATTGGATAGACATCATTTGGGAAGGTCCTTTTGGGAAGGTAGGAATGCTATTAAGTTAACCTTGTAAAAATTTGAGGAATCATTACTTGTTGTTGATGATATGCTACGGGCATGAACAATGGATGTTAGTAGTCAACAGGACGTATGGTTACCAGTGGTTGAGTGCGTATAATAGTAGTTATCATTCTAACATTGAGATAAAACTGTATGAGGCATAGTTTGGGAAGAAAATTTCGATCTCTAATTTGTTGGGGTGAGTTTGGAGAGCAAGGCCTAAGGTAAATTGGCGTCAAAGTTCGTTAATCCATTTGAAGCTTTAGAAAAGGTTGGTGATTTGACTTATAGACTGGCTTGGAGAAGCTTATAGAGTATTTGAAGTTTTTAATGTGATAGTTGTAATACTTTTATTTATTTATACTTTCATTAAGATCGTGAAAATTCGTGTTAGTGATATTTGTATAGTATGCTTGGATCATTAAGTGGTAAAATCATATTATTAATGGAATTAGAAATTTTGGGGGAAGAATCACAACATTGAAGAAACTATTTGGGAATTGAAGTCTGAGGTATACATGTAACCGAGGCGGGTTGATCAGTTAGGTAAGTGACAGTCAAATTCGGGTCGAATTTTCTTTAAGGGGGAGTGAGTGTGACGACCCCAACCCTAGGCACTAATTTTAAATATTATATTATATGCTTTTAATATTTATGTTAGCTTTATGTGTTCAATTATGTCTTTAAATTCTTGATTTAAGATAAATTGGGTGAGAAGTAAAATTAGGATCTTTTAAGAATTTATTGGATATTAAATAAAGAAACTTGGGAAATAATAAAAATGGAAACTTGATAAATAATAGAAGGAGGTTAAATGGGTAGGATGATGTATTAGGATAAGGGTTAAAATTGGTTAAGGTGAAAGCCTTTTTCTAGATATTTTGGGTGGGGGGCCATTTGGGTCTTACTCTCTAAGCCCTCCAAGTGGCAACCTCCCCTTACCCTCCTTACTCTTACCCTCCTTCCTCCTCACTTCTACCTTCTCCTCATACTTCCCTAGAGAAAGACTTAGAACCTCCATGGAAGCTCCCAACTCTTTTTCTTGAAGCTAAGCCATTCTCCACCATTTTCAAGTTCAAGAGTAGTTTTGAAGTTGGATCATCTAGAAGAATCAATCAAGTTAGAAAGATCAACTTTCCATTCTAAAACCCTAAGGTGAGTTATTATGATTTCCTTCCCTCTAAATGTTCATGAACTTCTTAGTGTGGTGGTTGTGTTGTGATAGTTGTTTTATGTTTTGGAATCCTCCTTGAAGTTGAGAATTGGGTAAATAACATAGGATGACATTATGGTTCATGGAAGTGAATTTAGAGTGTAAGATATGGGTGGAATTAGTTTAGAAGATTGAGATGGAAATGTATTATTAAAATGGGTTGGGAATCTTGTGATGAATAATTTAGATTTATATTATTTTGGGGTTTAAATGATTTAGGGTGAGAAATGGTAAAGTTAGAGATCCTCTTGGTATTCTTGAATATTGGGTTAGAATAAAAGAAAAGGAAATGAAACTTGGTAGAAGAGATGAAATCTGGAGAAGTCTGAATGGGCACTTGGGCGGTCGCCCAAGAGGGCATGAGCGGCCGCCCATGCTGCCAGAAACTAGAGTGCCTTAGGAAAACCTCTTGGGCGGTCGCCCAAGAGGAGTTGTGCGGTCGCCCAAGAGGGCAGCAACTTGGGTTGTTCTTGAGAACCACTTGGGCGGTCGCCCAAGTGGCATGGGCGGTCGCCCATGGTGCCAGATCCTCCTTAGATACTTTCTTGCTGATTTTACCAACAACCTAGTGGCATGAATCCTAACCACTATAAATTAATGGAACCTAATCACATTCGGATATGAATCAAACCTTCTCAACTTAGATTAAAGTAGAACTTGGGCCACTTAAGCATTGTGACTACAACTTAATAATTTAACTTGAATCTCTATCGGGACCTTGTAATATGGATCATTGTCCGGAAAACAATTGTTAAGTTTGATTAGTACTTCACCGATATGGTTCGAACTTGGGAAGTAGATCGTGAACTTTTATCAATGTTATCTGAGGTTGTGTAATGACTTTCACTTGGTAAAGTTAACTTGGATTCTTATAAGAGATCACTTATTATTGAATATTCTCTAAGTGTATGTGTAACTGTTGATACTTTATTACTCCACTTGAGTACATATTCATGGTTGGTATTATGCTCAGTGTATTACATAAATGCTGCACTATGATATTGGTTGAACATGAGTATATTTTACCATGTTGCTATGTTGTTTATCCCCTTTGTGGATTTTATTTCAAGTAACTATTATGTGCTTGATGATGTGTTTAATCAGCTGATATTGGGGGTATAACATAATACGATCAATTATGGAAGTGTGACCTAATGTGATCGGATTATGTTATACCTGTGACCGTCCCCTTCTGTGGCCACAGTTTGGGGTATAGCATCTGTATTGAGCCAAAAGCCTTACAGAGTTGCTACTATCTTATTTGGTTCCCTGAAAAACGGGTCTTATAAGATGTGAGTATTGCTTAAGCAGCTCACTGTAAGATTGGAGTATTATTATACCCAATGTTGTACGACTATTGTTCAGATGGGAAAAGGTAAACCAAGGTAATGTAAGGTGTTTACAGCTTTTCCAATGTGTTATATGCAACTTGTTATGTGTTGCATCTTATATGGCATATTGCTGCATTCATAATAGCTTGCTGAAATTTATTCTCACCCCTCTCCCTTCTTGTTTTTAGATTCCGAGACAGGCGGACCGGCCAAGTAAGGGCGGTGAGGAGTTTGGAAGTTATATTTTGGGAATTGTCGGGGTATGATTAGGTTGGCGTAGAAAGTGTATGTTAGCATAATTCTTTTAAAGGGTTTGTATCCATAAACTTTAATTCTATTTTGTATTCAATATCTTTTTGTAACTAAAATCGTTTATTACTTTCAAGGTTGGTCAACTCTCCCTCCAATGTGGAAAGAAGTAGAGTATTTTGAAATGGTTGTGTTTATGTTTGAAAGTTAAATCAAGTTTCCTTAAAGTTTAGGTTTTAATTGGGTTGAATTGAGGACGCTCCAGCTCGAGACACGTGTAGGTTCCGGGTCGGGGTCCTCACATCTACTAAGTCCCATACGTCATTGTCATACATCGATTTAATTTCCTCTTTCATGGCATTGAACCACCTTTCAGAATTGTTATCATTCATTGCTTCACTGAACGAGATTGGATCTTTAGCAATGCTTAAGTCACGTTCATGCTCAAGATTATAAACAATGTAATCATCAAAAATAGCAGATCTTTTTTGTCTCGCAGATCATCTTAAAGCTATTTCATGATGTGGTTCATTAATCTATTGCTCAACTGCGACTGGTTCATCTACACTGTTTTGGTCAAATTTCAACAATTAGATTTATAAGAAGGGAAAAGTGACTAAAGTGATATGAATCTAGGTACAATGATCATCGTATTAGATAGAAATAGGCACAAGTGGTTTGTTGACTAGGGAAAGCCCTTGAACAACTTGTTCGCCGGCACAAAACCCCGGGAGGATGTGGCTCCTACCTTCACCGAAAGTTTACTAAGAATTCACCGATGATTACAAAGTTAAGAGCATATGAAAAGGGAGCTTAGGCTAGTATAGTACGTGTGTGTGAATTTACAGTGCATATCCCCCTTTTATACCTCAAGAAATAAACTAAATAACAATGAGGGCCTTAAAACTCGGAGAAGTGGTTGATCTTGAGAGATATATCCGCACTTGTTGTTGATGAAGAGATAATGACGAGATTTGCTGGAGAAACGTGGTTGAACCAGTCTTCGGCATGTTCCCTAAAAATAGGGAAACGTTATGCGACCCAACCTGCAGAGGTCCAAGTTGTAAAATAGAACAACTCAAGTTGTTAGTACCAAGTTGTTAAGTACAAGTTGTAATCACGTTGACTGAAAAATGTAGGGCCCAACAATTGCCCCCAAACTTTTTGAAAAAATGAGGAATAGGAAGAGACAAAAGAATTCAAAAAGTTTGCCCAAACAAGAAAGAAAAGAATGACGGTTTTTAAAATGGGGACCAATGGATGCGACGGTTAAGAGAAAAAGGTTTTACTTATTAAGAAGGTCTCAACCACTTTCTCTTTTCATTAAATAGAAAACTCCTGTTCCAACTCTCCCTTTCAACAAACGTAGCTTTCAGAAAGATTTTACGTGAAGAAGAAGGAGAACCAGAGAAGGCGATTTTCGGAGAGAATCAAGTAAAAATTAGTGGTGAGTTTCTTTGCTTCCTTTTCAGTTTCACTTTCGATTTCTTGTTTTTCGCTTTGTAAAAAATGGGGAAAAGGAAGGCGGTGACTTTGACTGAAAGTGGAGAGGGTTTGCCTGAGGGTTTTTTGACCCAAAGCATGTTAAAGAATCCTGAAAAGGAAAAGTGCACCATCCCAGCCGTTAATTTAGAAATTATCAAGAAAAACCATGCAATGGCCTTTGAAACCGAAATCTTTACCCACCCTAACCTAACTCCCGAGTGTTTCTCCCCCGATTGGGTGTGTTTTCCTGAATACCCGTTCATTATTGGCCTGAGGTTTCCTTTCCCAACTTTAATTACTCAATTCTTCGTATCTACCAAGCTTAACTATGCCCAACTTACGCCTCAAGGTTGGAGGAATCTTCAAACCCTAGTGAGACTAAACGCAGAAACAGAGTTAGCCATCGGTCTAGAGGAATTTGCTTTTACGAATGAGTTTAGGAGTTTCGGTTTAGGGAGGTATGGTTTTAGGGTTAGGGTTGGTAGGAAGCCTTTTGTGATCGACAATGTTGACAACGCTGATAGAGGGTGGAAGAACAATTTCTTTTTTGCCAAGAAGAGCACCCCGGTGAAGGACGTGGGTGCCAACTTCAAATGGAGGTCCCAAGGTAGTAGGCAGTTTTTCTATTTTCTAAGGATGACTTTCAACAATGTACTAACTATTTCTCCAACTTTCTTTTTGGCCTAGTTGCAAAATTGGATGTACTTTTTCCCTTTAAGGATGACACAAGAAAGAGTGAGCAAGATCTACGACTTGGAACCTTTATTGAGAACTTTTAAGGCACTACCAGTTCTATTTGTTGCAGATCCTAACGAAGAAGTTGGTCCGTAAGAAGCCCAAGAGGCAAACCTTGAAGAAACTTTGTCTGAGCCTGCTCCAATGTCTACAGGTTAATCAAATGTTTTAGATTTTTGCCTATCTCCAAGTTGTCCTATCCTCTTTAACCTGTTCTGACTCTTTACCCTTTTTTGTAGCTACTCGCTCCAAGGGGACTCGCTGCCGCTTCTCTTCTTGCCAAAGCCGAGCAAAGAGTACGGCCAAGCAGATGGAAAACCCCTACCCCCGTGTCCGTAGTAGCTAGTTCTCAAGTGGCCGCATCCAAAAAGAAGGGGATGCAAAGAAAAGGAAGTCGTGGAAGTGGAAGCCACGGATGAAAATAGTGAAATGGACCTGGAGAAGTTGGGAGAAAAATTTAAAGCTATGGTTGAGAAGGTAAGGACGAAGGAGCTTTTAATTTTATCAACGAACTTGGATAACCTATTGACATCTTTTTGGTGCAGGAACTTATGGCCCCGATTGTGGCTTATGTTGATGCACTAAAGATCAAAGCAATGAGATTTAGTCACGAAGCCGCGGAATCAAAAAGGAGGCTAACAAAAGTGCAAAGGAAGTGGAGAAGTCAAGAAAGAGGCAAACAAGCATGCCAACGAAATGGAAGGTTTGAGGAGTGACTTCGAACGTTTAAGAAAAGAGGTAGAGACCATTCGTGCTGAGAATAAAGCTCACATGAAGGAACTGGAGGTTGCAGAGGGGGACTTTACTTTTAACGCCACCAAAACTCGCTGAGACCCGCATTCAAATGATTGAAGAGTATGAAAAGGGACAGGCCTCAGCTTGGAACTTGGAGTATGAGAGGAAAGTCTTGGCGGACCACATTGGGGAGCCGGCGGATGAAGGAGAGGTGAATTCCGCGGCTCTGGAAGCTCGTAGATGATGCTCACAAGGAACTAAACACCATAGTGGCTACTCCAACCGATCAAGTGGAAGATGTAACACCGGCGGCAAGAAAGCCAGAGGTTTAAAAATACTTTAAAACTTTAAGTATTTTGGATGGGAAAAACAATTTTTGCTTTGTGTACCTCTGTTGGTACAACAAATGGGGAGTGTCCCTTTAAAACAATGTTTTTGGTTTGTAATGGTTCATAAGAACCGAGACAATATTATTTGGGGGTACTAGGTTGGTCTAGTACTCCAAGTTTTTTAGGTTTTTAGGGACTTGTTTGGCTTACCCAACTTGTCCTTTAATTATGAAAAGATCTTTTGGAAAACACTTAACCGTTTTTAGCAAAGTAGTCTATGTCTCCAAGAGACGCTTGTTTGTTCTTTAGATAACATGTAAATGTTATAACCAAGAGGTAACATGAAAATGTTACAACCAAAAGTTCACAACTTGAAAAAGTGTGAAAACGTGCGCCCAGGCGAAGGTGTCAAAACCTTAATTCGTAAGAAAAGATGAAAATCTTTTAACCATAAGTACCTTGATCGAGGTAAATCGTTTGAAGGGATAGAACAAGTATCGCCCGTCCCGGCGTGTCAACAAGTTCTATACCTCTCCAGCCTAGAATTCCAACATGTATCACCAGTACCGGCGTGTCAACATGTTGAAATTTTCTTCTTCAGGTTCAAACACGTATCGCCCGCACCGGCGTGTCAACATGTTTGACTCCGCCTCGCTTGAGCCTCAACAAGTATCAGCCGTACTGGCGTGTCAACATGTTGAGACTGTTCCATTTGCTCACGTTGCACCTTGCAAAACAGATTTACGTTAGGGTTGGGCGTTAGCGTAGCTAACGCCCTCCGACGCTCAAGTCGCAAGGATTCGATAAGAGTAAAAAATTGAAACGTGTAATTGAACTTGACATAAATTCTAAACCGTACTGAGGGGTCTAGTTATAAACAACTAGACTCACATGAAATAGAGTTTCAAGTGGATTGCGTTCCAACTTCTAGGGATTCTGTCTCCACTTGGGGTTGACAACCGCATGCACCTTTGCGCCTTCAAGCATCGATGAGATACGGGCCTTCCCACTTGGGAGCTAGTTTACTCCGCATTCAGCTTCTCTTGTATTTTGAAAAACTTTTCTCAAAACTAAATCACCAACCCGGAATCTTCTTATTCTCGACATTCTTGTTGTAAGACTCGGCGATTCGCCGCCGATAAGCCGCCATCCTTATCTTGGCTAAATCCCCGATCTCATCAATTGTATCTAAATCTTGAGTTAGCAAGAGGTTATTTTCATCTTGAGTCAATAAGCCATACCTTGTCAGTGGGGATGGTCACTTCAACTGGAATTACGGCTTCACTCCGTACACTAAAGAATAGGGGGTTCTACCTGTTGCTCCTTTAGAAGTGGTTCTATCTCGCCCAAAGCACAAGTGGTAGTTCTTCAACCCACTTGCCCTTCTTTTGATCCAGACGCTTCTTCAAGTTGTTGATAATCAACTTGTTACTAGATTCAAATTTGGCCATTAGCTTGAGGATGGACAGTGTTGACATGATTAACTTGATGCCCCAAATGAGCACAAAAATCTCTAGTCTTCTTACTTATGAATTGTGACCCGTTGTCACATATAATTTCGACGGCACACCAAACCTCGCTAATGATATTTTTCTTTAAAAACGATATTACCTCTTTGTCTCGACTTGTACATAAGCTTCGCCTCGATCCACTTTGAGAAATAATCGGTTAGAGCCAACATGAACACTTTGCCTCCGGAGCTTTGGGCAACTTGCCTACAATATCCATGCCCCACCGCATGAAAGGCCAAGATGAGACTATAGGATGTAGAGGTTCAAGCAGTTGGTGCAAGATGTTGCCGTGTCTTTGGCAAGCATCACACTTCGTACATAATCCATGGCATCTTGACGCATGGTTGGCCAATAATATCCCGTCTTGAGAGCCTTTGATGCTAACGCCTTTCCTCCGTAATGATTCCCACATACTCCTTCATGGATTTCTTTGAGCACAAGTTCAACTTGCTCACCCTACACATCTCAAGTAATGCCCCGCAAAAGATTTCTTGAACAAAGACATTATCTATTAACACGAAAGTTGAAGTTCGAATCTTAAATGATCTAACATTTTTAACATCGGGAGGAATAGTTCCAAGTTGAAGGAACTCGATGACAGGTTGGGTCCAAGAAGGCTTAGCATCTTGTGCCCCAAGAGGTGGAAGAACCACTTGAGTTTCTTCAACTTGGTCTATCACTCGGGTACTTAACATAAATAATGGGGATATTAGTATGTAACATTGATTTGCAAGTTGAACCCAAGTTGGCCAAGGCGTTCGCTCTCTGCATTCTCTTCTCTAGGGACCTGTTCCAAAGAGAATGATAAAAATTTCGAAGCTAGTGCTTTAACATGTTGGAGGTACAGAGTCATCTTGGAATGCTTCGCCATATAACCGCCATTAAATTGGTTAGCTAGTAATTGAGAGTCAACAAATACATTTAAATGTGTTATATTCAAACTTAAAGCCGTAGTTAAACCCATGATTAGGGCTTCATACTCGGCTTCATTATTCGTTGCATTAAATTCACAAGATACAAATTTGAGGTATGATATCACCTTGAGGGGATTTTAGGACTTTTCCCAAGCCAATTCCCTTGGAATTTGAGGCTCCATCTCGTAAATAGTGTCCAAAATCTAGGAATAGTTTTACCTTCAAGTTGCCGCACTTCCAGTTCTACCTCAGCCGCAAACTTGGACCGAAGTCGCCACGAAATCGGCTAGGGCCTCGCGATTTGATGGTCGTTCGGCTCGTATGATATGTCATACGTGCTCAACTTGACGGACCACTTGGCCAATCTACCCGACATCTTCGAGTTCTCAACACATTTCTCATAGGATAGTTAGTCCTAACGCTTATGGAATGTGTTTCAAAATAATGACGCAATTTGGTAGCAGCAGTAGTTAAGGCTAATATTAATTTTTCTAGATGAGAGTACCTTGTTTCGGCATCTAACAAAGACTTACTTACATAGTAAACAGGATGTTGTTCTCCTTGGATCTCTTTCACCAATACCGCACTAACGGCGTTTTCGTATACGCTAAATATAAATAAAGATGCTCACCATGTTCGGGTTTAGCAAGTAGGGGTGACGTCATCAAATATTCTTTAAGTTGTTTGAAAGCAGCCTCATGTTGGTCGGTCCATTGAAAGAGCTTATTTTTTCTTAACACTTCGTAGAATAACCCGCACTTATCGATGATTTGGATATAAATCTATTCAAAGCAGCCTACTCTACCCGTTAACCTTTGCACGTCCTTGATGTTTTTAGGGGACTCCAAGTTGAGAATCGCTTTGATTTGCTCGGGACTTGCTTCGATTCCCCTCTTGGTTACCATATATCCCAAGAATTTACTCGCTTCCGACACCAAAGTTGCACTTTGCCGGATTGAGCTTCATGTTGAAGGCTTTCAAGATGTTGAACGCCAAAGAAGGTGTTCTACATGATCTTCAATATGTTTGGACTTTACTACCATGTCATCTATGTAAACCTCCATTGTCTTGCCAAGTTGATCTTTGAACATCTTGTTCACCAATCTCTCGGTAGGTTGCCCCCGCATTTTTAAGACCAAATGGCATAGCAATATAACAATATATACCTTCCGGAGTCATGAATGCCGTATCCTCTTGGTCCGAAGGCTCCATTTGAATCTGCCGATATCCTAAGATGCATCCATGAATGTCAAGATGTCGTGGCCAGCCGTCTCGTCAACTAGAGAGTCAATGTGAGGGAGAGGGAATGGGTCCTTCGGACAGGCCTTGTTCAAGCTCGGTGAAGTCCACGCATACCCGCCACTTGCCATTCTTCTTCTCCACCACTACAACGTTAGCCAACCATCTTGGGTATCGAACTTCTCCGATCATCTTGGACTTCAAGAAATTCTTTCAACTTCAAAGCCTTTATGATCTCGATTCCTTTCTTGGGCAAACTTCCTCCTTTTCCGATGGACAGACGGATGGTTGGGTCAATGTTCAATTTGTGAGTAATAATATCCTTGCTTATCCCTCGTCATGTCTTCATGCTTCCAAGCAAAGCAAAGCATTTCGACTTTTCAGAACTCCAATCAGCCTCCTTCTCAATCTCGGAGGGTAGGTCTACCCCAACTTGTACTTGGGCCTCGTGGATTCGAAGCATCAACAGGAACGCTCTTCGTATCATGCTCCACCGCTTCAAGAACATCCAGGCCTTTTTCTTTAATTGCTATGCTTGCCGAGGGACCGAACTTGCTTTCATGTTGACCTTGTAACATTCCTTAGAGACTTCTTTGGTTCCCCTTCAACTTGGCAACGCCCAAGGTGTTGGAAACTTGACGCATTGATGGTAAGTTGATGGTACAGCCTTCATGTTGTGGATCCAAGGTCTTCCCAATATAACGTTGTACGAGGAAAGACATTCAATCACACAAAACCTTTCCATGGAATTCATACCCTCTAGATAGATGGGCAACTTGATCTCTCCCACCGTCTGTTTCACCTCACCACCGAACCCTACCAAGACGGATGAGTTTTTCACAACTTCTGACAAAGGGATGCCCATATCTTCAAGAGCATGAGTGAAGATAATGTTGACCGAGCTACCACCGTCGATCAGATTCGCTTGACTACACAGCTTGGCAATCCGCATCCGAACAACTAGACCATCATGATGAGGGTCCAAGGTGTTATCTTTATCTTCATCTTCAAATGAGATGATGTGACCATCTCGTGAAGTCACGGTGCCTCGCAGAGCAATTCGATTGATCTTCTTTAGAGCTCTTGGCATGACGCTTGGCGCGAGTAAGTCGTGCCACAAATATGGGACCCACCAGAAATGACATTCACCACCTTTGTGGCCGGAGGGGTGCAACTTTTTCGGGCCTAGGCCGCTCTTTCGAACCAGCTTTCTTTGGATTCACTTCGACCCTCTTCTTGCCCAATAGATCCTTAAGGAGACCTTTGGACGGCAAATGAGCAATCTCCTTCCTCAAGGCGAAACAGTTCTCGGTGGTGTGCCCAAAATCTTCATGAAATGCGCACCACTTGGACTTGTCCTTCCAAGTTGTTGATCGGTCATTCTTCTTGGGCCATCTCGCTTTATCTCCAAGATTTCCCATGGCGCATAAGATTCCCGCAATGTCCACGTAAAAGCAATATTCGTAAATCTGTGGATAATCATTATCATCTCCTTCTTGATCATCATCTACAACATGAATTTTAGAAGGTTCGGTTTTAACAGGGGTTTGCCCTGTTGGACTTATAGTGATGGGAATCCGATCGTCCGTCCGAGGGCTCAAATAGAGGAGTAGAAGTCCTCCCGCTGATTTCCCCGTTGCCAAGCTATCCTCTTCCCCGGTCGATGATAGGCAGGGGCCCTAGTTCTCGATCTCCTCAAGTTGTTTCGCCGGTTTCATCACCAACTCATTGTAGAACAAACGAATTCTTCTTCAACCCTATGCGGAACGCCTCGTCGCCGCGGACATGTCCAAGTTGGTTATAGTGATCGCCTCCTTGTTGAACCTCGTGCAAATATTCTTTGAGATTTTCGTTAGGTTGTTGCACAATTCTATAAAGATCGCCGGTCAACTTGTCGAATGCCCTATTGCATGAAAATTGGTTAATGAACATGTTAACAAGTTGAGCATAAGAGGAAATAGAGTTTAGAGGAAGTCCCGTTAGCCACTTTAAGGCTGGTCCCGACAAGGTTGAGCCAAAGCCCCCGCAAAATATGCTTCTCTGAACATAGGGGAATACTTATGACATCCATCGACTCCCGATACAACAACACATGCTCTGTCGGATCGGTACTCCCATCATACTTCTTCATATGAGGTGCGAGAATTTCTTCGGGATCTCCACACGGCTATCGCCGGTACAAAACGAGACTCATCAGAGCAAGTTGGGGAGACTGGTGATATGGCAAGTTGACTCCGGGCATGCTTCTGAGCAACTCCTTAATGGTTTCGCATCTCCCTAACAAGTTGGTTCTCTGCAAAAAGAGGAGCATTACTAACCGGAGGTGCGAAAGTGTCAAAAGTATTGAAGAAACTCCTGTTTGCCCCGGTGGGGGAGTAGCATAGGTGTAGCAAGATGACAGCACGGAGTTGGCTAGGCGGTGGTGAATCTCGGTTGCTCGATTGGAATAGATGTCGCAATTGTGCTCTCCGGCGCGGGGTGTTGGACATAGGAATATCTCCAACATGGCTTGGTCCTGTGCACTGCACCAAACAAGGATCTAGGAAGTAAAGGTGAAAACGGAGTGGATACTTGAGTCTCAACTTGCTTCCCTTTACGCAGTACTATCAATGGCGTTGAATATCATGGTATTAGTATGCTCCTGGGCATTTAACCTGGTCATTTACTTTTTTCAACATATCGGCCATCTTTGGTCATCAAGTCCGGGTTGACGGCTTACGCATTCGGGGATGGATTGCTTGGGGAGTTGGAAACAGGGGTCGGCCGAGTCTGACTGCCGGATGAAGGATTGGCCATTTCTATACGGATAATCAAAGTTTCCCACAGACGGCGCCAAATTGTTTTGGTCAAATTTCAACAATTAGATTTATAAGAAGGGAAAAGTGACTAAAGTGATATGAATCTAGGTACAATGATCATCGTATTAGATAGAAATAGGCACAAGTGGTTTGTTGACTAGGGAAAGCCCTTGAACAACTTGTTCGCCGGCACAAAACCCCGGGAGGATGTGGCTCCTACCTTCACCGAAAGTTTACTAAGAATTCACCGATGATTACAAAGTTAAGAGCATATGAAAAGGGAGCTTAGGCTAGTATAGTACGTGTGTGTGAATTTACAGTGCATATCCCCCTTTTATACCTCAAGAAATAAACTAAATAACAATGAGGGCCTTAAAACTCGGAGAAGTGGTTGATCTTGAGAGATATATCCGCACTTGTTGTTGATGAAGAGATAATGACGAGATTTGCTGGAGAAACGTGGTTGAACCAGTCTTCGGCATGTTCCCTAAAAAATAGGGAAACGTTATGCGACCCAACCTGCAGAGGTCCAAGTTGTAAAATAGAACAACTCAAGTTGTTAGTACCAAGTTGTTAAGTACAAGTTGTAATCACGTTGACTGAAAAATGTAGGGCCCAACATACACCATTTTCATTCAATGAGTTTTGATCATTTATTTGTTGTTCTGGTATGTTGTTAGTTTGTAATACAACTACAGGAACAACAACTTCATTTGGAATGTCAGGCAATGGTTGCTCTGCCCGAATTTCCTGAATATCAACATACGTGGTTCCTCACTCCCACTGATTAAACCATTCTCGATGAACCGAGCATTTCCAGACTCAACGATTCTCGTACTATGGTTAGGACAATAAAATCAATACCCCTTTGACCTTTTAGGATAACAAATAAAATAACCTCTCACTGTCCTAGCATCAAGCTTCTTTCTTATGGATTATATACTCTTACTTTCGTTGGACAACCTAGACATGAAGATGCCTCAAACTGGGTTTCCTACCTGTCTACAATTCAAAAGGAGTTTTGGGGATAGCCTTACTGAGAACCCGATTGAGTATATACGCAGCGGTCTTTAATGCATGCATCCACAATGATAGGGGTAAAGAACAATCAGTTAACATACTCCTAACCATATCTATTAAGGTACGATTTCGTCTCTCAGCAATGCCATTCTGCTGAGGAGTACCAGGCATTGTATACTGCGCACAAATGCCTCTATATTCGAGGAACCTTGCAAATGGACCTGGACATTGTCCCCTTTCCGTGAATTTACCATAATATTCACCACCTCTATCTGACCCAACTATTTTCACTTCCTTATCTAACTGTCTTTCCTCTTCATTAATAAACACCTCAAGGATGTTTATCGAATGAGCCTTTTCATGCAGTAGATAAACATCACCATAACGAGAATGGTCATCTATAAATGTGATAAGATATTGTTCACCTCCCCAACTGGGAGCATCAAAAGGATCACATATATCAGTGTGTATTAGCTCAAGGAGCTGAGTGCTTCTTGTGACAGATTTCTTTGTTGTGTTCATTGTTTGCTTTCCTTTAATGCAGTCAACATATATTTTCCAGTCACTAAAATCAAATTGAGGAAGAACTTCACTTTTCATCAACCTCAATAACTTTTCTTTGGAAATGCGACCAACTGGATTTTCATCTGGTACACTACATTTAGTGCCTGCATTAATGTCTACATGAAATAAAGATTCAGTGAATTCGTTATCGAGATTTAAACAATAAAGTGAATCACATAACTTTCTCTCCACATTAGTAGTTGTCTTTATACAACCAAAACATGCCTTTATTAATCTCGAAACGAAAACCTAATACATCCAACTTCCCTAATGAAACAAGATTTCTAGCACATTAAAGTACAAAGAGACATCTTTCCAAGTTTATCTGACACCCAGTGTCTAGAATCAACTTATACGTCCCAATCCCTTCTATACGTACCTTCATCCTGTTTCCCATAAACAAATATTGTTCATTTTGGTTTATGAGCTGGATTGAATTGAATACCTGTAAAACATTAGACACAAGAGTAGTAGCACCCGAATCTAACCACCAGGTATTATCTAACCACCATGTATTATTAGGAACTTCTATAAGATTCGATTCAAAGCATACTGAAACATAATGTATACCTTTTCTCGAACCATTCCTTTCTTTTAGGACAATCATTCTTGAAGTGCCCTTCTTTGTTACCAAGTAATAAAGTTTTTTTTCTTGATTTGTCCTTCATCAACTTTCATGGGAGCCTTTCCCTTTTTCTTGTCCTTGAGACCTGGCTTAGCCTTACTTCTTGTAGCACCATCATAGACACTGAGATGGGCGGAGTGTTCTCATATCTTCTTTAATCTCCCTTCCTCCTGCACTAATATGGCCTTAAGCTCTTGATAGTTCCATTTATCTTTAATGGTGTTATAATTCACCTAGAACAGGCCAAATTAAGCAGGAAGGGAATTCATTATAAACTGTACTAAAACGAGTCACTTACGTCCATCCCCAAAGTCTTAAGCTTTGCTGCTAAGTTGGACATTTGCTTTACATGATCAATAATTGACTTAGACCAATCAAATTTCCTTGTGGTTAGCTCACCCATAAGACTACCCACAATTGACTTGTCGGCCAAGTTTGACTGGGAATATTCTTTAACCTTATTCATGAACTCTTTATTGTTTTCCGTCTTCGGCATCAAAGGTTTGATATTTTCTGCCATAGTCATTCTCATAAGGTTCAAACTTAGCCTGTTAGACCGCTTCCAAGCCTCATATAGAGTCTTGTCACTTTTTGAGCTGGTCTCAGTTATGGCTAAGGGCTCTGTAATTATGGCATTGTTTATTCATAATACCCAGAGTAAACTGGATCTGTTCAGACCAATCACTATAGTTCAGCCCGTTGAACTTGACAACAACATTTGCTGATGCGAAGACATTTATTGTAGCTGCAAACATAAATACATCCTCAACTTTATTACTTTGAGTTAACTTTAATAGATTCAGAAACGAGACATGTAAAGCATGCATTCAAGTTCACCTTTGGGTAATAATTAAACACATAAATATAATTGATGCCAATCGTTAGTAAAATCACTTTAACAGATAATCATTACACACACTAGTCAAGTAAAACATCTATCTTTGTATATACCCCCTTGTTAACTAAGGTGCAATGGTTAATCCCTTTAATGTTATAGACTATATACAATGGCCCGTCTTTGGATGACCTTCTAGCAGTTAATATATACTCTCTCCGTCCACTTACATACTTCACACTTTCTATTTTAGGCGTCCACTTACATACTTCACATTTTGTTTTCTACATTATTTTAATACTCACAACACCATTATAATTTACTATTCCCTCCACTCATTCTCTCTCTTATTTTACTTTTACACTCACAATATTATATCATTATTTTTTTCCTTAATCCACGCGTAAACAGTAACCATGAAATATCTAAGTGGACGGAGGGAGTAATCACAATTGTTCAGACTACTATTATTGTTATTCTTAACGGCATCTCTTTTCTCGTGAACAATTGACAAAACTTTATTTGCTATATATAAGATATTCCATTCCGCCAGGCCACTTTGGTGACTAACAAGCTATTAATATCTTTTTCTTTTATAAGGTTTAATTAGAACAAGAAACTTTATTTGAAAATCAACTATACTTTCCAAATTGTTCTACCATAACAACAATAACTATAATAACTTTAATATGAAATATTATGTGTCCAAAACTCTAGGCTCTTGTACCACATGTAAAAACTTTTATATGGGCATAGATTAACAATCAACTTTAAATGCGGACTCTAATTTAAATCTATGACATTATTTAATTGCCCAAAATCTTAGAACACATAATAATGAATCAATACTTTAAATAATATATATATATATATAAAGAGAATAGTGTCTTTTGGTATTCTTTACATTCAAAAATAAGATTTTACCTCCAAAATAGTGAAAATTCTAGAAGCTATTGTTAAAAGTCTTTTTAATGTTGTCCTTATAAATGTTTGAAAATAAAAAAACTAAAATATCTTGCAAAAGAATTGAGCTTATATTCAATTCAACAAGATCCTTATTATCAATTCTTTATCTTTATCGTCAACCTTTTTTTTATTTTTATCATCAATATGATTTTTTCACAAAAAAAAAATAAAAAATCAACATGGATAGTTTTGGCATTATTTATTTAATTTTAAAAAATATACTTCTACTGTCTCACTACAAACTACACACTTTTCAGTTTTCTCATAGAGCATCCCACTACAAAGTACAAACTACTCCCTCCGTCTAATTCGATTTAGGATTTTCTCTTACGACACATAAATTAAGAAATAATAATAATAATAGGAGAGAATGAGTGAAGCAGGTATTGTGAGTATAAAAAGTAAAATATGAGAGAGAATGAGTGAGGGTATAGTAATGAGATTGTTGTTATAAGTATGACAAGTGAATATCATTAAATATAAAAATAATATAAATTTGTCATTTGGGGATATTATAAGTCGAGTGGGACGTCCAAAATGAAAATTGGTCCTAAATCGGGTGGGGCAGAGGGAGTATATACTTTCTAAACTGAAAATATTTTATTATTGTTATATTAATGGGACTCGCATATCATACTTAGAACAACAACTCATTTTCTCTCTCCAACCTCATTTTTCATACTCACAACACTCAATCCACTAACATTTTTCCTTAATTTCTGAGCAAATAGTAAGTGTGTATTTTAGACTTTTTTGTCGATCCCCCATATTATATAGATGAAATTTTATCATTTCATGTTTATTTTATTTCTTATTATTTTTTTTTTACTATTTTACAGGTTTTATTGATCCCCACATTATATAGATGAAAATATTAATACATAATAGACTTTGCTAACTTTCCGGTGTCATGCAATTTTCGTTGAATGGGCCATTATTTCGTGTTGATTTAAGACTTATTTTTTGGGGGAGTTTATTTCACTAAAAAATTGGATAAATTGTTACAATAGTTATAACTGTAGTTGTTAATTTTGATTTTTGTTTATTTAATTATATCAAAATTATAAAAAAAAAAAAAAAACAAAAGTCGATACAATTGATGTCATAATAATAAGGCTATTAAATACGTTGACAAAGTAGTTGATGATTTTGTTTTAATCATTACTACTTTGTCTCTTAATAAACTCCAATGTAAGAATTTTTTATTTTAAAATTGTCTTTTTTATAAAAAGCTTTGTTCTAAACGTTTTTACTAAGTTTCTTTCACTATTTTTTTTATTATCGGAAATTAAATTTTTAAAAGTGAATAATAAGAATATCTATCTTCTTTTTCAAAGTGAATACTTCAAATTCAAATGAATTGTCCTTTTAGAATAAAAAATAAATGAATATCAAACTTTTGATTTAGGGATATTTTAAAAATATTTATTTTAGCAAAGATGAATAAATACGCTTGCTATTTCAAATTTTCAATTTTCAATTTTCAATTTTATAATTATATAATGAATAGTAAAATAACAAAGTAGTAAAATAAATCATTTAAGAAAAAATATTTTAAAATAACAATTACTATTGTAATAATCACCGAAGTTTCTCACATCACGGAATATAGAAATACTAGCCTAAGCCCGTGTCCAAGGCCACGTTTTTTTTTCTTTATTTTTTTAATTTTTTTTTTTTAATTTTTTTTTTTTAAGGGCAAAATGGGAAAGGAATAAAATAGTGAGGGCAAAATGGTAAAGTCGGCGAATGTAACTATTCATTGTACTGTTGAAGATTCCTTTGCCATTTATAATATAGATATACAAAAAGCTTTCAAAATTTATAATATTCATTGTGTTGGTTAAATAATTATAACATGTGTATACTTTCATTAGTTTTAACTTTTTATTATAAATTATTTTCAGTGTAAATTATTTTGGACTCATAATTAATATATTATAATTATATACATCATTTAAACAAAATATGTTAATATAACAAAATTTTGTTTAGACTATGCAACGCATGGGTGCAATACTAGTTTATTACAAAGACAAAATAAATGTGTACCTTGATGCATGACTTTTGGTTTACAAAGTAAGCTTTACATTTTATTTGTTTTAACAATAAAACACTATAATAAGAAAAGGACTATAATAATATTTATAAGGCAAGAAAGAGAGAGCACCATTTTAATAACTCCCAAGTTTTAACTTACTTTTATTTTAACCATCAAAGTGACACTTTATTGTTAAAACACTAGTACTCTCTTGCCCGTGACAATGTCACGGTGGCAGTATAAACGGTGAAAGTATAAAATTCATCGGTCATATAAATATACAACGTACTCTGCGAAAATGAGAGATTGAAGAGAAGTTGATTGCTTGAATGAATGAATGGTTAAAGTTTTACACCACCACCACACACATACGAAAATATTTACACAACAATGAATAAAGATCCTTAAAAGTATCAAAAAGACAAAGACAAATCTTAGAAAAATAATCTAATGCTAGACTAACTAACTACTCACGTCACTATCTATTGTACCCTATCAACTACTAATATCCAGAAAGAGTGTCTAATTAGACAACTCTCCCTTCTCTAGGCTTTCTTCATTCCTCTTGACCTTCCTCACTTTCCCCTGCATCCATCAATTGCCTAGCTTGGTTCATCATGTACTCTCCCTATTCCTCATCTCGGTCTAGTTTTTGCCTCATAAAGTATAGGTCTGGCTCTAATTCTCTGCGGTCTGCCTCTAACTCTCTGCGGATATCTCTTAATCTTTGTCGGGTCTGTCTAAGTTTTTTCTCTAGTATTTTAACTTTCTTGTGGTCCTTATAATATCATTTACATCAAGGAAGGAATTAATAGAAAAGAATGATGGTGAATTGCCTAATGCCAATACTATCTTGTTGGGACTACAACACAGGTGGTCTAGGCCATGAGTATGGCCAAATAATTAGTTAAAGTTACTGACTTCCTTCCCACCCCCACTTAACCTCACTCTTCACATAAACACCAAAAGTAATCATTTAATTATTGTTGGAAAAATTCGTTATATGTGAAGGAAATTGTGTATTTTCCTTACATGAATCGTTTGTCGTTTGACAAAGATTATTGTGGGTTCATGTTCCATGTTGTGAGAACATGAAAATGAAATATCTAGATGTCCAATTTGGTATTGGATAAGAAAGATATGATAGCTCAAAGTTGATGGGTTGAAAGTGTAACTTTTGAAACTTCATCAAAATATTGATGATGTTCCATAAATCCAAATTATTAAGGGATTAATTGGATATTGATGTTCCATAAATCCAAATTATTAAGAAATTAATTGGATACATACCAAGAGTCTTGGGGTTACAAATTGAAAGGACCTTCATATAAAATTCTAGGACTTTTGGTGGAGCAAAATGAGAGTTACCCACAACAAGAAACTAGAATGTTTTTCATCAATCTTTCCACCCTTCCTCTTCCAATTTGTTATCTTCTTCCTTTGGCCTCCTAGAGAAATATCCATGGTGATTTTGTCCAAGCATAGGGAAATTCGCCGGAAAACTTTAAGTGCAAAGTTGTTAGGTTCATCCGTTTATCTGGGAGACTAACGTCCATTGAAGACCTCGAGCACTCGTAGTGAGGGGGCGAATTAGTCTTAAGGAGAGTGTGTCACACACGACTCGGATTCAAGCAAATTCAAGATGACGATTCAAGGAGGTTACTGCACGGATTCAAGCAAACTCAAGACAATGAATTTACGGTTTTCTCTTTATTAATTTTATGTTGTATATTATATTTCAATTCATTGTAATTCTTTTCTCATTTGTGCTCGATTGTATAGATTTTATCTAACAATCTTAAGACTAATTCTCCTATTTGAGAAAGAATTACAGATTTGAAAAATCCGGTGGATCAATGACCACAAGAGAAAAGATGTAAAGATATGGCAAAAAGAGACGAAAATTTGTTGGAAAAGAAGCAAATTTTCAGCACAGTTTTTTTATGACCGTCCGTGGAAAAACTCCATTTCCCAGTTCGTTAACCGTTGGATCGAGCTCAAATTTGGTGGACATGTTCCTGACTCATAGAAGAATATTCTGGACGGTGGGATCGGAAAGTTATTATGTGAAGATGGAGATAAAAATTCCAGAATAGAGCAGTTTTTAAGGCTAAATTAATTACTTGAACTTATAGTGAATTAACGGATGAACATCGAGGATGTTGAAACGATTGTGTAAAATAGTTGTGGTGATGCCACTTCTAGTGTTTATACAATGGATGATGGATCTCTTATGGTTCATGGAAATCATAGTGAGAAAAAAATTGAAAGTTCGTTTGAACTAAATTGAGAAAATGAACGGTTAAAGATGTTTTCTTTAACGTTCTTATGGTTCACAAGAATCATATTGTGAAATGAATAGTTCATTGGAACTATGTTGAGAAAATGAACGGGTAAAGATTTAGTCTTTAACGTTGCATTTTATAAATGAAAAGTTCGTTGGAACTAAGTTGAGAAAATTAACGGGTAAAGAAGTAATCTTTAACGTTAACGAAAAGTTCGTTGAACTAAGTTGAGAAGATGAACGTTGAAAGATGTATTTCTTTAACGTTGCATATTTTCAATAATCTATTGACAAATATGATAGGGCTTCTTGAACGGAGTTGTTAAATCCTATTAGTGTCAATAGTGATAAAAGTCACAAAAATAAAAATGGAGCTTCTTGAAAGAAGTTGTTAAATTCCATTGTTGTGAATATTGAAAAATGTTACAAGAACAAGAACCATAGGGCTTCTTGAAAGAAATTATTAAAACCTATTGGGAGAATATGTGACTAATGTCATAAAGATAAAAATAATAAGACTTCTTGAAGGAAGTTGTTAAATCTTATTGTTGGTGATGATGACAAATAACACAAAATATTTAGAATGAAAACTTCTAAAAGAAATTGTGTATTTTGTAAATAAGAATTTGATTTTTTTCTAATTTAGAGGTGCTCCAAGATGAGACCTTTAAAGTTTTGAAATAATTAACCTTCAATTATAATTTCATTAAGGAATTTAGAGGTTTATAAATATGAGTGGTTATAAGAAATAAATTGTGTTAATTCTCCTATTGAATTAGCAATTTATTCTTGGAGTTAATTCTCTAATTATTTTAGAGAGTTATATTTTTAACAACAAAGTTATAATTGTTAAAAATTAAAGCCAATGATTGGTTTGTGTAGAGACAAATTTCTAATGGAATGTGGTTGTTCCAAATATATCGGATCACCATAGTGAGAAGTTAGAAATTTTTGTTGGCCTCGACTTTAAGTGATGGCAACAAAAGATGTTCTACTTGACCACCTTGAACTTAGAGAGATTTCTTTTGGAAGATCCTACAAAGTTGGGTGAAAATGTGATGGATGTTCAAGCCAGTGAGTGCGGTTGAAGCATGTGAATTTTCTGTATCGGAACTATATACTTAATGAATTGTCGGATTCATTATAAATCATATATAGTACCAAGAAATTGGCAAAACATTTGTGGGAGTCGTTGAACTATAAATATAAAATCGATAATACGGGTACATTGAAAATCATCGTAATCCGCTTTCTTGATTTTAAATAGTGGACTCCATAAATGAAATTAAAAATCATATGGAAGAAGTGGAAATAGTTTTCCATGAAAAACCATGAAAAGTTAAATGAAAGAATTGAAAATGGTCTTTCATGAAAACCTTCTTGAATGGATGGTGTTGAGTGAAATTATCAAGTGATGACAATAATTGAGAAATTGCTTTTCACTTGAAAATATTTTAAAATCACCTCAAACATAATGAATGGAAATGAATGTTGAGGTGTGTGCTATTCGTCTTTGTATTGGAAAAGAGAATAGAACTTTGGAGAAAAAGTTGTCTAACATTTCTTTTGGCGAAAGCAAATGTGATGAAGCATGCCTAAATGCTTAATACAAAGACAATGTGGGTCAAACTTGTTTGAATTGTCAAAATCATTTGAAAAGTCAAACGTGTTTAAAAAGCCAAACTTGTTTGAAAAAGTCAAGCATATACCTTGTGTCTTGAGTGGCAATTGTGATGTCATCAAGAATGAAATTCATGATGTTTGAATGAATGAAATGAAAGGGTATTCAAGTGATTAATAATGAGAATGAATCTCTTTTTATAGTCAAATAAGACTTATCAAATATATGCTTGAAGCTATAATCAAGTCATATTGATGCTTGAGGTGTGAATGTTATTCACTAGATGATGGTAAAATGTAAGTTTTTACCTTTAACATTGCTTGCTAAAAAGCAAAATGTTGAATCTTATCTCTTTAAAGGAAAAGTTGGAAATCAACTTAATAAAGAGGTAGTGATAAAACACAACTAAATGTAGTTTGTGTATATGTTACACTAAATACTATGGATTGCATATGGTTGGGTATGCTTACAATAGTTGTGATTATAGAATTTGTGTTTATGAATTCAAGATTCAATAATGGAATCATGAAGCACTTTTTCTTTAAGAATATGTTTCCATATAAATTAAAAGATGAGGAAAACTCATTTAAACGGATTCATGATTCAATGGAAGAAACTTATCATAAGGAATGATAAAGAAGAGGCATGACCTCAACATAGCAAATGAGGTAGGATAAGAAAATTCTATGGCCCGGATTTTCTAACCTCCATGATAGAAAGTGAATCACAAAGTTATAAAGACATTGAGCTCTTTGGAAGGATCTTTGTGGAAATAGGCCATTAAAAGAAAGATTGATTCCATCTTGGAAAATCACACTTGGAAACTAGTGGATTTACCTCCGAGTAGTAAATCACTAGCATATAAGTGAATTTTCAAAAAGGAAATGAAGACCGATGGAACAATCAATGAGTACAAGGCTAGACTTGTAATTGAGGATTACAAGAAAAATGAAGACCTTGATTACTTTTATACTTATTCTCTCATCACGAGAATAAAGAGTTGTATTTGCAATTGCTGCATAGAAAAAATTTGAAATACATCAAATGGATGTAAATAATTTGAAATACATCAAATGGATGTAAATAACCTTTCTAAATGTCGATTTAGAAGAGAAAATTTACATAGAACAATCCGTGGGGTTTGTTGTACATAAGCAATGAAACAAAGTGTCCATAATGTAAACCATGATCAAATGGTGTTAATAATGAAAATTGGCATTATTACTAATTTTAGAACTACCTCGAAAATGTGTGGGTGAGTATATTTTGGAAAATAATTACCTTTTGGAAAGGTTTTCCCAAGAAAATAATGAAATGTCCATATGAAATATGGAAACGTAGGCCTACGTACACTTGTGAATGTGGGGGTGCTTCGCAAAGTAGAAAGTCCAATTACCAAATAAATTGAAATTGGTTAATAAATGGTGGATTATGTTTCAGATCAATGGAAATCATGTATTGATGTCAAATTCATGGAAGTGAATCAACGATACTTTGAATGAAATAGATCAAAGTATTGAAACGGTTCATGAAATGGAACCTAGAAGGAAATGTGCTAGTTTGTAAAGCCTTGTATGAATTGAGACAAGTACAAAGAGGACATCAAAGGTTTGATTGTGTGGATATAAACAAGAGTGACTACATCACTTTGTTAATTAAATCCAAAATACGATTTGTTAACTAAGAAAAATTCTAGTAAATTTGATCATTTGATTCAAATTCAAGAAAAACTAATGGACTCGTTGTTAAACAAGTCATTAGATGGATATTCTTGATAAATTTGATAGGATCAATATAAAATTACTAGAATGAATTTGCGTTAACACTTGTCCCATGGATAAAGCTTGTGGTAGCAAAATGTTATATTGCTAAAGTCAATTTATGATTGACATGACATATAGCAATGTGTGTAATGGTAGTCTAGACATTTATGTCTAAGACATAATACCATTAAACAACTATTCTCAACTAATTTGACAATGTGAAGTCAAATGAAAAACGGATCCGTTAACCAAAGGGTTAAATAGAGAGTTAGTTGAAAGTTCGATGAGGGGAATGAGACGTAAGCCTCTTAAAAGTTAAACACAACGGAAAACCCAATCTAGATGACTGGAGATCCCAAGAACTAGATTCAATGGGACAACCTAACTGTTAAAAGACTTGCAGCGTCACTGTGGGGGAACCAAACCCAAGTCCATTCCTGTTAGTGACATCCTGAAAGGACAAGGATAAGCTTATGGCTTTTAATGATTCTTATGCGTCGAAAATTTGAGCGGGGTAATACGGGTTACCTTTAAGAAATCACCTATGTGAGAGAGAAGTGGGGCCGCTTCGAGGAGAATTGTGTGAGGCTCAATTCTTAGACCCTCTCACAGAACCAAGCAAAATGTTCAGGGCCATGAATGAACATAGCTATGAGAATTGAAATATGTTAGGATGTTACTTGTGTCAAGTATATGATCGGCTACACAAAAAGCATAACGGTTCAAGGACATCGCGTCTACCGACTTGCGAGTAGAGTAAATATGCTTGTACGAGCGAAGGTTCAATGGGCATTCCCACACCTATCGTATGCAAGTTTTCGTCTGCCGGACTCTATCACCAAACTCGTCATTAATTTCCTTCATGTGGGGGATTGTTGGAAAAATTCGTTATATGTGAAGGAAATTGTGTATTTTCCTTACATGAATCGTTTGTCGTTTGACAAAGATTATTGTGGGTTCATGTTCCATGTTGTGAGAACATGAAAATGAAATATCTAGATGTCCAATTTGGTATTGGATAAGAAAGATATGATAGCTCAAAGTTGATGGGTTGAAAGTGTAACTTTTGAAACTTCATCAAAATATTGATGATGTTCCATAAATCCAAATTATTAAGGGATTAATTGGATATTGATGTTCCATAAATCCAAATTATTAAGGAATTAATTGGATACATACCAAGAGTCTTGGGGTTACAAATTGAAAGGACCTTCATATAAAATTCTAGGACTTTTGGTGGAGCAAAATGAGAGTTACCCACAACAAGAAACTAGAATGTTTTTCATCAATCTTTCCACCCTCCCTCTTGCAATTTGTTATCTTCTTCCTTTGGCCTCCTAGAGAAATATCCATGGTGATTTTGTCCAAGCATAGGGAAATTCGCCGGAAAACTTTAAGTGCAAAGTTGTTCTGGTTCATCCGTTTTATCCTGGGAGACTAACGTCCATTGAAGACCTCGAGCACTCGTAGTGAGGGGGCGAATTAGTCTTAAGGAGAGTGTGTCACACACGACTCGGATTCAAGCAAATTCAAGATGACGATTCAAGGAGGTTACTGCACGGATTCAAGCAAACTCAAGACAATGAATTTACGGTTTTCTCTTTATTAATTTTATGTTGTATATTATATTTCAATTCATTGTAATTCTTTTCTCATTTGTGCTCGATTGTATAGATTTTATCTAACAATTATATTCATTCTGTTAGTGCAAACGAGTGTGTTACCTCAAGTGTTATCTACACTGAGGTGATACCACAAGTGTTACCAGCACTTTCCAAATGATTTCCCAAATGATTTCATGTGCTAGAATTTATATAGTTGCACATTTCTTAATTAAATGTTTATGTACTAATGTGATCTGCTTAGTCTTTGTATGTAAGTCCATATTTCAGGATATAATATGATGGTGAAAACATGGAGTTTTGTAGAAGAAGAAAGTTACGAGTGAAATGGATTTTTATGAGTAACTTTTATCAAGTCCTTGTTTGTATCAACAACATCAAAAACATGTGAAGACTTTTTCAAGGTTTTTGTTGCTGATCAAAGGAAGTACAAGGACTGAGAAGCTTGGGTGTACAAGGCCTTATAGCGTGGCCTTGGAGAGCATGTAGACAGTTGCTACAAAAGGGGAATTTGGCGTTAACAAACCCATGAAGTGAGGAGAAAGCTTATCTACTCACCCCACTCTCTCCTCAATGCCAAAGGCTGAGACATTGAGTAGTCTTCAAGACATTGAAGACTATAAATTATGCATTGAAGGAGAAATTTGAAGATATGCCAATTACACACTTTACACCTTCAAGCATATAGAGATTAAGTTATTTTGGGTTCGATTAGTTCCTTCCTCCCATAAAATATTTCACACTTGAATACCTTAGTTTCAAGTGTGTGTTGGCTAGGATTGAAATTCGTTCTTTATCTCTTGTTCCATAGAATTTACATTGTAATAGCTATAAGGAACATTTCGGCTTTGTATCTTATTTTTCATAGTAAATATAAAGTCTTGCCTAAGCGGCATACTCAAGTTATATAATTTATATAATTTGAGAAAAATAATTTTGGTGTTATTTTCCGCTGCAATCTCTTTTCAAAATTGTTTTTCATTTCGAAGTGTGTGTGTGCTATCACAAGTGCTATCATTGGTGCTGTTATCATCTTAGATATCACTTGTGATCTGGGCCGTGACAATTTTAATTGGTATCAGAGCCTATCACTTGACATACTAAGTGCTAGATCCGGTGTCATGGCTTTTGATCCTGCAAATCCTAACCAAAAATGTCTTCCTGTTTTAGATGGTATGAATTATGCATATTGGAAGATCCATCTTCGCTCGCATATCAAATCAATTGATCTTCAAGCTTGGCGATCTATATTTGATGGATACTCTCTTCCACTGTTACCTCCAGATGAGGATGGTGACATTCAGGTTAAACCTGAAGTCGAGTGGACTAATGAAGAGATTGTCCTGGCTAACTACAATGAGAAAGCTCTTAATGCTATTTTTGAGTGGCGCATTTTTAAACTAGTTCAAAATAGTTCCATAACTAAGGAAGCTTAGGATATTTTACAAAGGTTTTGTGAAGGTGATTCTAGTGTGCATGAAAACAAACTTAGAGGTCTTACTAGCAAGTTTGAATGGGTGAAAATGATACCATTTCCTCTCATTTTGAAAAATTATTTGACATTGCTAATGAGTGTCAACTTTTAGGTGAACCTTTTACAAATAAACAATTGGTTTCAAAGGCTATTAGAACTCTCCCTGAGCATTTTAATACGAAGGTTTCATCTATAGAAGAGGCTCACAACCTTTCTACTATGGACATCAATTCCTTAATGAGTATTTTGAAATTTTTTGAGCCAAACCTTGCTGAGCAAAGTGAAGCTTCTAAAAGCAAGAGTGTTGATTTAAAAGTTCAATCCTCAAATTTATCAAATGAAGAGGATGATGAAATTTTTGAGGAATTAGGTGAAGATGCTAGTGTTGCCTTACTTGCTAGGAAATATAATTATATGTTAAGAAAGTTTAACAAAGAAAATGTGCAGGTTAAAGCAAAAGAGCAACAAACTAAGGTGCACAATTCTATGCCGAAGAAAACCTTTCCATCTACTCAGAAAGGTGGTCCCATGAGAAAAGCATCATCAGATCAATCTAGATCTGATTCTAAGTATCTTGAATCAATTCAATGTCATGCTTGCTCAGGATGGGGTCACTATTCTAAAAAGTGTGCAAATACTCTAGGAAGATGGGGAAGAACCTATGGGTGTTTCTCAGTGATAATGAAGATGAGGAGACCAACCAATCTGAAGATTCAGATCAAACAGCAATGATGGTCACCATTTGTGACTCGAACACTGAGAGTGTTATCTCAAGTGTTACCCAAGCTGGGATATTATCTGAGATAACATCCAGCAGGTATAAAAATTTCAGTTTGTCTAATATTGTTTGTTTTATGGGTTCTACTGACATGGATGCAGGAAGTTCACAAGAATGTGAACAAAGTGATGATTTGAGCAAAGATGAGCTCATTTGCGGTCTTAAGAACCTCCACAAGGAATTGCTTAATGAATGGAAGAAAGAGAACAAGAAAGTGTTGTTCTTGTCCAAAGAGGTTCAAGATCTGAAGGATGGCATGACCAAGCTGGAAGTCCAACTCACAAAAAAGGATGTGGAGATGGACAAGGTCAAGGCCAAACTTACTCTAGCCGAGGCCACATTTAAGAAACTCAACATGAGTTCTTCTAAACTGGATGAGATCCTTGGGTTGAGTAAACCACTCAAGGCAGGTATGGGTTTTCAAGAGTCTTTAAAAGCTATTACTTATACTTTGGCAAATAAGGAAGATAAAGTTGTTTTTGTTAAAGAAAGGGATAATGATGTTAAACATTTTGCTTCAGATAAAGCTTCTGACAAAGTGAAAGTATGCAAGTACTGTTACTCTACTAGACATTTTAAAAATAAGTGTAAAACTCTTTTAAAGAAACAGTCCAGTTCTTTAGTGATACCTGAAGTGTTGCCTAGCATTTCAGATATCACTATCAGTTAGAAGGGAAATTATCAAAGTAAGAAAGCATGGAAACCTAAGTCTAACCTGAGATGTGATGTTGATTACACTGCCTTAAAACTGATATTGAAGGTTCATGGTATTTTGATAGTGGTTGTTCACGTCACATGACGGGAATGAAAATATTTTTAAAGGAATATGAACCTATTCAAGGTGGTAGTGTAACTTATGGTGGTGGTGACAAGAGTAATATAGTAGGAAAAGGTGTCCTTAATTTACCTGGTTTCTTGCTTTAAAAAATATTTTGCATGTTGATGGACTTGTAACTAATTTAATTAGTATTAGCCAACTTTGTGATGACAATCTTGAAGTAAAATTCAATAAAAACACTTGTGAAGTTTTTTATTGTACCAATAATTGTGTTATGTCAGGAACTAGATCAAGTAATAATTGTTATCTTGTAGGAGATAAGCAAGTTTGTCATTTTGTGATAATTGATGATGCTACCTTATGGCATCAAAAGTTGGGTCATGTCCATTTTCGTAAAATTGTGAAACTTCTTAAAGTAGAAGCTATAAGTGGTATTCCTAACCTGGACATAAGCAAGAAAATCATATGTGAGGATTGTCTCAAAGGAAAACAGACACGTGTTGCCCATAGTGCTACCCAACATCATGAGGAGTACTCGGGTACAACACATTGTTTTCAACTTATACATATGGATTTAATGGGCTCGGTTGAGGTAGAAAACTTAGGAGGAAAAAGATATTCTTTTGTTATAGTTGATGATTTTTCGAGATTCGCTTGGGTGTATTTTTTTAAAAGAGAAATCAGAAACTTTTGATAAATTTAAGATCTTTCATGCTAAAATCAAAAACATGTTTTGTGCTCTTATCATTCGAATAAGGTGTGATCATGGAAAGGAGTTTGATAATTCTTTTTTTTCAACTTTTGTGAATTAAAAGGAATTAATCATGAATTTTCTGCTCCTAAAATACCTCAATAAAATGGGGTGGCAGAGAGGAAAAATAAGACATTTCTTTAAATGACCCTTGTGATGTTGTTTTCAAAAAGGATTTCAAAAAGGTTTTGGGCTGAGGCCTTAAGCACGACTTGTCACACGGCCAATAGAGTTTTTCTAAGACCCGGTACTCCTATGACACCATATGAAAATTTGAATGGTAGGATACCAAAATTTCATTATTTTCATATATTTGGATGTGTTTGTCATGTTTTAAATGATCGGGATTACTTAGCTAAATTTGACTCTAAAAGTCATAAAGCAATATTTCTTGGGTATGCTCAGAATAGTCGAGCATATAGGGTGTATAACCTTAGGTTAAGGACCATCCAAGAATCTGTGAATGTGGTTTTTGATGACTTAGCAAGTATATTACAGGTGATGGAGTACAGGAATCTCCATTAATTTTACTGGAGGAACAAAGTAATGAAAGTGATACCATGGGTGCTGACCAGAGTGTTACCACTAAAGGGATAGTATCTCCGGTATCACCTGAATCCAGTCCAGCAACTAAAAATGTCGAACATTCTGATGATGATGCGGATGTACATGGAGATTTAAGAAGGGATCCACCAGCTAGGATCAGAAGAAATCATCATTCTACTTAGATCATTGGAGAAGTAAGTGAAGGAATACAAACAAGGAACAAAGCGCCTATTAGTTACCGTGAAATGGTAAGGTATGTGTGCATGTCCATCACATATAATAAGGTAATTGTAAGTGCTCCAATTTGAGTTGTTAGTATTTTTGTTAGAAAATTAACGAAAGCCCTAACATTTCTAACATTTCTAACAATTCCTAACATTTCTAACAAAGTGAGGGTAGATTAGGGATTGCCATTTAAAGATAAACCATGGAAAAGAATCAAAAAAGCAAAAGAAAGGTCAAAAACCCGAAATGGAAGCTGCTGGAACATTTTCTGGTTGCTTATTTTGAAAATTATTCTTCCTGTCCAAAGCCTGGTGCAGCATTTAATGCACCAGGCACGCCATTAAGACCATCCGCGCGGATGGGAATGTAAATCCCAGGGCCTATAAATTGAACCCCTCAGTTTCATTTTCAAGAAGGAACAACACATTTCACAACTGCACCTTGGCGAAAAATAGGGAGAAAACAGTGGAAATTCACTTGAATTGCCACCATTTTCTCTTGAATCTTTCCCAAATTCCACTCACTCAAAACATTTTCAAATCACTCTCATACATACACTAACCCAAGCTTAAATCACCCCTTAGGAGGAGGATTAGAGAGAAAACATAGAGGACTTCATTATTATCTACTTGTTTTCTCTTTGACCAACTCTAATCACAAACCCTAAACACATTCAAATCCTAAACACTTTCAAGCCTTGAATCCATTCAAACACAAAACACAAAGAATATAGGTATAACCTCCCTCTTCCTACCTTAAATCTCTTTCATCCATGCATGCATTTTCAAACTCCAAAATGTAGTTTGTTCATCTTCTTGCCCTAGATCCAAGAGGATCACCATGGAAGTTCATCTCCATGGATGATCCTCCACAAGGATCAACATTACTTACTTGCAAACACCTTTTCAAAACCCTAAAAATCATTTTCATACACAAAATCTTTCTTTCAAAGGATAAAATTCCCCTTCCCAAGCAAATGAAATGCTTAAAGTCCTAATGTACCCCAAGGATAGCTTGATATAGTAGATCACCACTAAAATGTTTAGTGATCAATAATCAAAGCTTAGGGAAATGGGGACAAGCATGGATGCCAAACCCCCTTTAAAATCATGTTTTTCTTCATGAGGAAGTTGCTGTCCAGTAGCCTTTCTCTAAGACCTCTGTCCATGGTCTAATTTTTTGGACATACAGAAACTTGGAATTTGGTGTTGACTACAAAATACTTTTTGTAGAAAACATCAAGATATTTCCAGAAATATTTTTACTTTATTTTTTTCGTGAGTAAAACTCCCTTTTTCAAATTTTCTTTTAAAGGTCAGTCCCTCAGTCTCTGGAAATCCAGATTTCATATCTGAGATTTCCAGAAGATTTTGGTCCACCAAATCACCTTCAAAGGGGAAAGTTATTTTATAGAAACCTTATTTAAGGTGTTTTGAACAACTTTCATTCTCGGACTTTCCCCAGATTCTGAGATTTTTTAAGCCCTTAAACCCATTTTAAAATCAAGTGCCCACTGCCTTTTTCATTCTGGCAGAAGTGTTTTCCAACTTTAAAAAATCTTTTGAGTACCAAAACTCAACCCAAAAATCATACCAAAAATCATGGGACTTGTTTAAAGTCTAATAAAGAGTTCCTAATTTTTATTTTTCAATTTGAACTTATTTTGGCCAAAACACACACACACACACACACACACACACACACACATACATAAATGGTTTTTAATGCTTGGAAGACTCGTTTCACGAGGCATTCCGGGTGAACACTAACGTTCTTCCCGGCGTGTAACGTGACCTCCGAACCCAAATCTCTAATCTCGAGCATTTTTCAAAGTTTTGGCCCTTAAAATAAAAATGGCGTGGCGACTCCGTTTGATTTCAAAAATCGGGTACATCACAGTGGCGACTCCGCTGGGGAATAGGAATGAGTTTTATCTTTTCAAAAAAAAAGAGAAAAACTTTTGAGGGTCAAGCTTCCGTCCCGGCATTTGAAACCGTTTGTTGTGTGTGTGTTGATTTTTCACATTTTCGTGTTGTTTTGGCCGCCTCGGAAAAAGTCAAAATTTTGACTATCGGACCCGTTGCCTTGAATTTTGAATTATGTGCTTATGTGCTTATGTGTCATTTGCTTTCAAAAAAAAAATTTCAAAAAAAAATTCAAAAAAAAAAAAGATTTTCAATCAAAAAATTCAAAAAAAAAAGGCTTTAAAAAAAAAAGGTTTCAAAAAAAAAAATCATTTTGTGCATGCACCATACTTTTTAAGACACATCCGAAAATTTCTATTTTACTCAGAAAAAGAAGATAGACTGCTTGCACACTACGCGCACTTGGCCTTACACTGCACACTATGTCCCTAACCCGGGGAAATCCCTGTAGCGGCCCGTTTGGTCTTATTACGCCTCTCGGTGCAAGCACGGGACTACCCAAACATCCCATGGAGCCTCGTGTCGACCATGCACTTGTCCGTGACACACTTTGTCCGAGACCCGGTTGATTTTTAGTCTGGTATGTGTCATGCCCTGTCTGTGTATAGACCTTTCCTTTCAAGCCTTAGTCGGCATACCATGTCAATATCTTTCGGGACCCTAATCAGTCAAAGTCCTGCCGGTTTTCCGTCACGGGCTTTGACCAGATATTGACTGGCGCCTTGACTTTGACTCTGACTGGCACAAATTATACACTGACTCCCCGCATGACACTGAGTCATCAAGGATTAACGATTATTCCATGCCTAATTACGGCCTAACTGACGACGAGTCAAGATCAATTGTGGACATTTATCAGTCCGAATCATGCCGACTTTTTGTCGAGCCCTCGGACATGATCTTGATTTTGACGTCAGCTTTGTCCGTAATTTACATCGAATGCTCATTAAAACTCGATTACCCGCCAGACTTTTAGGATCGTTTTCATTTTCGGTCGGTGGGACCCGCTTGCCCTATAGGACCCTCGCCCGGGGCTGTCCACCCTGGGAAGTCGAAATACAGGTGGAATACGAGGGGCTTATAGACGTAGTGATGGGGCCCACTGATCCAGGATCCAGAGTAGTTTGCGAAAAAATAAGAGCAATCTTTTCCAACCGATTAGGTTTAATAAAACATGTTTTAAGTAAACAAGAACAAATAACTGCATGTTGCATGAGCCCTAAGCCCAAAAACCAACCTGTTTCGCTTTTCCGAGTCTGAACCACACCCTTTTGTGCCCTCCGTAGTAAGCAAAGTTTGGATCAAGACCCCGGGTCATCGTTTGCTCAGCTCAGTCATTCCGGAGTCAGATACTTCATCGATTTCCTCCTTCGCTTCAGCTCAAAGTTTCAGAATGGTCAACTCAGAGGAGAACGGTGGGGGACGTACAACTCCGAACCCCGAAAATCCGCAAAATGCCGAGCAGTGGAATCAGATGTTGGAACAGATAAGACAACATCAAGAGACTCGAATCGATCGGTTATTGGAAGGTATCGAAACCAGGGGCTAACAATTGTTCGCAACCCTAATGGAACCTTTACGGTTGATGCGAAGATTGGAACTAATTACCCTCCCGGGCATGCCAACTACCATCAAATGCCCTGTTCCCTTTCGTGTGGAACTACTAATGGGCCAAGCATCCCCCAGCCTATCACTCAGCCTGCCTCTTGGCCTCATTGTATCAATACTCCTCGACAGTCCGATATTGGTCAACTTCCCCCCGGCGCCTCTCAGTTTTCACCTTTGGGTTTCAATCGCCCGTTTCGCCCGCAACTTGGAATGGGTCGGTTCGCTACTCCAAAACCTCGCTCCGGCCCGGGCCATCACCTGAATTGGTCGCTCAAGACATCTCATCCCCTACACTTGATACTCCTCAATGTACCCGATCTAGGTCAACCTACCCCGGTGCCTCTCGTGTCTCACCACCAGATTGAATCGGTTGGCTTTCGCCCACGCCTTGGAAGGGGCCGCTTTACTACTTCACAACATCGGCCGGTTCGGGTCATCATCTCGGAATGGGTCGGTTCACGACTACTCAAGCCCAGCAGCTGACATGGCTCCGCAAGCCATTTTGGGACAGCCGCTTCTCGAGGCTCCATGGTTCAGAGGGGGCCGACTTGCTTCCTCCAATTCTCGAAGCACACTTGCCCCTATGATACCGCAAGATCACATGGGCCACCGTGCTCTTATCACCACTTCATCAGTTTACCGTATTCACAACATCCTCCAAGCTCTACCCCGCCCTCCGGTTGGGAAGTCCGACAAGGTCAAATGCCCCTCATCAAATTCTCCACCAGCCGTTACGCAAGCCGCTCCGCTCATCAAGTACGCATGCACATTACCCTCGGTAGTCACGTTCCTCGGCATGGTCAAGACACGTTCAATCCTACTTACGATGCCTCAAACCTCATGTCTTCGGCAGCCTTTTGGATCCGCACTCACCGCTCCCCGGTATCCACCCATTACGAGCCATATATCCTCATCTTCGGCAATCGCTGTGCCTTATGAGGAGGGTTACGGTCACGCTTTTAATGCTCAGACTGTCATCCCTCCCACCAGAGTACTTCCTACTGTGGTTTCATTTACTGATGCCAATCTTGTGGCGGGGTCGTGCAGTCCTAGTGTTCCTATTGACTCGTCCAATGGATTATTGGTAGAACCAATTAAGAAGGAACAAGAAAATCCTAGCAACGAAAGTATCGACGATCGCTCGACTCGGGCCATCTCACCATACCAATCTTGTGTATCTGACACGAATGAGTTTTACCAAAAGTCAAATCTCGACGATTACATCGATGATTACATCAAAAGGGTTCGTGCACGGGGAAACGCTACGAGTCTGAACATGTCTCACCGCTATAAACCTTACCCTTCCAACACGGTTCCGACATCCAGTAAAGGAAAGAAGGCATTGTGTACAATTGACGGCATCCAAAAGCAACCAAGAAACGGTGGTCCTCTAAGGCAACGAGAACATTTTGATGATTTTGGGATGCCCATGGGCTTGATTTTCAAGGGCTTAGTGAGGGAAGGCCTTTTGGAGCCTCTCAGGGACCACCATCCAAGGAGCTCAAATGCACACCTCGACATGAGTAAGCACTTGTGCCTTCCATGATCATTTTGGCCACACGACCGACAACCGCACGGTTGAAGAGAGCGGTTCAAGGGTTAATCGAAGCGAGCAAGCTTCGAGCGCCCCAATGGACCAAAACCGGCAAACCCCGTTCAGAATGGTGACCAAGTCAATGACCAAATCTCGAATCAAAGAGCATTAAGAGTTTATTCTCCCCCAAAGGAGAAACCACATCCCGAGGATTTGGGTGTTCCCTTAAGCAAAGTTTTAAAAAGCTTGCTAAAGGTGGTCTCCTCGAACCCATGAGAAACTTCAGCCCAAGGATCCCAAAATCCCTCTGGACACCACTAAGCATTGTGCTTTCCACCAGTATCACGGTCATATAACCGACAACTGCACAGCTTTGAGAAAGGCAATTCAGGGGTTAATTAAGAAGGGCAAACTCAAGCGCCTCGGTGATCTCAACCCTGCCAATGATCATTTCCCAAACAACACGAATGTAAACATGATTGAGTTTTATGATTCAAGCTCTGTGAATTCAATAGACTTTGGCAAGCCAGATGATTTAGTCGCAACAAATGTTGAGAATGGCTGGTTTGACTGCAACAAGCATGTGACCATGGCAAAGCTGGATTTGGTGAAATGCTTTGAACTCTCGCCCTCCGATAAGTTCACGACTGACGCCAAGGGTAAATGGGACGATAATAATCTGATGGCAGATAAGGCAACCGTCAGGGCCGGTGAGCGGGGAATTCCTGAAAGTTACCAAAGGCGAGCATAGTCTGTCATAGCTTCATGAGGAATTTGCTTCCAATGCTGAAGGGTAGAGACGTGGTCCAACAACAAAGAATATCTAGACTAGGGGCTACCCATCCTTTAATATTAAAACAGTCTTTTAGTTAACCTTCGTAGGTTCTAGTACTTTCTTCGTTCAATCAAGTCTTCCTTGGACATTGTAGTTAATCTTAAATTTTCTATAAAAGAGTCTTTTTCTTTTCTTGCTAGACTTGAGACATTATTTGCACACCTACACTACATTTAATGAAATGGTTTTATCTTAAATGATCACTCGCATTGCTCAACAAATAATCTCTGGAAATGATTAAGATTTTAATTAATTGGTGCGAGAAAGTCAACTAATGCCCTCCCTATACACTCTCCTTACCTCACAAAGGCCTCCATCAGCCATACACTTTCCAAAACATGTCCCCATCATCACCTTAACCAAGTCAACGACGGCGGCAGCATTGAAGAACAACAAAAGGTCACTCAGCATCGGAAGATTGACCCCATGTCGACAAAAAAACCGGGGGCTTGCCTTCGCCTCACGTGCCTCAAGAAAGTTCAAGCAGAGGCTTGCCTCCGCCTCCCGTGCATCAAGAAAGTTCAAGCAGAGGCTTGCCTTCATCCTCAAAAAAAAAAAAAAAAAAAAAAAGCAAAAAAGCTCAAGCAAAAGCTTCAAAAAAAAAAAAAACGAGGCCAAGGACCCAGCACCGCCGATCAGAGGCTTGACATATGGGCAACATTAAAGCCCGAAGAACGGAAGTTGTCGACAACAAGGGAGCAGTTAAAGCAACGGCAAAAACACATCATAAGCCCTTAAGCTGAGTTCAAAATCTTTCTTCCCCAATGAAGGATGATGATCAAGAAGCAATGAAATCATGGAAGAAGCCGTCAAAAAACGACTTGTCAAGGAACATCTCAAGGCTCGTACCTTATCATCCAAGCTTCCCATCCGAGCCTTTTTCACCAAATGGACCACAAACGTTCATACCCTTTCCCAAAGCCAAACACAGTTCAAGCCCGAACTACGGTGACCTGAGCTCCTTATATTAAGGGGAACGTAGGCAACCAGAAATGGTCCGGTCATAAACACATCCAAATCCCAAGAAATTCCGGTCTCATCAATGGCCTCTCATGTGCACAATCTTTCTTCGCAATTCGCCAACTTAACCCTTGGTATTGGTCGACTTTCTCCTCATGATTAATCAAAATGTTTGTTCATATCGAGATTAGGGGTGTGAGTAACCCGAACATTAATAAAGGGTTTTAAGCAATCTTGTGATCATTTTGAATAAAACACGTTTTCAGATGTCTCGACAAGTCTTCTTTTTCTACATTATAGGAAAAATAGAGCTAAACACTAATTTTCTGTCAGCAGGGGCTTCCATACACTTTTACAAACCTTTCTACACTTATGCTCTCTCAAAAGAGTCAAACCCAAAGCGAGTTCTTTTGTGCCTTCATCAAATGAGGCCAACAAATAATACAAATCGGGGATTCGTCCCCACTTTTCGAAAATATGCCCCTGCAGGTATACATTCCTAAAATTGTCTTGCTTTTACATTTTCTTCCGGTTGACTAATTGACTAAAGAAAATAATAAAGTAAATATAGAAGGATGGGTTGCCTCTTTTTGCTACATGACAATTCAATTTGCATTGGAGCCGCACTGTACTCTTTGAGGGAGGACTTTCGTCAAGCCATTTGTTTAGAGTGGGGCTTCTCTGGTCATGCCGGTTCTTCACTTTGCTACAAGATGGGCTGGGTCTTTGTTTAGACTCATCTCAAGCATCGCCCGCAATGCCTACCAGGTTTGTGTCAGATTCACAATCATGAGACAAAGGCTCTACCAAGTCACTTCTTCAAAATCAAGACTTCCCAAACACATCTCTTCAGACCAAGGCCTTGCCAAGAAAAGTGAGATTTGATCGCCGATGTCCAAGGATGAGGACGGAATTTTAACCAGGACGAGAGATTCATCATATTTCTATGGCTAATATTGGAATCCGAGTCCATAAAACTCCTTGTACCAATCAGAATGAGGTTTCGATGTTCATCCTTGGAAGGTGTCAGGAATTTTGGTTTGATGATTGCCCTCAAACCCGATGGGACTTTCACGGTAGAAGAGGAAAAGGATCCCCATCCCTATCTTGGCCAGACAGACTACCGCCGAATGCCACCACCTTCCTCACATGGAACCTCCACCGGGCCACACTCTTCTCAACCTGTGAATCAGTCATCCTTTCAAATTTCGGCCTCGTATACATTCTGATTCGATGCAGGACGATCGTTTGGGGAAACAAATTGAATTCAATCCGATTTGGGCCAGTATGGTGTTCCTCAATGCAGTAGGGGTCAACTCGGTATGTCGCAACAGTTTGGTATGCCTCAGCAGCTCGGTACAGATCAGTCAGGGGCTTCTCAGTTACATCAGCTTGGTATGACTTCTCAGTTGGGTTTGGGACGGCGGTCAACTATGGATCAGTTTGAACTTCTCAGCCCCAGCAGTTTGGAATGCCTCGACAAAGAACCCAGCTTTAAGAGACAGCCAGTCCCTAAGACCGTCATAAGTCTCACAAGATCCCTTCATGACCGTCTCCACTGGGACAAGTAAACCCCCAATCCCACTCTCTGGCCGCCCGCACTACTCCAGATGCCACCGCCACCTCCTATGGTACTATCTCCTCGATCTTTGGGTCGGCCCGGCTCCCCACTACAGACCACTGGATCCATGCAGCCTGACAGACGAATCAGTTCGCAGTTCCTCAGTAGGAACAAAATCAGTACGGAATGTCTTCTCATGGTTGGGGGTACCTTGGAATGCCACAGCAAATTGGGATCCCGTCTCAGTGCAGAAACGATCAAGCCGAACCTTCACAACAACAGTTTAGAGTGCCGCAGCAACAGTTTGGGATGCCACCACAGTTTGGTTCGTGACAACAGAATGATGCTAGTTCAGCTGCTCCTAACACCGCTTCCACAAACCCATCTCTCACTCAGGGATCAATGGGACAGCAAGCCCCTATCCCAGTTTCATCAGAAATCACCAGACCGCATCCTCCCGATTATGCACCCTCGCCACGGCCTAGCCATGCAATTCAACAACCGTGGACCGGCAGCCCGCATTTAAGCCTACTTATGGGTCTCACTCCGGAAACTCGAGCTACCCGGCCACCTCAAGTCTACCACCACCCTCTTTGCCAATTGGAAGTCAACAGCAAGCCGCTGGGTTCTATCCCTTTGACCGGGCTCCTACTCACACTCCACAAGGTAATTTGGGCTAAGGACAGGTTTACGCCTAGGCCCCAGGCCCTGCCATACTTTCTGCCAGCGTGCCGCCAATGGTGACCTCTCTCTCCAAAGACGAGCACCGGCTTGAACACTCTGGTTCCACCACCGACCCTCATCGGCTTTGGTTCATGGAACACCATAAGGAAATGAAAGCGCAGGTCGCCTAGGCGACACGAAAGAAGGCGCCCTCCGGCCCGCGGATCCCGATTCCATTATGCCTCTACCGCACAAGTTCGTGATGCCTAAGCGTTTGATGGGGCCTGCCCTCCCCAAGATCCACCTTGACACCTACAAAGCCAAAGGATGCACAAACCGGTAGTCGACTGACTTCTTCTCCTTAAAACTAGAGGCTTCTAAAGTGGTTCTTTCGGTTGAAACCCAAGTTCAGGGCTACTTGGGAACAAATCACCAACACTTTCACAGGTAAGTAAAGCCAACTTGGAATGAGAGACAAACAGAGTTGACCTGCAGAAGACGATGCAGCGCCCAGATGAGAATATTGGGGATTTTTATAAAAGGTGGAACTTGAAGTTCAGTGAAATGGTCATCCCTCCCTCCGACAAGGAGCAGTTAGACATCTTCCAGTCATGCTTGAAGCCGCATTTCAGGGCCTCACTTAGCAATTTCCCCTATCCCAGGATCTGCGACGATGGTCAATTCCGGGGCTAAATTTGAGAGGGCTCACACTCGGCGGCAAGTTGTTGCACACCTTACAGATACCGGGCTTCTTCCACCTCCAACACGACTCCTGCCCAGCCCTATTCGGGACATGATTGCAACAATGCCACTCCTTTCGTGCCAAGGAAAGGTGATGTGCCCAAGTCGCGAAGCTTGAAGATTTCGGAATGCCTCTGAGCGATGTCTTTCAGGGATTTGTGGAGGAAGGTTTGACCAGATAACCATCAGCCCATGGATCCCGATGTCCCTTTGGACACAACTAAACTCGGTGCTTCCCACTAGTATGCTCCTGAAAAAGGGCAGTGTGAGAACTGACCGAAAAGGGTACCCCAAGGACCCAATACAGTCAACAATCCATTCCCTAGGAAAAAACCGTAGGGTGAATATGATTGAAGCCATGAACAAGCCAAGTGCCACTATGGCTAACAGTTCCCATATGAAAGACACCCTTTGAAGGGAGGATTCTAGTTGCATGGTTGTTGCCAATTTTGCCTCGAGGATTCTAGTTGTTATCAAAGATGGGTTTCTCACTTCATGACGTAATGCTACAACTTCACCTTGAGGGCTCTCACGTTGATCGATTTGGCCCGGTACTTCATCAGTATGTCAGTCAAACCTTTAACTGGACCTCTGTAGTGATGCTTTGTCGAACCTAGGGCTTCATCAAATCATTCAGAGAAAGATTTCGTGGCTTTCGCCATGTCTCTTCCACGGAATGGGGCTTTATCAAGTCACACCTATCTTCAGAAGAAAGGCCAAGTCACCTCAACAACTATCTTGGAGTTTGAGCTTTAGAACTTGGTATATGGCAACTCCCTGCATCCATCGAAGGTTGAGAACTGGGAATCTCCTCATATCAGCATTTCGCCAAGTCACTCTCCAAATTTATGTCAAGTCACAACTAACCCAAACGAAAGAGGGTTCATACTTTGATGCTAGAGTACATCGGCATCGGCTTCAAATGTCCGAGACTGAAAAGAAATTTCAATCGAGACCCGGGGTTCAAATCCAACTTCATCCCAAGATCAAAATTGAGGCCCGCATGATACTGCTGACCTACAACAAGACCTCATCAATGACATGCAATTCAGTCCGCGGCCAAAGGATATCACCCCACCAGCTCAAAGCTTGTCCCAAACACATACAAACCCTCTCACCACATGCATCCCCACAAAAATCTCCCCAGGGCTCATGTAGCATGCAAAACATGAATCAATAAAAAAAAAAACTAAGCAATTGCGAATCATTTTTAGTTCCATGCATGCATCCATCATCATGAATGTCATATGTGCATTTTGTCCCTCTGCCAACAAATGTAGCAATTCAAGCACGAAAGACCAGTTTTCCATCACTACCCGAAACCTCTCCGCAGCGAGGATGGTCTCCACCGAAGCGTAATGACCTCAACGAAACTACCCAAACGACTGATACCTCAAGTCAACACCCTCTTGGTTCAAACCCCTCAAGCCCACGACAGCTTGTGCTCGGGCACCTAAAGTCGACGTCATGCCTGATTCAGACACCTCAATCCTGCACCATTTTGGCCTCAGACACATTAGGTCAACACCGCCTTGGCTCCAGATCTACAGCGCATCAAGTCCGTGAAGACATCTTCCGACATCTCCAGTTCGGCAAAGGCGACCTCCAATGTCCACAAATGGATGAAGACAGCCTCCAGCATCTACAGTTTGGCAAAGATAGTCCCCATATCTATAGCTTGGCAAAGACAAGCTCCGGCGTCTGCAACTTGGTAAAGACAACCCCCAACATCCACAAACATATGAAGACCGCCTCCAGTGTCTACAATTCGGTCAGGGACGCCAAGTTCTCAAAATGCAATTCGGTCAGGGACGCCAAGTTCTCGAATACAATTCGGTCAGGGACGCCAAGTTCTCAAAATGCAATTCGGTCAGGGACGCCAAGTTTCTCAAAATACAATTCGGTCAGGGACGCCAAGTCCTCAAAATGCAAATCGGTCAAGGATGCCAAGTTCTCAAAATACAATTCGGTCAGAGACGCCAAGTTCTCAAAATGCAAATCGGTCAGGGACGCCAAGTTCTCAAAATGCAACTCGGTCAGGGACGCCAAGTTTCTCAAAATACAATTCGGTCAGGGACGCCAAGTTTCTCAAAATGCAAATCGGTCAGGGACGCCAAGTTTCTCAAAATACAATTCGATCAGAGACACCAAGTTCTCAAATGCAAATCGGTCAGGGATACCAAGTTCTCAAATGCAAATGGGTCAGGGACACCAAGTTCTCAAATGCAATTCAATCATAGACACCAAGTTCTCAAAGGCAAGTAGGTCAGGGACGCCAAGTTTTCAAATGCCAATCGGTCAGAGGTACCTCACGCCCCTAAATGTTTCAACATCTCGATCAGATACATCAAGACTCTCAACACTGTCAACTACCACACAGCCCCCGCGACTTGCTCTCCTGCAGGTAAGCACAGCAAAGGTACGTTAGTCCCTCGACATATCTCGAAAATATGCATACGTTCACAAATGTTGCATGATTACCCATAGCTTTAGCTATCTCTATCTCCGCAAATAGCGACGCAAGCTTTAGTTCCTTAAGGTGACAGCCTCCGAAGTATCAAAAGGCCCAGAATCCTGGACCTGTTCCTAACTATCCAGTGGATCTCGAACTACGTCCAGGCTTGATTCCCACTCGGGATACGTAGGTAGCCTATCATAGGTCCAGCCGCTTGACCAACACGGTCACCCTTTTCCCCGGTAATCCTCGTAAGCTCGAATCTTCCCCAGCGAGAACACCCTCAACCAGTCTCCCTCAGGTACGAAACCCCGACTTAGGTTCATACTCCTGAACTGAAACCCCGACTTAGGTTCATACTCCTGAGCTAAGTCCCCATTTAGGTTCATACTCCTGAACTGAGTCCTCATTTAGAACTGAATTCTCATTTAGGTTCATACTTCGGAACTAAACCTCGACTTAGGTTCATCCCTGACGAAAGTCAACGAAATTCCGTCTCTTTCCTAGTTTTCACCTCCGGCAGCAAACGTAAGACCGATCCCTTCAAATGAAGTCCACCAAAAGATCGTCATCCTCGAGTCCGTCCCCAACGAAAGGATACGAACATCGAAGGAAATCGTTTCAAAACAAGTTGATACCTCCAGATCACCCATCATCAAGGTTCGAGGCACCTAAGACGCCATCACCAAGGTTCGAGGCACCTAAGACGCCATCACCAAGGTTCGAGGCACCTAAGACGCCATCATCAAGGTTCGAGGCACCTAAGACGCCATCATCAAGGTTCAAGGCACCTAAGACGCCATCATTAAGGTTTGAGGCACCTAAAACGCTATCACACACAACACTAGGAAAGCGATAAATCGCAATCATCCCCTAATTCGACAAACCGAAATCATTACCAGGGCGACTTCCCAAAAATAGTCAGATCTTAGGGCGACTTCCCAAAAATAGTCAAATCTTAGGGTGACTTCCCAAAAATAGTCAAATCATAGGGCGACTTCCCAAAAATAGTCAAATCATAGGGCGACTTCCCAAAAATAGTCAAGTCACAGGGCGACTTCCCAAAAAATAGTCAAGTCACAGGGCGACTTCCCAAAAATAGTCAAATCTTAGGGCGACTTCCCAAAAATAGTCAAATCTTAGGGCTACTTCCCAAAAATAGTCAAATCACAGGGTGACTTCCCAAAAATAGTCAAATCTTAGGGCGACTTCCCAAAAATAGTCAAATCATAGGGTGACTTCCCAAAAATAGTCAAATCTTAGGGTGACTTCCCAAAAATAGTCAAATCTTAGGGTGACTTCCCAAAAATAGTCAAATCATAGGGTGACTTCCCAAAAATAGTCAAATCTTAGGTTGACACCCTAAAACAGTCACTCTAGGGTCGACGTCTGAAGATAGTCGAAAGACCCGAACTACGACTGGCTTGATTCCTCTTAAGGATACGTAGGTAGCCTATCATTAGGTTCAGCCATCAGACCGAAATGGTCATTCCTATCCCCAGCAGAGCGGATATACAATTTCAGCCATCAAACCAAAATGGTCATGACCTATCCCCAGCAGAGTTTCTTTCAGCAATCGACTGCAGAACTCGCTCACCAGGTTGACATCCTAAAATAGTCAACGTCTGAAGATAGTCGAGAGACCCGAACTACGGCCGGCTTGATTCCCGTTCGGGATACGTAGGTAGCCTATCGCTAGGTTCAGCCACTCGATCACTTAATCATCCTGTCAAATATGGAGCCTTACTCTTATCGACGACCCCGCTTCCTTCGGCGCCGTCGCCGAGGGCTACTGTAAGTGCTCCAATTTGAGTTGTTAGTATTTTCGTTAGAAAATTAACGAAAGCCCTAACATTTCTAACATTTCTAACAATTCCTAACATTTCTAACAAAGTGAGGGTAGATTAGGGATTGCCATTTAAAGATAAACCATGGAAAAGAATCAAAAAAGCAAAAGAAAGGTCAAAAACTCGAAATGGAAGCTGCTGGAACATTTTCTGGTTGCTTATTTTGAAAATTATTCTTCCTGTCCAAAGCCTGGTGCAGCATTTAATGCACCAGGCACGCCATCAAGACCATCCACGCGGATGGGAATGTAAATCCCAGGGCCTATAAATTGAACCCCTCAGTTTCATTTTCAAGAAGGAACAACACATTTCACAACTGCACCTTGGCCAAAAATAGGGAGAAAACAGTGGAAATTCACTTGAATTGCCACCATTTTCTCTTGAATCTTTCCCAAATTCCACTCACTCAAAACATTTTCAAATCACTCTCATACATACACTAACCCAAGCTTAAATCACCCCTTAGGAGGAGGATTAGAGAGAAAACATAGAGGACTTCATTATTATCTACTTGTTTTCTCTTTGACCAACTCTAATCACAAACCCTAAACACATTCAAATCCTAAACACTTTCAAGCCTTGAATCCATTCAAACACAAAACACAAAGAATATAGGTATAACCTCCCTCTTCCTACCTTAAATCTCTTTCATCCATGCATGCATTTTCAAACTCCAAAATGTAGTTTGTTCATCTTCTTGCCCTAGATCCAAGAGGATCACCATGGAAGTTCATCTCCATGGATGATCCTCCACAAGGATCAACATTACTTACTTGCAAACACCTTTTCAAAACCCTAAAAATCATTTTCATACACAAAATCTTTCTTTCAAAGGATAAAATTCCCCTTCCCAAGCAAATGAAATGCTTAAAGTCCTAATGTACCCCAAGGATAGCTTGATATAGTAGATCACCACTAAAATGTTTAGTGATAACTAATCAAAGCTTAGGGAAATGGTTACAAGCATGGATGCCAAACCCCCTTTAAAATCATGTTTTTCTTCATGAGGAAGTTGCTGTCCAGTAGCCTTTCTCTAAGACCTCTGTCCATGGTCTAATTTTTTGGACATACAGAAACTTGGAATTTGGTATTGACTACAAAATACTTTTTGTAGAAAACATCAAGATCTTTCCAGAAATATTTTTACTTTATTTTTTTCGTGAGTAAAACTCCCTTTTTCAAATTTTCTTTTAAAGGTCAGTCCCTCAGTCTCTGGAAATCCAGATTTCATATCTGAGATTTCCAGAAGATTTTGGTCCACCAAATCACCTTCAAAGGGGAAAGTTATTTTACAGAAACCTTATTTAAGGTGTTTTGAACAACTTTCATTCTCGGACTTTCCCCAGATTCTGAGATTTTTAAGCCCTTAAACCCATTTTAAAATCAAGTGCCCACTGCCTTTTTCATTCTGGCAGAAGTGTTTTCCAACTTCAAAAAATCTTTTGAGTACCAAAACTCAACCCAAAAATCATACCAAAAATCATGGGACTTTTTTAAAGTCTAATAAAGAGTTCCCAATTTTTATTTTTCAGTTTGAACTTATTTTGGCCAAAACACACACACACACACACACACACACATACACAAATGGTTTTTAATGCTTGGAAGACTCGTTTCACGAGGCATTCCGGGTGAACACTAACGTTCTTCCCGGCGTGTAACGTGACCTCCGAACCCAAATCTCTAATCTCGGGCATTTTTCAAAGTTTTGGCCCTTAAAATAAAAATGGCGTGGCGACTCCGTTTGATTTCAAAAATCGGGTACATCACAGTAATCCACTCTTATTTTGTTTCCTCTTTAGAATCCAAGAATGTTATAGAAGCCTTAAAAGATAATTTTTGGATACAAGCCATGCAAGAGGAACTTGAACAATTTGCTCGTAACGAAGTATGGTTTTTAGTACCACATCCCATTAACACTAATGTAATTGGTACAAAATGGATTTTCAAAAATAAATTGGATGAGCAAGGCAATATTGTTCGGAACAAAGCATGTCTCGTGGCTCAAGGTTATACACAAATAGAAGGTGTTGACTTTGATGAGACTTTTGCTCATGTAGCTAGAATTGAGTCCATAAGACTCCTCTTGGCAATAGCTTGTTATCTAAAAATCACCTTGTTTCAAATGGATGTTAAAGATGCCTTTTTAAATGGTTATTTAAATGAAGAAATTTATGTTGAACAACCAAAAGGTTTTGAAGATCCTCATCAACCAAACCACGTGTATAGACTTGATAAAGCCCTTTATAGCTTGAAACAAGCTCCACGTGTTGGGTTTCGAGGGTCCATGCGCAGCGGAATAATGCAATTAACTCGAAAAACCCGGAGCCCTAGGATCCGTTCTAGATGATTAATTAAGAAGTATGAAATAGAATTACCAACCTCGTGTGTTTTTGTCTTTGATAAACGCGTTCCAACTCCAGATTGAAGAACTAGCAAATCTTCAATCAACGATTCTTGAATCACTAACGTTAGATCTTGATTGGCGAAGATCCTCTATGTGTATCCACGCGTTGAACGAACCCTAGAACAATTCTAGGTGGATTGCTAGATCCTTGATTGAACTCTTTTCAATCGATGAATAATTATGGAATTGAATGGTGTTTTGATTCTCAATTCACAATTGGAATCACTCTTTTTTGTGTTTCTCCAAACCCAAAACCATGAGAATGACGGCTAGGGCAACCAGGGGTTTGTATTTATACGTTATAAAACTTTTCCCCTCGCGAAAACCCTAATTTAAGTCAATTTCGCGTCAGTCCAGCGCCGATGGGATGACTCGTCCCCCAAGGGACGAGTCATCCCCTGGCACCAAGCTTCTGATACAGGAGTCCCCCTTAAAGGGAATAGTTGGTTCTGGCCTGGGGACGAGTCGTCCCCTGAGTACAAAAATTCCATATTCTTCATTTTTGACAATTCGTTCGATGCGTGTGACCCCATAGGACTATATTATGTTGGCAATGAGTTCGATCACATCGATTCTCATAAGACATGAGCGGACTCTAGCAAGCCATCATGCCTACCCAAATAATATAATATCAAGTTCGATTTCCTACAAGAACATATCACAATCCCATTGTCACACGATGTTATATTGAACATGAGTCATGGTCTACGTCAACTCATATTGTTCAAAGCTTTCTCGTTACTAAGTAAATTGATCAATCGAATGATATTAATCACATTAATTCATTCGGACATGGCCATGTACATTATCAATCTTACTTACGAGTGACCTAGCAAACATCTCTCTTTACGAGGGACAAATTTCCATCTTGACTTATCATTCTTCCCAACAAGAATCCTATCATGCCAATAATAGCCCTTATTGTTGTCCGGTTAAAGACAACGTTAAACTATATCAAACATAATATTCATCGAGTGGAAGACGATGATAATCTCAGGTCAAAGGATATCAATGATATAACTATATGAGATTTAATTATGACATTCGACCATGACATAAATCTCATAACGGGTCAAGTCCAGTACCTTGTTCTCTAACAAGTACCCATGAATCTAATGTGCATCTCCATGCATATAATCATCACATGATTATCCATTAGACTTCATACTAGTGCTTCATAAGTACTAGGGACACGATTATTACAATAAACATGCAAACATATATAATAATCAAAGAAACAATCTCTTATATAAATGAATAATGACATTACATATAAGTCTATCTCTATAGGCCTAGGGCACTAACACCTACACCACGTGCATGGTATGGTTGCTTAACCTCTTTTTGACTAGAATATGGTTTTACAAGAGGTGAAGCGGATAGAACTTTATTCATTCTAAGGCATGGAAAAGAACTAGTCATTGTTCAAATATATATTGATGACATAGTCTATGGCTCTACGTCTTAAACTTGTCTAAAAGATTTTGTAAAGGCTATGACATCAACATTTGAAATGAGCATGATTGGTGAGTTAACATTCTTCTTAGGCTTGCAGATGAAACAATCAAGTGAAGGAATATTCATTTCACAAAGCAAGTATGCAAAAAACTTGGTGAAAAGGTTTGGGTTGGAGGGGGAAAAAAGCTCAAAAATTCCTATGTGTTCGTCTCTTAAACTTGGAAGGGACCAAGTAGGTGAGGATGTTGATCCTACCTTGTATCGCTCCATGATAGGTAGCCTTCTCTATCTCACTTCTAGTCATCCTGATATCATGTTTAGTGTGTGTAGGTGTTAGTGCCCTAGGCTATAGAGGTAGACTTATTTGTAATGTCATTTATTCATTTATATAAGAGATTATTTCTTTGATTATTATATGTGTTTGCATGTTTACTTTAATAATCGTGTCCCTAGTACTTATGAAGCACTAGTATGAAGTCTAATGGATAATCATGTGACGATTATATGCATGGAGATGCACATTAGATTCATGGGTACTTGTTAGAGAACAAGGTACTAGACTTGACCCATTATGAGATTTATGTCATGGTCGTATGTCATAAATAAATCTCATATATTTATATCATTGATATCCTTTGACCTGAGATTATCATCGTCTTCCACTTGATGAATGTTATGTTTGATATAGTTTAACGTTGTCTTTAACCGGATAACAATAAGGGCTATTATTGGCATGATATGATTTTTGTTGGGAAGAATGATAAGTCAAGATGGAAATTTGTCCCTCATAAAGAGAGATGTTTGTTAGACCACTCGTAAGTAAGATTGATGTAGTGCATGGCCATGCCCGAATGAATTAATGTGATTAATATCATTCGATTAATCAATTTACTTAGTAACGAGAAAGTATTGAACAAAATGAGTTGACGTGGACCATAACTCATGTTCAATATAACATCGTGTGACAAAGGGATTGTGATATGTTCTATGTAGGAAAATCGAACTTGATATTATATTATTTGGGTAGACATGATGGCTTGCTAGAGTCCGCTCATGTCTTATGAGGATCGATGTGATCGAACTCATTGCCAACATAATATAGTCCTATGGGGTCACACGCATCGAACGAATTGTCAAAAATGAAGAATATGGAGTTTTTGTTCTCAGGGGACGACTCGTCCCCAGGCCTGAACTAACTATTCCCTTGGCCTGGGACGGATGATTCAGAGGGAGAGTCCTAAGGGACGACTCGTGCCCAGGGGGACGAGTCGTGCCCATAGGGACGACTCGTGCCCTGGGCTTAAACCAACTATTCCCCTTAAGGGGGACGCCAGATTCAGAAGCTTGGTCACAGGGGACGACTCGTGCCCTGGGGGACGAGTCGTCCCGTTGGCGCTGGACTGATGCAAAATTGACTTAAATTAGGGTTTTCGCGAAGGGCAAATATTTATAACGTATAAATACAAACCCTGGGTTGCCCTAGCAGTCACTCTCATGTTTTTGGGTTTAGAGAAACACAAAAGAGAGATTTCAATCGAGCATTGAGAATCAAAAACACCATTCAATTCCATTATTCTTCATCGATTGAAAAGAGTTTCAATCAAGGATCTAGCAATCCACCTAGAATTGTTCTAGGGTTCGTTCAACGCGTGGATACACATAGAGGATCTTCGCCAATCAAGATCTAACGTTCGTGATTCAAGAATCGTTCATCGAAGATTCGCTAGTTCTTCAATCTGGAGTTGGAACGCGTTTATCAACGGCAAAAGCACACAAGGTTGGTAATTTTATTTCATACTTCTTAATTAATCATCTAGAACGGATCCTAGGGCTCCGGGTTTTCGAGTTAATTTGCATTATTCCGCTGCGCATGGACCCTCGAAACCCAACAGTGGTATCAGAGCCCCGTTCATGATATTTATATTAGATAATCATGATAATTATATAATGTGATTATGTTAATTTTCATGATGAATATGATTTAGAACATGATTTTATATGAGAATTGCTTATGGAAGTAATTGTATATTTTGATATACCATGATTGTGAATTGAATTATTTGATTAATGTGATTAATCTAGAATATGGATCTTGAATATTACTTAGTATATGGGCTGGACACCAAAAACTTCCCCACAGGCACTTCGATGGAAGTGTGGGATAACATTGGATTACAATGCCACGTACTAGTAATTGATGAATTTCTAGATCTTGAACAAAGTGTTTGTTATAGGGATTATGTTCATATTAAATGAGATTTTACATGAGTCATTAAACCCTAATTGATTAGAAATTATGATGTAAACATCAAATGTGATTTGTGATGCATCATTCCATGTTCATAATTATGCTCATATAATTTTTCATGAATCAACCTTGCCATGTTAATTGATAAACATGAAAATTGAACCTTCGTTGAAATTTGAGTTTGTTTATGCCACCCATGTTTAAACACTTGTGAGTACACAGATAGTTTTATGTAGGCTACGCCACAGTGAGGTACATTAATTCTATCTTTGTATGATCAAGATGAACAAACAGTGATTGCTATACGTTTAAAATGGTTGAACTCAATTGGGCTATCAAAACAGTTTTGGGCCTAAGGCATAAGATGGGATTGAAACATGTGACATATGATGTCTATAATCTCATAAAGAATCTAAGAGTCATATGTTGATATGATTGATAAAAGTTATCTACCTTTTTAGTTTAATTTTGAGCAAATGTGCCGTACAAATTTAACTTGAAATTAAATTAAAGTTGGGTCTTAGCCTATTAAATTATATTATGCATGATTGTATAAGAAGGTTATATAATTTAGTGGAAGTATTTATGAAATACGTTATTTAAATCTCTTAAATGAAATAGGTACTTATATGTGTTCATATTTGTTGCATATCTTTGTAGATCAATGGCTGTAAACACTAATCAAAATCATTATCGCGATCGCTCCTCGAGAAGGACAAGTTAGAAGAGAATGGCAACAACTATGTGGATTGGATCCGCAGCTTGGGAATTGTTCTCAAACAAGAAAGGAAGTTGTACATTCTCGATGGACCCGTTCCACCCGAGCCTGTCGCTAATGCAACTAAAGCCGAAACGATCAACATAAGAAACATGTGGATGATTCTATTGATGTTGGTTGCTTGATGCTTGCTACCATGTGTAAGGCCCTTCGTAGGACCTTGTACACATGGAAGCTTATGATTTGAGAAATCATTTGAAGGAAATGTTCCAGCTTGCAAGCACGTCAAAGGAAAGGTTTGACACTATAAAGGCTCTTCATTCATGCAAGATGATTGAAGGACAACCCGTGGGCCTCATGTGTTGAAAATGAAGGGTCACCTCGAACATCTTGAGAGGCTTGGATATCCTATCCATTGAGCCGGCTACGGATATGATATTGCATTCACTCCCCGAAAGTTATAATCGATTCGTTATGAATTATAACATGAATGGGATGAATAAATCTCTGTTTGAATTGCATGGGATGCTTAAGAATGCGAGAGAACAATGTCGCCAAGAAAACCAATCAAGTGTTGATGGTGAATAAAGGAAAGGGGTTCAAGAAACCCAAGTTTAAAGCAAAAGTTGCTAAACCGAGGCAAAGGTTGCCGTTGTTGAGAAGCCTAAACCCAAATCCCAAAAGGATGCGGTTTGTTACCATTGCAAGGAAACCGGGCATTGGAGGCGTAATCGCAAAGCTTTATCAGAAGGATCTGAAGAAGAAGGGCAATGAGATTGCCATGACTTCGTGTATCTATGTGATAGATATTTTACTTTCTACTTCTAGTTCTTGGGTATTAGATACCGGATGTGGATCTCACATTTGCCTAAATGTGCAGGAACTAAAGAATATAAGGTCGCTCAAAGAAGGTGAAGTAGACCTGCGGGTTGGAAATGGAGCAAGAGTTGATGCATTGGCCGTAGGGACTTACGAAGTCACTTTACCTAGCGGATTAATATTAGTTTTGAATAACTGCTATTATGTTCCAGATTTGAGCAGAAACATTATTTCAATTTCTTGTTTAGACAACGAGGGTTACAATTTTCTTATTGCGAATAAGAAATTTTCCATTTATTTGAATGATATGCTTTACTGTATTGCTCATTCTTTTAATGGCCTTTATGTCTTGGATGTTGAAAATAATGTTGAAAATGTCTATCATGTTAGTAAGAAATCTAAACCAAATGATGTGAACAACACATATAAATGGCATTTCCGTCTTGGTCACATAAATGAGAAACGCGTCTCTAAACTTCATAAAGATAGATATTTAGACTCATATGATTATGAATCATATGATGTTTGCGAATCTTGTTTATTGGGCACGATGACTAAAGCACCTTTTACTAAGAGTAGTGAAAGGGCTAGTGATTTGTTGGCTCTCATACATACTGATGTATGTGGACCAATGAATAGCATTGCTAGGGAGGATTTCGCATTTCATAACGTTCACTGATGACTTATCAAGATATGGCTATGTCTATCTGATGAAGTACAAAAGTAAAGCATTTGAGATATTTAGAATATTTCAAAATGAAGTACAAAATCAACTTGAAAAAACTATTAAAACACTTCGATCCGATCGAGGTGGTGAATATTTAAGCCAAGAATTTGATGATCATCTTAACAGTTGTGGAATTGTTTCGTAACTTACTTCCACCCGGAACACCACAATGGAATGGTGTGTCCGAGAGGAGAAATCGAACTCTATTAGATATGGTTCGATCGATGATGAGTCAAGCTAACCTTCCTATTTCCTTTTGGGGACATGCACTAGAAACCGCAGCTTTCACACTTAATAAGGTCCCTACGAAATCGGCTCCTAAAACCCCACATGAGATGTGGCATGGAAGAAAACCTAGTTTATCTTTCATGAAGATTTGGGGATGTGAAGCTTATGTGAAGAAATTAGTTTCTGAAAATAAGCTTGCACCCAGGTCTGATAAATGCATTTTCGTTGGTTATCCTAAGGAAACGAAAGGATATCAATTTTACAACCGATCCGAGAACAAAGTGTTTGTTGCTCGACATGGTGTCTTTCTAAAGAAAGAGTTTCTCTCTAAAGAAACTAGTGGGAGTAAAATTGATCTTGAAGAAATTCAAGAACCTGAAAATGACATAGAGCCAATAGTAGAGATGGAACCAAATTCACAAGTCATTGTGGAACCGGTTCAAGATACACAAGTTCTTCGCAGATCGGATAGATACGATCCGAACCCGAGAGATATGGATTTCTCATGACGGAAAGTAACGAAGTAGAAATCATTGAGAATGATGAACCTACTTCCTATCAAGAGGCGATGTCCACTCTGATTCGGACAAGTGGCTAGGAGCCATGGAATCCGAGATCAAATCCATGTACGATAATCAAGTTTGGAACTTGATTGATCCACCGAAGGTGTAAAAACCATAGGGTGCAAGTGGGTTTTCAAAAAGAAAACCGACATGGATGGGAAAGTACATACTTATAAGGCTAGGCTTGTTGCTAAGGGTATAGTGCAGATTCATGGCGTTGACTATGATGAAACCTTTTCGCCCGTAGCAATGCTTAAGTCTATTAGAATCCTAATTGCCATAGCCGCATATTACGACTATGAGATATGGCAAATGGACGTCAAAACAGCGTTTCTTAACGGAAACCTACTTGAGGATGTATACATGATACAAACCAAGGGTTTGTCGATCCAAAGAATTCTAATAAAGTATGCAAGTTGCAGAGATCCATTTATGGATTGAAGCAAGCTTCCGGAGTTGGAATCTACGTTTTGATGAATCGCCAAAGAGTTTGGCTTCATCAAAAACGAAGATGAGCCTTGTGTATACAAGAAAATAAGTGGGAGCATAGTTCTAGTTCTAGTGTTATATGTCGATGACATCTTGCTCATTGGAAACAATGTTCCCGCACTTGAGACTCGTCAAGTCTTGGTTAGGAAAATGTTTTTCAATGAAAGATATGGGTGAAGCGGCTTATATCCTTGGTATCAAGATCTATAGAGATAGATCAAGAAGGATGATTGGTTTGAGTCGAGTACATATATTGACAAGATCCTTAGAAGATTCCGCATGGAAAATTCTAAGAGAGGGAACTTGCCAATGGGACATGGCATTACTCTTAGCAAGACTCATCATTGTCCTAAGACAAATGATGAGCGAAAGAGGATGAGTGATATTCCATATGCTTCGGCAATTGGATCTATCATGTATGCCATGTTATGTACTAGACCCGATGTCTCGTATGCTCTAAGCGCAACGAGTAGATACCCCGATCCCGGTGAGAACCATTGGATAGCAGCCAAGAATATCCTTAAGTACTTGAGAAGAACTAAGGATGTATTCTTGGTATTTGGAGGAATGGAAGATGATCCGGTTGTAAAGGGTTACACAGATGCAAGCTTCCAAACCGACAAAGATGACTAGATCGCTAGCCTGGTTTTCGTGTTTATGCTAAATGAAGGTGCTCGTTTGTTGGAAGAGTTCCAAGCAAAGCACCGTTGCTGATTTTACAACCGAAGCGAATACATAGCAAAGATCGGATGCGGCTAAGGAGGCGGTTTGGATCAAGAAGTTCGTTAGTGACTTAGAAGTCATTCCGAGTATCACTAACCCGATAGAGCTTTATTGTGACAATAATGGTGCTATTGCCCAAGCAAAAGAACCAAGGTCACATCAATGATCCAAACACATTTTGAGACGTTTCCACCTCATTCGAGAAATCTGTGAAAGGGAGGACGTCAAGATATGCAAGGTACCAACGGATGACAACATTTCGGACCCTCTCACCAAGCCTTTACCACAAGCTAAACATGATGGTCATGTTAGGTCCACGGGTATAAGATATATGAATGATTGGGCCTAGTGCAAGTGGGAGACTCAGTAGGTGTTAGTGCCCTAGGCCTATAGAGATAGCCTTATTTGTAATGTCATTTATTCATTTATATAAGAGATTATTTCTTTGATTATTATATGTGTTTGCATGTTTAGTTATAATAATCGTGTCCCTAGTACTTATGAAGCACTAGTATGAAGTCTAATGGATAATCATGTGATGATTATATGCATGGAGATGCACATTAGATTCATGGGTACTTGTTAGAGAACAAGGTACTGGACTTGACCCATTATGAGATTTATGTCATGGTCAAATGTCATAAATAAATCTCATATAGTTATATCATCGATATCCTTTCGACCGAGATTATCATCGTCTTCCACTCGATGAATATTATGTTTGATATAGTTTAACGTTGTCTTTAATCGGATAACAATAAGGGCTATTATTGGCATGATATGATTCTTGTTGGGAAGAATGATAAGTCAAGATGGAAATTTGTCCCTCGTAAAGAGAGATGTTTGCTAGCCACTCGTAAGTAAGATTGATGTAGTGCATGGCCATGCCCGAATGAATTAATGTGATTAATATCATTCGATTAATCAATTTACTTAGATAACGAGAAAGCATTGAACAAGATGAGTTGACGTGGACCATGACTCATGTTCAATATAACATCGTGTGACAATGGGATTGTGATATGTTCTATGTAGGAAAAAATCGAACTTGATATTATACTATTTGGGTAGGCATGATGGCTTGCTAGAGTCCGCTCATGTCTTATGAGGATCGATGTGATCGGACTCATTGCCAACATAGTATGGTCCTATGGGGTCACACGCATCGAACGAATTGTCAAAAAATGAAGAATATGGATTTTCGTTCTCGGGGACGACTCGTCCCAGCCGAACCAAGTCGTGCCCTTAAGGGGGACTCGGATGATTCAAGGGGTGTCCCGAGGACGACTCGTGCCTGGGGCACGAGTCGTGCCCAAAGGGACGACTCGTCCCATAGGCAAAGCCAAGTCGTGCCCTTAGAGGGGACGCCGAATGGTGAGCGAGGGGACGACTCGTGCCCTGGGGTACGAGTCGCCCCGTCTGCCCGGATGATACGTAAATGACCTAATTTTAGGGTTTTCGCAAAGGGCTTTTATTTGTAACGTATAAATACTTGCCCCTGGTTGCCCTAGCCGTCATTAGAACGTTTTGGCTTGAGAGAAACACCAAAAGTGAGAGATTTCAATTGAGAATTGAGAATCAAACACTACCAATTCCATTGTTCTTCATTGATTGAAAGGTGTTTCAATCAAAGGATCTAGCAATCCTCCTAGAAGAGTTCTAGGGTTCGTTCCTCGCGTGGATACACATAGAGGATCTTCGCTCGTCAAGATCTTTAGTTCGTGATTCGCCGTTCGTTCATCAAGGATTAACAAGGCCATTCAATCTGGAGTTGGGTCAAGTTTATCAACGACAAAAGCACTCAAGGTTCGTATTTCTATTTCATCTTTCTTAATTAATCATCTAGAACGGATTCTAGGGCTTGGGGTTTTTCGAGTTATTGCATTATTCCGCTGCGCATGGACCCTCGAAACCCAACAAAAGGATATTGAGCTAGACATACATTTTGTTCGTGGGAAGGTGAAGGTCTCTGTATTGCATGTAACATCTCGTCACTAGGGGCTGATATCTTCACGAAGGGTCTTCCTTCCGTCTTATTTGTTAATTTTCTGACGCTCTAAGTTGTCCGTAAACCTCCCGCTTCGACTGAGGGGGTGTGTTAGAATATTAGAGATATGATAATATTTGTATACTTTTATGATTATCTATTTCATGTATATGGTTACCTAAGATAGTGATAGAATCCCTAAAATAAGGGCTAGGGTTAGCTTGATTAGAGGAGTCATTTTATCATTGCACTACTATATAATGTTTGTAAATCTTGAGAATGAGATAAGGAAATTATTCTTTTACTCCCACGTCCTAGTCGCCTCTTTCTTCCGCCACCTTCTTCTTCCCCTACCACACCTCCGCAACCTCCCTCCTTCCACCCACTGTCAACCCCTCGCCTCCCAACCTTCAAACTTTTAGATTCTTGACCACTGTCGGACCTTCTCTTCATCTGCCCATAGTATCGCCTCCTTCACGCACTGTGCCACCATCATCATCTTCAATTACAGCCTCTGTTTCTCCTCCCGACCCTTTGTCATCTTTAAGTCGTCGATCACTCGAATCCGGCCGAGAACCCCACCTTCGTCTCTCCTCAAATTCGACCTCTAACCCCCTTTCTCAAATCGCAAAACCCTCCCTGCCTCCTCCTCTCTGGCGTGGTCACGCATTCGACCAATACATACGTGAATTATTTTAGATTTTAGAGGTAAATTAAAAGGGGAAGTGGTTTAATTTGTATATTATAATTTTTAAATGGCCCCTTTTAAATTAATTCAATATATCTTTTACTTTTCAAGTTTACACTTTAAACTCTGATAGTTGTTTAACTATAGATTGTATTGATTTTCCTATTTTACTCTTTAAAATCAGGTCAGATGCAAGTCACATGCCAACTTAACCGAAATAATGGACGTCGTTATCCCCAGGTATCTTGAATGCAACTAAAAAGTAATTCAAATATGTTAAATGCAACAAAAAAGAGTTTAGGTGTAAAATCCATGTAACCTATGCGGTTGGAGTACTTTTGATGCAAGTTTTCCTATTGAAAGAAATAACCAATTACACTACATCTTTAAAGAAAGGACAAATTACAAAATATGACCTAAAATTCACGGAGAGGTATCAATTTGGGCCTGTCTTTTCAATTTTGGAAATTTAGGGCCTAACGTGACATTTTTTGCTGAGTTAAAGGTATTTTGACGAAAATCGTTTAAAAAGTCAGTTAACATGTGACTTGCACGTGATGACCAAATTGGATTAATTCTAAATGGATAGTTGTTTTATTGCCAAATTTGAAAAGTCATGTTAGATCCTAAATTGCCAAAATTGAAAAGTCAGGCCCCAAATTGATATCTTTTCATGAATTTTAGGGTTTTTTTTTTTTTTGTAATTTGACCTTTAAAGAATTTACCTGAAAGAAAAATGAAGAATGAAAGACTTGATGAAAAGATATTATGTACCTATTATAAGTGTGTCCATTAATAGATGCCACATGAGTTATTGCTGCTTCCCATTGAACCAGCTTGTCTTCTTTGTCATGATTTTTGAGGTCTCCATAAACTTGCTTTCTCGATTCAAAAGGTTCAAGATCAGCCTTGTTGGTATATCATAAAATACTGGAGTAATTTTGTAGGTTTCACTTTCCTTCCCACGGTCACTAATGAGGACGAGTTCATCAAGACAATCGACTGATTCAGTATAACCTTCTGAGAAAATAGTTATTGCACCAATTGAGTTATTGATCCCCTTTCTTATTTCTTCCCAAAATACTTTAGATTTTGGTATGCTCGTTACATCAAAGAATGTGCTAATGTTTTCCTTTTCCAAACTATAGTGCAAGATACCAGCAAAACCCTTACGTTGATCATCACCTCTGAAATTCAAGAAGATGTCATATTTCTTTCTTTCTTTGAGATTCTTTTGGTAACCTGTATATTATCAAAAGGACATTTAAGAGATTGAGAAACAAAGTATATTAATATTATTGAAGTCTAGCTACACAGAAAATAAAATAAAATAAAATTTACGTGATACAATAAACATTTGGCTACCATTTTTTTATTTTTTATTTTATTAAAACACACATTCATACAACTGACGTCATCTCACCATCTCCTCTGTTCCTACACCAATAGTAGATGGCAATGGGGTTTTCCTACACCAATAGTAGATTGGGCGGGGATCTGGTAGACGAAAGATATTACAAATCCACCATAACAAATTCTCCCTCTGTTCTTGAAGTTTTTGCAATTTTCGTCCATTTAATCTCAAAATGAACTTCAAAAAATTGCAATTTTTTTTACTATTCTCTCTATTCATTTTCTATCATTCTTTACTTTTATATTTAAAACACCAAATAACTTACTATTCCTCCCACTAATTTTCTCTCTTATTTTACTTTTCATACTCACAACACCTATTTGCTACTTTACTTTTCCTTAATCAATTTTCCCAAATAGTTGTTCCAATTTAAAATGAGACGGAGAGAGTAAATGACAATGCGGTTTTATGCTAAATTTGGATATCTCAATTATAATATCTTTTTCAAAATCAATCTCTACCCCATTTCCAAAATTTCTGGCTTCACCATCAATCGGTAGCATCATGATAAAATATAAAGAGCTCAAAATATATTATTTATTATTTTTGTCTCAAAGTTTACATAAGGTAAAGGAAACATATGAGTCATGAACGGTATAAACCGAGTTACGAACGTGGATCATCGCCGGGCAAGGCACAATGAATTGGGCCAAAAATATAATCCATATGAGTAGATATACTACATAGGGAGTGGGCCTTGCCTACCTATTCTCGTCATACCTACTCGTCATTCCCACTATGTCGACCTAGACATATCCGAGTGAATAATGACTAACGCACAAAATTCATATATGTCGACAAGTCACACTCTCATATGCCGAGAAAGGCATCCGTCAAAGCCGGCAAAGGCTTCATCAAAAGACGAGTAAACCTTTCTCGGTCACCATACAGGATAAGGAAATGGGCATCTCTATCCATAATCCTCTCTTCCTCGGCATTGATCATGTCGACCAAGCTTTATATGCCGAGGAGCTTGCCTGCTAGGCACACGTGTAGAAGACAATTACCTAATCCTACTCAAACAAGGATTGTGTGCAATTATAATCCAAATAGGATTATAACATCCTATCACACAACTTCATATTAAAAGATAAACTATACATGCTACACCTATAAATACAAGCCATAATTCACACATTTTTGGTAACGCATCTTTTGACTATAATAAACAATCGTTTCAATATAGACTAAAATACTATTGTGTTTGAAATATACTCCAAGAGTAAGAGATGCTTACTTGAGATTGTGGAATTTGAACTGGATTCATCCCCAAAATTATAAGCAATAATAAAACAACCGGCACCAATGAAAAAAGCGATGAGGCTTTTGTTTTGGTAAGCATAAGCAAAAGCAATGGCGCCAAAAATAAAGAAGTACCCCTGCAATTCCCTTGTAGTTTTCTCTGTCATAAGATAAAAGGATAAGAAGTAAAATAACCATGTGCAATAGTTAAAACAACAACAACAGTGTCGTAAAGACTTCCACCTAATGTGGGGTAAGAGGAGGTTGGATGTATGAATTACTAGTAAAAGCCCGTGTCCGAGGACACGTGTTTTTTTTTTTAATTAAGCCCGTGTCCGAGGACACGTTTTTTTTTTTATAATTTAAATTTTTTTTTTTTTAAAGGGCAAAATGAGAAATTCGACAGATGGAACTGTTCATAGTACTGTAGATAGTGGAGGTGTGATTTATACTATAGATATAAATACAAGCCATAATTCACATATTTTTTGTAACGCATCTTTTGACTATAATAAACAATTGTTTCAATATAGACTAAAATACTATTGTGTTTGAAATACTCCCTCCGTCCAAGTAAGTGTTTCACACTTACTGTTCACACATATATTAAGGAGGGATTATTATATTGAAAGTGTTGTGAGTGTAAAAGTAAAATAGGAGAGAGAATGAGTGGAGGGAATAGTAAATTATAATGGTGTTGTGAGTATTAAAATAATGTAGAAGAGAGAATGAGTGGAGAGAATAGTGAAAAAAACTTTCCATTTTGGGTAAGAAACAAAGTGTGAAGTATGTAATTGGACGCCCAAAATAGAAAGTGTGAAGTATGTAACTGGACGGAGGGAGTATACTCCAAGAGTAAGAGATGCTTACTTGAGTTTGTGGAATTTGAACTGGATTCATCCCCAAAATTATAAGCAGAAATAAAACAACCGACACCAATGAAAAAAGCGATGAGGCTTTTGTTTTGGTAAGCATAATAGGCAAAAGCAATGCCGCCAACAGTAAAGAAGAACCCCAGCAATTCCCTTATAGTTTTCTCTGTCATAAGATAAAAGGATAAGAAGTAAAATAACCATGTGCAATAGTTAAAACAACAATAACAGTGCTGCAAAGGCTTCCACCTAATGTGGGGTAAGAGGAGGTTGGATGTATGTATTACTAGTAAAAGACAGTGTCCGAGGACACGTTTTTTTTTTTTTATAATTTAAAAAAAAATAAAATTTTTTTAAAGGGCAAAATGGGAAAAGGACAACTTAGTGAGGGCAAAATGGGAAATTCGGCAGATGGAACTGTTCATAGTACTGTAGATAGTGGAGGTGTGATTTATACTATAGATATAAATACAAGCCATAATTCACATATTTTTGATAACGCATCTTTTGACTATAATAAACAATCGTTTCAATATAGACTAAAATACTATTGTGTTTGAAATATACTCCAAGAGTAAGAGATGCTTACTTGGGATTGTGAAATTTGAACTGGATTCATCCTCAAAATTATGAGCAAAAGTAAAACAACCGGCACCAACGAAAAAAGCGATGAGGCTTTGGTTTTGGTAAGCATAAACAAAAGCAATGACGCCAAAAATATAGAAGAACCCCTGCAATTCCCTTATAGTTATCTCTGTCATAAGATAAAAGGATAAGAAGTAAAATAACCATGTGCAATAGTTAAAACAACAACAACAGTGTTGCAAAGGCTTCCATCTAATGTGGGGTAAGAGGAGGTTGGATGTATGTATTATTAGTAAAAGCCCGTGTCTGAGGACACGTTTTTTTTTTTTAATTAAGCCCGTGTCCGAGGACACGTTTTTTTTTTATAATTTAAAAAAAATTTTTTTTTTTTATAATTTAAAAAAAAAAAAATTTTTTTTTAAGGGCAAAATGGGAAAGGGACAACTTAGTGAGGGCAAAATGGGAAATTCGACAGATGGAACTGTTCATAGTACTGTAGATAGTGGAAGTGTGATTTATACTATAGATATAAATACAAGCCATTATTCACATATTTTTGGTAACGCATCTTTTGACTATAATAAACAATCGTTTCAATATAGACTAAAATACTATTGTGTTTGAAATATACTCCAAGAGTAAGAGATGCTTACTTGAGATTGTGGAATTTGAACTGGATTCATCCCCAAAATTATAAGCAAAAAATAAACAACCGGCACCAATGAAAAAAGCGATGAGGCTTTGGGTTTGGTAAGCATAAGCAAAAGCAATGAGGCCAAAAATAAAGAAGAACCCCTGCAATTCCCTTATAGTTTTCTCTGTCATAAGATAAAAGGATAAGAAGTAAAATAACCATGTGCAATAGTTAAAACAACAACAACAGTGTTGCAAAGGCTTCCACCTAATGCGGCAGAAGAGGAGGTCGATGTATGTATTACTAGTAAAAGCCAGCAGTGTCCGAGACACGTTTTTTTTTTTTTTTTTTTTTAATTAAGCCCGTGTCCGAGGACACATTTTTTTTTTTTTATATAATTTAAAAAAAAAAAAAAATTTAAAGGGCAAAATGGGAAAGGGACAACTTAGTGAGGGCAAAATGGGAAATTCGGCAGATGGAACTGTTCATAGTACTGTAGATAGTGGAGGTGTGATTTATACTATAGATTTTTTTTTAAAGGGCAAAATGGGAAAGGGACAACTTAGTGAGGGCAAAATGGGAAATTCGACAGATAGAACTGTTCATAGTACTGTAGATAGTGGAGGTGTGATTTATACTATAGATTTTTTTTTTAAAGGGCAAAATGGAAAAAGAACAACTTAGTGAGGGCAAAATGGGAAATTCGGCAGATGGAACTGTTCATAGTACTGTAGATAGTGGAGGTGTGATTTATACTATAGATTGCCCCTATACTAAAGCACAGAAATATTGTTTTCGAATGACCCATGATGAAAGTTGTGTCGAAAATTGCTTCATTGCTGATATGAAGCTGTGAAGTGTCAAAGCTGACTCGGTCAATTAAGTTAATTAGTCTTTGTTAGTTTGTTTTGTTTGAAATAATATCTCCTTGTTTTAAGGGGTTAATGCTGTTAGTGCTTTGAATATTTCAGCTTAGCTTTAGGCTACAATAAGTGAGTTCGTTAGAGTTTTAGGAGTTATCCTTTCTAGTTGTAAAAAGCCTATATAAAGGCTCTTGCTTTTTAATTTATGCAGAGAAGTTTTTCAGCTCCATATTTGTGTTTACTTGAGAGTTTATTGTTGTTTTAACAATTGGTATCAGAGCCCCACCACTGGGGCCTGTGGTGAAGAGAGAGTAAGACTTCAGAATAAACCATCAATACAAGAGACACAAGAAATAGTTCTCTAGCTGTTTAGAGATGTCGAGTGACAAAGATGGCAAGCTGTGCATTCCCAAGTTCGATGGGGATTATGAGCATTGGGCAATGCTCATGGAAAATCTGCTGCGCTCAAAGGAATGGTGGCATCTGGTGGAGACAGGCTTCACAGAACCAACGAGAGAAGCCAGGTTGAATGATGAGCAAAAAGCAGAGCTAGCTGACCTCAAGTTGAAAGATCTCAAGGTGAAGAACTACTTGTTTGCGGCGATTGAAAAGACAATTCTGAAGACGATCCTTCAGAAAAACACCGCAAAGGAGCTGTGGGATTCTATGAAGCGCAAGTATCAAGGAAACGAGCGCATCCAGCGTGCTCATTTGCAGCGGCTACGGAGAGACTTTGAAGTGCTGGAGATGAAGGAAGGAGAGTCTGTGGATGATTACTTTCTAAGGGTGATGACGGTAGCTATTGAAATGCGAAACCTTGGAGAAGATATGCCAGACTCCAAGGTCGTAGAGAAGATTCTACGAACGCTTCATGAGAAATACAATTATATTGTATGTTCGATTGAAGAGTCTAAAGACATTAACACACTTTCAGTAGATGCACTACAAAGTTCTCTTCTTGTGCATGAACAGAAGCTCAGAAAACATACAGGAGAAGAACAACTATTGAAAGCTTCAGTTGGAGGATCCCAAGGAATGGATAGAGGCAGAGGACGAGGTCGAGGATTCCAAGCTCAAGGAATGGGTAGAGGTAGAGGAAGAGGCAGGGGATTCGACAAAAATCTTGTTGAATGTTACAAGTGTCATAATCTAGGACACTTTAAGTATGAGTGTCCAGATTGGGAAAAGAATGCAAACTATGCAGAGCTTGATGAAGGCGAGGAAATGTTGCTGATGTCTCTCGTTACCGGGGATAATGCAAGCAAAGAGCATGTGTGGTTCCTGGATTCAGGATGTAGTAATCACATGTGTGGCACAAAGGAGTGGTTCTCTAATTTTGATGGTGAATTTCGGCAGTTAGTCAAACTTGGAGATAATTCAAGGATGATGGTGGAAGGAAAGGGTGACATTAGGCTTGAAATTGATGGCATGGTACAAGTAATAACCTCTGTGCATTTTGTGCCAGAATTAAAGAATAATTTGCTGAGCGTGGGGCAGTTGCAGCTGAGAGGTTTAACCTTTTTGATAAGAAATGATGTGTGTAAGATCTATCATTCAAGCAGAGGGCTGATTATGAGATCGTTTATGTCAAAAAATAGAATGTTTGCTGTTTTAGCATCAGTGAAGGGTGATGTTGTCGGCTCACAAAGTAACTCGTGCTTACAAGTAATGACTGAAGATCAAATGCAGTTGTGGCACCAAAGATTTGGTCATATCAGTCCAAAGAGCATGAGAACTCTCTGTTACAACAAGATGGTCCTAGGAATGCCAAAATTGTGTGTCTCAACGAAGGTGTGTGAAGTGTGCATGAAAGGGAAGCAGCATAGGGAGGTTATTCCGAGAAAAAGTATGTGGAGAGCAACTCGACGACTACAACTAGTGCACAGCGACATATGTGGCCCTGTAACACCAATTTCTCATAGTGGGAAAGGTACCTAATTAATTTTATTGATGATTTCAGCCGTAAGACATGGTCATATTTTTTGGCAGAGAAATCTGAAGCTCTTAAGGTGTTCAAAAGATTTCGAGCTAGAGTAGAGAAGGAGTGTGGTGAGTCAATTGTATGTCTCCGTACAGATAGGGGTGGTGAGTATACCTCAAATGCCTTTAAAGACTATTGCAATGAGAATGGGATAAAAAGACAACTTACTGCTGCCTACACGCCTCAACAAAACGGCGTCGCAGAGAGAAAGAACCGTACAATCATGAACATGGTACGATGCATGCTGATTGGAAAATCTATTCCCAAGGAGTTTTGGCCGGAGGCAGTTAACTATGCAGTTTACATTTTAAATCGAAGTCCATCAGTAGCAGTAAAGGAAGTAACTCCAGAGGAAGCTTGGAGTGGTTCCAAGCCTTCAGTTGAGCATCTTAGAGTCTTTGGTTGTATTAGTTATGTTCATGTGCCGGATGTGAAGAGATCAAAGCTGGATGATAAAAGTATGAAGTGTATTCTGTTGGGTTTAAGTGAAGAGTCTAAAGCATATCGACTCTACAATCCTGAAACAAATAAAATTCATGTTAGTAGAGATGTGCAGTTTGCAGAAAATGAGAAATGGGATTGGATGAAAAGTGAAGAAGAGCATGATGTGTTGGAGTGGGAAGAAGAAGAAGAAGAAGGTCAATCTGTTCAAGCTGAAGAAAATCAGAATGTGAGACAAAATGATGTAGGAGAAGTTCCATCTCAAAGTGCAGCAAGCAATGAAGAAACTGAGAGTCCAGCTCAAGGGAGGACTAGACGTGAACCAGTATGGATGCAAGATTATGTGACAGGGGCAGGACTGTCTGATGAAGAACGTGAAGAGGTGGAGAATGTGATGTTCGCAGCCGCTGAAGATCCAACAACTTTTGAAGAAGCTGTGAAATACTCTAGGTGGAGGGAAGCTATGAAGAATGAGATAAAAGCAATTGAAGACAATCAGACATGGGAGTTAACAACTCGACCGGTGGGAGCAAAAATAATAGGTGTTAAATGGGTTTTCAAAACGAAACTTAATGAGAAGGGAGATGTTGAGAAGTACAAAGCTCGACTTGTGGCAAAGGGCTACTCACAAAAACAGGGGAGTTGATTTCAATGAAGTATTTGCACCTGTTGCTAGGTGGGACACCATTCGCATCATATTGGCATTAGCCGCTCAAAATGGCTGGTCTGTGTTTCAGTTAGATGTAAAGAGCGCGTTTTTGCATGGAGAATTGATTGAAGATGTTTATGTGGATCAGCCAAAGGGTTTTGAGAAGAAGGGAGAAGAAGATAAAGTCTACAAACTCAAAAGAGCTTTATACGGACTCAAACAAGCTCCCCGAGCTTGGTACAACAGGATTGAGAAATACTTTGCTAAGGAAGGTTTTGAGAAATGCTACTGTGAGCATACGTTGTTCGTAAAAAGGGGAAGTGAAGGCAACATTCTCATTGTAAGTATCTACGTGATGACCTTATTTTTTCAGGAAATAATGAAGCTATGTTTGTGGAGTTTAAAGAGTCAATGATGAGTGAGTTTTCTATGACTGATCTTGGTAAGATGAAGTACTTTCTTGGGGTAGAGGTTGTGCAAGGAGAGCATGGGGTCTTTATTAATCAAAGAAAGTATGCAAATGAGGTATTGGCTCGCTTTGGAATGGGTGAGTGCAATTCAGTGAAGAATCTGATAGTTCCTGGCTGCAAGTTGTCTAAAAATAGTGAAGGTGCTGATGTAGATCCAACAATGTTTAAACAATTGGTGGGAAGCTTGAGGTATCTAACTGCTACAAGACCGGATCTAATGTTCTCTGTGAATCTAGTTAGTAGATACATGGAGCATCCAAAAGAAGCTCATCTCCTAGCTGCGAAAAGGATTCTAAGGTATGTAAAGGGCACTATAGATTTTGGAGTTGCATATAGGAAGGGAGGAGATGAAGAGTTGGTAGGGTATGCAGATAGTGATTATGCAGGTGACTTGGACGACCGAAAGAGCACTTCAGGGTTTGTTTATATGCTGGGAAATGGAGTTGTATCCTGGGCATCAAAAAAACAATCTGTTGTCACTCTTTCGACAACTGAAGCTGAGTTTATTGCAGCTGCCTATTGTGCTTGTCAAGGAGTGTGGCTGAGAAGAGTGCTTGAAGAAGTTGGGCATATTCAACGTAAGTGCACTACCATTTTCTGCGATAACAACTCTACCATTAAGTTGTCAAGAAATTTGGTTTTTCACGGAAGAAGCAAACATATACACGTGAGATATCATTTCTTGCGCGACTTATCAAGTGATGGAACTATAAATCTGGTGTACTGTCCTACCCAAGAGCAAATTGCTGATATCATGACAAAGCCACTAAAATTGGAGACATTTGTGAAGCTCAGAGACAAGATGGGAGTGCGTTCGAGGATAGAGTAAACTGTTTGCAACAATATGCAATACAGTTTAAGGGAGGAAATGTGAAGTGTCAAAGCTGACTCGGTCAATTAAGTTAATTAGTACGTCTTTGTTAGTTTGTTTTGTTTGAAATAATATCTCCTTGTTTTAAGGGGTTAATGCTGTTAGTGCTTTGAATATTTCAGCTTAGCTTTAGGCTACAATAAGTGAGTTCGTTAGAGTTTTAGGAGTTATCCTTTCTAGTTGTAAAAAGCCTATATAAAGGCTCTTGCTTTTTAATTTATGCAGAGAAGTTTTTCAGCTCCATATTTGTGTTTACTTGAGAGTTTATTGTTGTTTTAACAGAAGCAATACGCAACAAATCAAATAATTTCTCATTAAAATTTAGGATGGTATATAAACTAAGAAGAATAAATTGAAACAGTAGTATATATTTGTCAGTTGAGTAGATTTTAGGCTGTATACCTTTATCTTCCTGATCTAACTTTTTCAGCTCTGACAACCCCTCCTCAGTCACGAAATCTTTCCTTAACCACTTTTCATAGTTGAGCAGAAGTTTTGGTATTTCAATATCATGGTCGCCTTTAAGGAATTTAAGTAGTACTTTGACTTGGTTCAGCAGTTTCAGCAGTTGAGCCTCTTTGCCACCAGAATCTTGTTTTAGGTTATCTAAAATTATATCTATATTCCGCAAGACAGGCAATTTTGAAGTGTCGTCTGCTAATTTTAATCTTATGGTGAAACCAAGATAGCTGACCAAGCGTTGCAGCTCCATTTCAACTTGTCCATCAGCCACTGCAATTCCAGTATTGTCACTAAATTTGAAAAATACTGCAAAAATTAGTTAGGGAAGGAGGGTGGAATAATTACCTTCAATTGACCCTGCAGCATCCAGCTCCATTTCCACATGCTTCTTAAAGAGATCCTTCAGCTTTATTCTTGTGGTTTGCAGTTTGTTCTTGTTGGAACTAATAAATTTGTTAGCTTCTTTCACCAAGGAGAGAAACTCTTCGATGTTTTTATGACAAGGAGATCCTTTTACACACTCATCCAAATCATAAACCATTGGTTCCATGGAGCACAGAGTTGTTTGTAAGGCTTTCACATGAAAATTGTCTTGTGGTCTGGACAATAATACAATTTCTATCTCTTTCTGTAGATCAGCATATGGGACGACAACCTTTTCACGTTCTTGATCTGACATCTAAAGAACCGAATCTGTTATTAATAAGAGAGGCCCCAAAGGATATATAAACATCTGACATCTAAAGAGTCCGTTAGCAACTCAACATCTATGTTCATAACACGATTGAAAATGATACTCAAGTATAGAAACCTTACCAGAAAATGGGTGTATGCAGAGCTTCTTTGAATGGTTGGATTGCTTCTTGTCAAAGGCTTGATTTATTTGCAGAAGAAACTGCTATGTTGACTCGAAGCAAAGTGTAATATACTCCCTCCGTCCCCTAACAAATTAATATAATTTGGCATGGGTGTGTCCAAAACTATGGTAGGTGGTGTTCCCACTGTCCATATAAATTATTTATAATTTATATGTTTGGAGAGTTAGAGTGTTTGTTGGTGAAGAAGAGATGGTCTGAGGAGGTGGAGATTGGAGAACTTAAACTTGAACTTGAACTTGATGGTAGTCGTATTGAGAGAGAAAGCAACGGGAGAGAAGTGAGAGAGTGGGCGGCGGATTGTGTGGGTTTGGTTAGGTTTCAATTTAGAAGGGTAGTATATATACGGAAAGGAGGGGTTGAAAACCTAAAAATAAAAGGCGGTGTTTGGGCTGCTGCTGCAGCAGTGGGCCTCATTTAAACATTTAAACAGGGCCTAGACCACATTGATCCAAATTGTTCAAATGATTCAAATTTGTATTGTATTACTAAAAAACTAGTATGTCACCCGTGCGTTTAACGCACGATCAAAAAACTTTGACAAATCGCCGGAACTAAATCAAAAGAGTTATTATAACTACAAAGGCCAATTTAGATTATTTTTTAAAAAAAAAATAAAGTAAAAGGTATGTAGCAAAAATATATAATTGCATTCCTAATAAAATTACATAATTTGATTTTTTGTTTGTTTGAAGATACTACATCCTCTAACTAATCTTTCCTTTCTCACATGTCATCCAAATAAATTGACCACAACTTACAACTTAGATGCCTTAAGACAAATTTAACCTCCAATGAAAGAATTATTGTTCAAAAAGATGTCTTGCTCTTTCTGATGCCGGAAAGACGCAACGGAAAAAAAAGTATATAAAAACGGATAGAATGCTCACCACTCCAAGGAATCCACCTAGGAGATACAGGGCATAAACAACTCACCACTCAATGGAATGCACCGAAGAGATACAGGGTTGTGTGTACATCACTAAACGGAATCCACCGAATAGATACAGAACAATAAAAGATGGCACAAAGCTCAACTTTATATTTTTATCAACTCAAAATTCAACTCCTCTTACATTGATAATTTGTAGACTATTTGAAACATCCCTCCAAACTTAGGAATCATCAAAATATGAAAGGAATAAATCTTATAATTAATTACATATAGATAAGATGATGATATATCCATAGATTCATGAAACTCAAGAACATAGTCAAAATTCGGATGATGCGTCTCTTTGACTGTCCTTTGGTAAAACAGTCATAACTCTCTCTAGAAAAATCCAAATGCCGATCCGAAAATTGCTGTAGAAACTACATTCAAAGATCTTTCCAATGATATATTATATGTAATGTTTGGCCGAGGATATTGATAGATAGAGCCAGTTCAAGTGGACAGACTTTGTTGAGTTAGTCAAATATCAACCATTCGGTTCCCGTATCATTCTCTCTTGGTTGGAGAAAATTCGTCCTCGAATTTTAATATGACGACGAATATTGAAATCATATATCTTATATCGAATGTCGGCATTGTGCTTACATGAAGGAGAAAATGTAGGTTGTCTTGAAAATAACCAATGGTACTCCCTTGACAATAGCTAATCATGAGCATGCTCCCTTTCCACTTGTGGATCTTCAACAACACAAGGAACATATGTGAAATATTCTCCTCCAATTATCTCAATTGACTCGTCGCTCTCTTCATCATAGATTGGTGGCAAAGACCAATCAACAATGGGTTACTGAGAAATTGAACTGGTAAATGACCAATAAAGATCCGCCATCTTTGATTGAGAAAGAACAATATTTTTTTAAGATTTTTTTTTATAATAAAATGCGATGGAAACGAATTTGATGATAGAGAAAGAGAGATGAAAAGGATGATGAAAGGGATAAAAGGATATCTTTACCAAAACAAGGAAATCCTGGTTTCGGCTCTGATACCACTTGATGCCGGAAAGATGCAACGGAAAAAAAAGTATAAAAAAACGGATAGAATGCTCACCACTCCAAGGAATCCACCTAGGAGATACAGGGCATAAACAACTCACCACTCAACAGAATCCACCGAAGAGATACAGGGTTGTGTGTTCACCACTAAACGAAATCCACCGAATAGATACAGAACAATAAAAGATGGCACAAAGCTCAACTTTATATTTTTATCAACTCAAAATTCAACTCCCCTTACATTGATAATTTGTAGGCTATTTATAGACTATTTGAAACATCCCTCCAAACTTAGGAATCATCAAAATATGAAAGATTAAGTGTTATAATTAATTACATATAGATAAGATAGATGATATATCCATAGATTAATGAAACTCAAGAACATAGTCAAAATTCGGATGTATGCGTCTCTTTGACTGCCCTTTGGTAAAACAGTCATAACTCTCTCTAGAAAAATCCAAATGCCAATCCGAAAATTGTTGTAGAAACTACATTCAAAGATCTTTCCAATGATAGATTATATGTAATGTTTGGCCGAGGATATTGATAGATAGAGCCGGTTCAAGTGGACAACAACAAAAAACACCAGTACCTCGTTCACCAAGTACTCTAAACTGCAAACACATGTTCCAAAATAAAAATAAAATCAACTGTACAATGCCTTTCCCCTTCAAGCTGACAGACTAATTCACACACATAACAGCCCTGACTACTGAAACATCTATTTTAAATCTAGGGTTAAATACAATTTAATAAAGGGAAGAGAACAAATTACCTAAAACACGAGCTATACTGCATCAATCGACAGAGGTGACTCTTTGTGGATTAATCGAATTCCTAGAAATTTGACAAAGCCACGACCTAGATTAATATATGGGGCTAGGAGGATAGAGTCCTGCTGCTACGTCGGCAGGGGAAGAATCCGGTGACGGCAATGGGAATGGTAGTGACCCTTCCGAAATTACGGTTTCCATGGAAATTTGGGGTTTATGGGTGTTTATAAACTGAGAAATTTGTTGCAACAGTCCAGGAATGAAGAGAAAAATCAATTGAGAGGAGAGAAGAGAGAAGGAGAGAGATACCATACATTAATCCAAGCTACCCAACAAACAACATGACATGAATATAACTATTTCCGACAATCCATTTCAAATCAATAAACGATAATAGAAATACCATAAACAGATAGCAGGTATTTTTTCTTAAAAAACAATTAGTCAAATATTGAAGACATAGAAAGGTACTCTGGATCCATGTTGATAAGATCACATAGCTCGATGTTAATAGCCCAATTCGGACCGATCAGCATATCGCTAGTTGCCCTCTCAGCACATGCAACAGCATTACCAGCCATCTCTGTCTACCCTTTACTCTCCACCTTAAATCAGTCTTCCAAAGAAATCAAAAAGACCCATGAACATACCAAAAGTGTCGCGTTGGGCCAAACGAGTAAATTCCAATTACAGACAGCCTTGGTCTCCACATTCTCAATGAGGCTGACTCAATCAGAACAAGGCCCAAAGCCCATCTCTTGTATCAGTCGACTAAGCCCATGGTCCGACCTATCAAGTCCCGACCTAACTTAGTCCGACCTAATGATCCATATCACAATTCGGGTACGAACCATGCTCGCCCGACAATGTCGACCATTCCATGAGCGGCGACCTCGACCTAATCATCAAGTATCGACTCCGACATGTGTTGATGCACGTGGGGCAATCTTTCCATAACAACATCCCTATAAATCGTGACTACATGTGCAAGTTCCCATGAACATAACCGCCGCTATAATTTCTGAGCTCATGTAGCCCTATCATTAAACTACCTACATCAACTATAAATACTTCATCACTACCAACGGTGCAAAGGTAATCGCCATTTTGTATTCTCGAGTTCATTATTCAATACATTTTGAGCTTTATACAACCAAGTTATCTTACTCACGCCCGAGCGTCTTCGCCGGAGACACATCCGGCTAGTCGTGGTTCTGCTGTGTCAAGAAGCCAGGTGATCACCCCGCCACGTGGAGGAAGATTGATAAGCACATTTCCCGGCAAAGATCGCTTGGTTCCATTGCACGGGAAACGTGCTTTAAACTTGACCTCGAAAACTCCATCAACCCGCAACAATGGTGACTTCGTAAGGACACGTATCCGAGGCTTCACTTGGGACATGAAGAAGTAAACAACAACAACATGAACGCAAATGCCGAGAACCTTAACTTGCCTCCTCCCCACCGAATCGTCCCCTTGGTAGGGCCACACGCTCTACCAAAGTGTCGTTGATGGCAGGGATTGCCTCGACACAAGGAGAGGGAAAAGGCATATGGACGGGCAAGGAGTTCCACCTCCTCCAAAACGTCCCGCCGGCCAAAGTGAATGTTGGAAACAGGCAGCCCCTCCACCAACCCCATGAGCAAGAAGGAGATGATGTTGGAGCGAGCCTGCATTCTCGGCCGACTTGATAGCCATGGAGGAGGCGTAACAGCCGACATACGCTCCGAGAGAGTGGCACCTACTCGATTTCTAATGGGCAAAGCAGCCAGAGTTTGAGGCCAAATGAAGGTGTGGGGCGTAATGGTGAAAACAGGATAATTCAACGAGCTCCTACAATGCTCATGTGCCCAAGAACGACTTAAGGGCTAGCCTCAATGTAAACAGGAGCAGGAGGCTCAATCTGATTTGAGGACTCGCTAATGTACCAACAAATGTGCATGTTTCTCCAGCCGCGAACGCAGAGATCAGATCCCATGTAGAGACAGGAATGGGCATAGGTCGCCCGTGAGAGGGAAAGGCGCAGTCGCCACATGGAGATAACAGCGCAGTCGCCGTTCGATGCCGAGAGGCGCAGTCGCCTCAAAGAAGCAAATGCATAGATCTCCAATAAGATCGAAAGGACCAATTCTCATAGAGACAGGAGGAGTAGACAATGACTCCCCGTAAGTGAGGGCCAGAGGTCCACCGCCGCTCCTCCAGAGATGAAAGACCCGATGCCGTAGAATGGCTATTGATGAAAAAGAAGTTCGAACAATGGGAGGAGGAGAAGAAAAGGATGCCGGAAAGGTCGAACGAATTGACTTTGCTCTTCGACCTCTTTCCAAAGAACTGAGAGATAGTCGACCTCCCCCTAGTTTCAGGTTGCCCTTTCTAGAGAAGTATTCTGGTTCCACCAATGCAAGAAGCCACATAGCACACCTGGAGGCCACGATGTGTTTTGTCGCCAATGAAGACGACAATATGTGCAAAGCCCTCGTAAGTACCCTCACAGGAGCAAATTTTGACGTGGTTTAATGGTTTGGCACCGGTAGCATAACCACTTGGACATGCTTGAGGACCAAGTTCCTAGATTGCTTCTCGATCGCCGGAGCTCGGAAAGTGACGGTGATCGATTTAAACAACTCAAGCGCAGCTAAAACGAAAGCTCCACGAGCTACTTCACCAAGTTTAAAGAAATGGTCGACAAGATTGAAGAGGACATCACAGACAGGGAGGTGATCAATTGCTTCCGAAGTGGTATTTCCTCGGAAGACATGGACTACGAGCTCACAGTCCGAACGGTTACAACTCGACAGGAGTTGTTTGAAAAGGTGTATAATGTTGCGCTAGCTGAAGAAAGGAAAGAAAAGAAGAAGGGTAAGAGTCCTAAGGTTGAGGTCTCCGATGATATGAAAGACCCCAACAAGAATGGAGGAAATAATAAAAATGGAAAGAACAGAACTAGGGCAACAGAGAAGGTGCCCGAAGCTTTCACTCCTCACGGTGAGTCGAACCGAGATTATGAATGCCGTCGAACCGGCTCCTCCAAATTCCAATGAATCCAGCAACAAGTTTAGGAGGGACAACAGCAAGTACCGCGACTACCACAAAGACACCGGTCATCTCACGTAGGATTGCTTGGGATTAAAGCGTATCATCCAGAGAATGGTCGACCAGTGGGAGACTCGAAGCTTATGTGAAGAGACCTCAAGCCGGGAGGGGGCGAGCAACACAGTGGGCAACAAGGACCTAGGCAGCCTAGACCGAACCCGGGGGTCATCACCGAGCAAGCGAGCAACACGGCCATCAAGCACAAGATATTCCACTCAATAAGGCCCCACACGTGCCTCCAAGGATAGAAGTCGAGATGAAGCGATCGCCTTCTACCCCCATGAATTGGCAACCAATATGGCGGCTAGGAGCAAGTTCTCGTCATCCCAGTCTCATTGATGGATGTGCGACGAGCGTACTCTTAGTCGACACGGCCTGCAAGGATATTTTGTTTTACAAAACTTTCAAGGAGATGGGTCTTAATGACGAACAGCTGGAGAGATATGATGGCAGGTTGGAGGGCTTCACCAACCATCGAGTTGATGCTAAAGGCCAGATAGTGCTCGACGTCGACCTAGGCCAGCACCCCCTCAGGGTTGTCTCAAAGGTACAATTTATCGTAATTGATGTAAATAGTGACTATGCCGCCATCCTTGGAATTCCTGGACAGTCGCTCTTGGAATGGTAGCATCAATTCCTCACCAAATAGTAAAGTTCCCCACACCCGCCGGAGTGGGTTGCGTACAAGGCACGCCTCGTGCTTATCTCGGATCATGTTCTAAGAGAAAGAAAGAAAAGGGAGCTAGAGATCGAGACCGCCGATGGTTACTTGAAGCCGTCCCTGGCCAGCCACCAAAACTACCCGGTTGTCAACAATCACCAACGTGGAAGAGTCGACCTATCACTCAAATGACAAGGTCATGCTTGAGTCGACACGTCACTCTAACACCACTGAGGTCGATTCAGATGTAGTTATGGTCGACCAAGTCATCATAGGCAACCTATGCCTCCAGCCTCGACAATAACTCTGGGGCCACCACCACCACCACGAGGTTGCGGACAAGCTAGATGATATGATAGCGTAAGAAGCTCCACACCCGAGGGCCGAGGAGAGACAAAGGGTCAAGGAGATAATCATTGAGACTCTACAATTCGTGGATGGACCAGAGCTAGAAGTCATGGATGAGCTAGAGTCGTAATCACCAACCTTTCTTACCCCGACCAAAAAATTCAGATTGGGAAGCAAATATCACTGAGGAGCGAGCGTAAATCATCGAGCTACTCAAGGAAAGTAATGATGTCTTCGCATGGAGGGTAGAGGACATGAGGGGAATCAAGGAAGAGGTCGCTGCTCACGTACCGGAAGTCAACCCGACCATAAAGCCTAGACCCCAAAAGTTGAGAAGTTTTGCTCGCGACAAGGAAGAGGCTATCAAAGCCGAGGTACAAAAACTTTTGAGTGCGGGGATAATCAAAGAGGTCACTCATACAACGTGGTTGGCCAACGTGGTCATGGTGAAGAAATCGAATGGCAAGTGGCGGATGTGTGTCGACTTCACTACTCTCAATCTAGCTTGCCCAAAGGATAGCTATCCTCTTCCTAGAATTGACAAGCTTGTTGATTCCATCGCCGGCCACTCTACTCTCGCCCCGGATGCTTACTCGGGATACCACCGGATAAAGATGCACGAGGATGACATTGTGAAAACGGCATTTCAAGCAAACTGAGGCATTTATCGCTACAACATGATGCCATTTGGCTTAAAAATGCAGGAGCTACCTATCAAAGAATGGTGAACAAGGTCTTTGCCTCACAAATTGGTCGAAATATGGAGGCTTACGTTGACGACATGGTCATTAAAACTAAGACCGGGAGTCACGTAGTCGACCTGAAGGAGACATTCGCCAATTTACGAGCAAACGACATGAAGCTCAATCCCGGTAAGTGTGTCTTTGGAGTCAGGTGGCAAGTTCTTGGGATTTATGGTATCTCAAAGAGGCATAGAAGCCAATCCGTAAAAATCAAGGCGTTAGTCGACATGAAAGCTCCCACCATTGGCCAAAAGAGATGCAAATGACTTAACGGAAGGGTAGCACTCTTGGTCGCTTTCATATCAAAGTCGCAGAGAGGTCTCCCCTTCTTCAAAGCATTGAGGGGGATGAAAAATTTTGAGTGGACGACCGAATGTCATTCGTCGTTTCAACAATTGAAGGATTACCTCGCTACTCCACCTTTGTTAAGTAGCCCAACCACTGGTGAGACCCTATTTGTATATCTGTCCGTGGGAGACAAGTCGTTTGCAGCGGTGTTGATTAGAGAGGATGAAGGGCTTCAAAAACCAAGATATTACATCGCAAGGCCTTATCGATGTGGAGAGCAGATACTACAATGCCGAGAAGGTCGCTTATGCCCTAGTCGTGGCTTCAAGGAAGCCGCGAGCTTATTTTCCGGCTCATCCAATTGTGGTTCTTACAAATGCCCCCTTAGAAAAATTCTTCACAAGCCGGAGAGTTCAGGTCGACTTCTCAATTGGTCAATTGCCCTTACTGAATTTGACATTGAGTATCGACCTCGAAAGGCGTTGAAGGCTCAAGATCTAGCTGACTTCTTGGTCGAGCTTACGTTCACCAAGGAAGACGACGAGCAGCGAGCTCCAAAAGAAAAGGCTAAAGGGACGGAGTTAGAGTCCCGGTCGCCATCGCTACCCGTCGATTGTTGGAAGGTCTATTCGGACGGATCGGCGACCAAGAATAGCAAAGTGAGCCGGGATAGTGCTAATTGAACCGTAGTCCGGAACTGTATGAGGAATCACTAAGGTTCAAGTTTGATGCTTCCAACAACCAGGCCGAATATGAAGCTTTGATAGCAGCTATAGAATACGCCAAAGTGTTTTGGAGCGACTAAGATCATGGCCTACTGTGATTCACAGCTGATAGTCAACAGGTCAGAGGCGAGTACGAGGTACTTAGTGCCACACTGATTAAATACTGCGACCTGGTGAAGGAACTGATAAAAGATTTGGAATTCTGGGAGATCCAAAGAATTGGACGAGAAGACAATGAGCTAGCTGACCTCCTCTCGAAGTTAGCCACTTCGGATGAACCACATGATGAACCTATCTCCTTCCTCGAAAGTCCAGCCTATGAAAGAGTAAAAATTCAATGCATAGATGATCCCTCAAGAAATTGGACTCAGGAGAAGTGTTGGATCGAGGAAATGAAGGCATATTTAGAGAATGGAGAGCTGCCAGATGACGAGAAGAAGGCTCGAGCTATCAAAAAGAAAGCTCCAAGGTATGTCATTCAAGGAGGCGACCTATTCAGAAGATCTTATACTCGACCATTACTAAAGTGCATCCACCCTCAAGAGGTCGCCCTATTGATACACGAAGTGCATAGTGGAATTTGTGGTGGACACCCGGGGGCCAGGACTCTTGCTGACAAGTTAATCACTTTGGGATACTACTGGCCACACATGAGAGCTGACACTCACAACTTTGTTCAGCAATGTGATCAATGCCAAAGGTTTGCCAACCTTCCCCATGTGCCTACAACGAAGCGTACTCTGTGATCGCAGCCTTGGCCATTTGACATGTGGGGCGTCGACCGATTGGACCCTTCCCTCCCGCCCGAGGAAACCGCAAGTATGTGATCGTCGCCATAGATTACTTCACTAAATGGGTTGAGGCCAAAACCATTAGCTCGCATCACGAGAGGAAAATGTTATCAACTTTATTCATGACTTCATTTGGTGTCGGTTTGGTTTTCCTCGAGCTATAGTGTCCGACAATGGTTTACAGTTCTCCCGGACCTTCGAAGCGAGAGATGAAGCGAGTTGGAATCAAACATTGGAAATCTTCGTCGCCTATCCTCAAGGAAATGGCCAAGCCGAGGCAAAGCAAATAAACTTGTTCTATCTTCGCTCAAGACAGACTCGTAGGTCGACGTAACAATTGGTTGGACGAACTCCCCTTGCTCTTCGGGGCGCTCCGTACAACCACTCGGGGGCCTACTGGGAAACCCCTTTGCTCTCACATACGGGTCGAGGCCACGGCACCCGCCGAGCTCGCATTCCCACCGCTAGAGTGACTTTCTTCAATCAAGAGCAAAATGATACCAATAGATTGATCGACCCGGATCTAGTCGACGAGAAGCGAGAAACAAACTTACCTCCGAATGGTCAACTACAAGCGAACTAAGAGCTACCACGACAAGAAGGTCAAGGCAAGGTCGTTCCAAGTGGGAGATTATGTGTTGAGAAAGATCGAAGCAACGGGTAAAAGGACCCAGCAGAACAAGCTATCTCCTAACTGGGAAGGTCCCTATGTAGTCACTCGAGTCGTCAAGGAAGGAACCTACATGATAGCTCATCCTGGAGGTGACGAGTTGAAACATCCTTGGCATGCTACTCACCTCATCAAATACTACTTCTAGTTTTCAATTTCAAAGTTCAAGTTTGTGTTAAAGCTAGTTTCGAATTGATGTAAGCATGATTCCTACTTCAATGAAAAGCGCAGTTTATTCGATCAAACATAGTGTTACATTAATATCAACAAGCTCGACTCTTAGTCAGCTTCGTTCTAACAAGCTCGATTCTTAATCAGCTTTGTTTATTTGGCAAGTCCGACTCTTAGTCGACTTCGTTCTAACGAGCTCGACTCTTAGTCAGCTTCACCTTAACAAGCTCGACTCTTAGTCAGCTTCGTTCTAACAAGCTCGATTCTTAATCAGCTTTGTTCACTTAACAAGTTCGACTCTTAGTCGACTTAGTTCTAACAAACTCGACTCTTAGTCGCCTCGCTTCCTACGAGCCCGATTCTTAATCAGCTCTACTATTTAAACAAGTCCGATTCCTAATCGACTTCAATCTAATCAGCTCGACCTTGGGTCAGCTTTAATATTTTGAACAAATTAGACTTATAGTCAATCTTGTTCACAAAGATAAGCCAAGTTTGAGGTCGACTAATTCAATAAAGATCAAGTCGCCTCTAAGCTCAAAATGACACATTTATCCTATCTACATCTAGCTCGACACTCGCAGCAAAAGCATACAACATGCAATAAAAAGAAGTCACTAAGATTAAACATAAAAAGTCTCCCAAAGTGGGCTAAGACTTAGGCAAAGGCAACTTACAAAAGTATCATGCCTCCCAAAAAAAATAGGGCCCGAGCATCTAAGTATTCATAAAACCACAAAAACAAGAAATGTTTGGAGCTTGTTCGATTACAATAACCATCAAAATCAAAGTCTATTCGTAAGAAATACCTTCTACTTGACCGGCGACGGATGTTGGATCGACCTCGGTCGATCACCCACGTAGATGGCTCACCAAGAACATCTTCGGGCCTGATAAACCACCTTCCGTGAGTCACCGGATTGTGTACTTTGGGGTCTCCTCGTCAAAAGCCGAATCCTCATAATCATCGAGCTCACCAAGATAGTGTTGAAATTAACCTTTTCAACAGCAGGGGTCCCAAGGTGATGCCTCTGCAGCCTTCATCATCTTTCTTTATGAGCTCCGTGTCGTTGTCGTTGAATGGCACCAAGGAATGACCTTGTCGGGCTGCCGTGTTATATTGATCTTCGAGAGGCCCATGCGCTAATCGCTCGATGGAAATATTGACGAGAGGGATCCACTATGATTCGCCGAGCCATATGTCTCAAACCCACCTCGTAGAATCCCCGGCTTCTTCAAAGAATATATGTGTTGAGCTCGTCACTTTCTTTATAAACTTTGACGGCATCTTCCTTAGTCAGTTTTCACACAGCCAAAGAAGGTCAACCTCCCATCGGGCCCTAGCAGCATCCAACTCCTCTTGCTTCTTTGCCAAGGTGACGGGAACCTCCTCCAGCCGCTGCTTGGCCACTCAAGATCGGCCAGACATCTTCTTATTACGCTCTTTAAGGGCGCGAGCTCCTTATTGGCCTCACTCGGCTTACCCCAAGCCGCCTCTTTCGCTATGATCTCGTTATCCTTGACGAGCTTCAAGGCTTCATAAGAGTTATCCAGGTCGAGTGCTCCTCCTTTACCTTCTCAAGCTCACCGCAGTTTCTTCTTGTCCTCCCGCAACTCCCCTACCTTGGCTACCTCCTCCTCAAGCTTCAACACTCGCTATTCTTTTTAGCCAACATGGATTTGGCTAACTTCTCTCGCTCCTCGCCAGCCTTTCCAATAGGTAGTGGCCGGGTCGATCATGGCAAGAGACTCGCATTATCGTGTAATGGAAAGATGTTAGATCAAGCATAAGAAAGAGACGAGAGGAGAAAAGGAAAGGAAAAATAGGCACATGGAAAACACAGGAGTTACCTCGTAAGAAGCTAGTCCAACCCTAGCCCGCAAGCTTCGGAGTCAACGGCTTGTTGGTAAACTCCCTAATCGGGTCCTCGATCGGCCCCCTCCAGGACAATCACCTGACCATACTCCGGTTACGGATACTTCCCGGCCAAGCCGTTTATTCTTGTCAAAGGAGTCACATCGCTCATTTCAGCTGACTCGATTCGAATCGGCTCGTCATATGAGACACGAATGGGAGAGGCTTGTGGACTTACGGTTTCGCCTCCTTTGGATCACTAGCATCGGCTTGATTAGAGGCCGAGCTCACAACTGAAGGGCCAATCTTGATCACCTTGCTGATAGGGGCACCATCATCTTCATCTTCATCTTCATCCAAAGCAATAACATGGGATTTTCTTTTGAGGCAGCTTTGGCCTTGGTCTTGGTTTTTGACTTAGCTTGAGTTCGGGTCCTGGCATGAGCGACCTCCCTCACTGGCTCCGCATTCAGCTCGGCCTCCTCTCCACCAGCAACATGGACCTCCTCAGAACCTTGAGCATCATCACCTTCAATATTTTCCCCTTCTGGGACTTCGTTCAATCCTTCCAAATTCTCCTCAGCAGGAATGAATTTGGTAGTATCCTGGTCGACCAACTTCAGCAGATCATTTCTCTTGGCCCCTTCCATCTCATGATTCTCCTTGGCATTAGCTGTTCCATAGCTCTTCTTAGCCTTCCTGATATCAATGGCTCTTCCCATGTTGGCTTCCTGAGCAGGGGTCAAAACTGCACGAGTCAAAAGAAGAAGAGTATTAGCTCAACATCATAATTATAAGTTCTATGTACGAGCCCCGAGTTCTACATACGAGCAACATAAGTAACGAGCTAAGAAATTCAAATACGGAAGTTACACTTATGCAAGATACGAGTTCTACGCTGAGATCAATAGGTAACAACTAAATGATCAAATGCAAATACCAAACAAGATGGAGCCCGCCCATAAGAAATCATCACACAAGGAGAAGAAAGGGACGAGTAAATCCTTACCACCCACATGTTCTCCATTATCTCTGCAGTAGTTCTTGGTCTTCTGACAGAGGGAGCACATTTTCTCAAGCCTAGCATGAGCATGAGTAACCCAATTTGGATACCTCGAGCACCTGACTATGGGAACTAAGGGCACAACATTATCATCACCTAGCATCATTCCTGCTTGGATGTAATTGTTCTTCGTGGTACCCAAAACCTCCCAACTAATGGGTGCATGGGCCACAAACTCTGCCAGCTTCCCACGCAGTTCATTATGCCAATGGGGCTCCCACTGATCTTCATCCCTTATCACTTTGGTGTCCTCACCTGGTAGAGGGAACTCCCAACCTAACCTGCTCTCCACTACTACAACGTGGGAGTTCCAGCCACTGACTTTGCTGGGCAAATTGATAAATAGCTTGGGAGAATTGGCTTTAGAGGGAGTACTTATGCCGCCACTCTTGTCGAACTTCACAAAGAAAGAACTCTCTCGAACACCCTCATACAAGGTTCATAACCTAAGAAGCGGCAAACCATCGCAAAGCGTACTCAAGACTCTACAGTGTTGCGCCCGGTGGATAGGTAGGGCATTCGCGCACTCTAGAAACTCATTAATAAAAGGGTCCAAGGGCAATCTTAAGCCGGCAATGAATTGGCCATAATAAAAAGCAACCCCGTGGCATCGGTCTTGTAAGTCTTCCCACATTGTTTGAAGAAGTCGCCCTGCTATAGAGGGTAACCTCAAACTCCTCCCCGTCCACCTCACGTAAATCATAAATGGTCGACAATCTAGAAGGAAAATTCTGCCTCCCTCTCAGTGGCCCTTGAGGAACATAACCCCTTTCATTCCTGCCTGATACCACATTGACCTCGAAGGCGTCAACAATACGGGGACTTGAAGAGATCGACGCATTGGCTTCTCCTTGAGTCTCCATATCTCGTACAAGAAGAGGGGAAACAGGGAATCGGTTCTACATGAAGTCTCAGGAGACCTAATCGATAAGCTAAGGGGCGGCCTAGATTCCCCCGGAAATCCAATTCTATTCCTAAGGAAAGAAGGTTTGTCGGGGCCCTGAATGTAAAATGTAGCAATATGGTCAAGAAGTTCGTGAAAAAGATGGAAGGACTCAACTCTCGGGTCATTCGTCCTAAGGTACCTAAGTTCTCTCCCACAGCAAGGTCAACTCAAGAATTGCAAGCCCCATCTAAGTTAAAATTGAAGTACAATCCTCCATGGTCATCTCCATCCACTCTCCGTTTAAATGTTTAGAAACCCTACGATTGACTTTACAGTACCCATACCAAGCTCCGGGTTCTGTACTAAAGGTCCTAGCCATGGCGGAATCAAAAAAATTGCAGAAATTAAAACCCAAATGCTAGGGGGAGAGAGGAATACCTTAACAGACGAGCGAGGAGAGGTATGGTGGAAGACGAAAGCTCAATTTATAGCAAGAACTATTTCCGTTGCCGTCGCCGGAGTTATGCAAGAGCTCAGAAATAGTAAAAGTTGTAATTGAAGAAGGATTCTTGAATTTATATCTTCCGGAATTGGAAAGGAAAAAGGAAAATTCAAAAGTTATTTTCCTAATTAATGGCGGAAACAGTTTCCGAGGAGGACTCTCAAACGTCAAAACAGTAATCATTGCGAAAAACGGCGCTCTTCCAGATCTGACCGTTCAAATATTCGACGTTCCAAGATTGTGCCACGTCATTATGATCGACTACAACCTCAGAGCGAGCAGCGACCTGCGAGTCACAACAATTCTCACCAAAAAATTTCCTTAACTTCCTAGTCGACAAAGTCAACTCGAAAGTCAGCCACCGAACATACCAAAAGTGTCGCGTTGGGCCAAACGAGTAAAGTCCAATTACGTACATGACCTTGGTCTACACATTCTCAATGAGGCTGACTCAATCAGAACAAGGCCCAAAGCCCATCTCTTGTATCAGTCGACTAAGCCCATGGTCCGACCTATCAAGTCCCGACCTAACTTAGTCCGACCTAATGATCCATATCACAATTCGGGTACGAACCATGCTCTGCAGACGGTCGGGTCGACCATTCCATGAGTGGCGACCTCGACCTAATCATCAAGTATCGACCTGACATGTGTTGATGCACGTGGGTCAATCTTTCCATAACAACATCCCTATAAATCAGGGACGGTTACAGGCAAGTTCCCATGAACATAACTGCCGCTATAATTTCGGAGCTCATGTAGCCCTATCATTAAACTACCTACATCAACTATAAATACTTCATCACTACCAACGGTGCAAAGGTAACTTGCCATTTTGTATTACGAGTTCATTATTCAATACATTTTGAGCTTTATACAACTGTTATCTTACTCTCACGCCCGAGCGTCTTCGCCGGAGACACATCCGGCTAGTCGTGGGTTCTGTTTTCAGGTCAAGAAGCCAGGTGATCAGTCCTGCCACGTGGAGGAAGATTGATAAGCACATTTCCTGCAGCATCAACCCACATCAAAAGTCAATCCAAAAAACAATTCAACAGCTCAAATTTGAAGTCAAAATACAAAAATCCAACAAATACAATCATTCATAACCAAATTATATTCACATTTCACACAAATTCAAGAACCCCAAAAACAGTCAATGATTACAGAAAGTCAAAATTAAGACTGAATATACTCAAATTACCAAATGCAAACACAAACCCACAAGAAATTAAAGTTTCATAGCCTAAAATTAACCCAAAATGAAGAAAACCCCAGAACCCAATTGATCAAAAATGATGATCTTAAACTAAAATTCAACACCAGAAACATAAAACCCAGTCGAGATTGGGATCAAGAATTCTATCAAATGAACAAAATCCTCAAGAACAAGGAAGGATCTTGAACGTTTACCTGTCGATACATGGAAGGAGAGAGGAAGGGCGGCAGCATGAAAGAAGAGAGAGAGGAGATGCGTTTGCAGATTAGGGTGGAGATGTTTTTTTGGGAAGTGACGCTAGAGAGGAGGAGAGCGAGATTGAAAAAAAATAGCGGAATATAAAAAGGCGAATTATTTAATAAGTTGTACCCATTAGAGTTAAGATAATGTATTTGGTCCGTATTCAATCTAGGTGAGAGTTTGAGCGGGAAAATGATGTTCTTATTCACTCAAGGCTTTATATAGTTATTGATGTTGTATTGTTGTTGACTTTTTTTTTTTAACATTGAAATTGAAAGTTCATTTTATACGGAATATATGCAAAATTTGTCTAATTTCTCGATCCCGCCTAAGTCCCGCTTAGATTTTTAGGCGCTAGACCCGACTCCACCGCCAGCGCTTTTTAGAACCTTGTAATTTAGTACGGGTGTGTCCAAAACTATGGTAGGTGGTGTTCCCGCTATCCATATACTAAATTATTTGTGACAACAAATTTCCATCTTTAATATAATTTATATAACAAATGCCTTGCTAATTAATTGGTTATACCTAATAAACAAACTCTAGTAGTTACAGTCCGTGGCCCCTCATTGATTCATATATTGTATCTATCCAAATGAAATAGTACAAATAATTTATCTTTTTTTTTTAAATTGAGTTTTTTTAATAATAAATGACTTAATGTATTCAAAAAAGACCCTTGAAAGTGCTTTTGGTAAGAATTTAGCCCCTGACATTTCTTATAGAACGGATGGTGCTAGAGCTCCTTGGCACAACAAATTCTTTTCATATGATTGATCCAAAAACGGCCGTTCAAAAGTATATGTTCCCTTTGGACATTAAGGCCAAAAGTAAAAGTAAGAAAAGTGCAAATTCTCATACGCTTGAAAGGGACAAGGCCGATTTCATTCAATTTAGGTTCTAATTTGAGCATGTCTAACGACACAGAGTAACTTAACTGGACTTAGTTGATAAAGTCCAATTGTTAGAAATTTTGTTTCAGGATTAATATAATGAATTTAGTTTTTGGGCATGCCCGTACTAATCGCATTAAATATATTACTATACAGTTGTTTGAACCTAATTAAAGTGATCTAATAAAGTTAGGGGGTGTTAAGTCATCGTTATAAGTATGGGGTTTGTTTTGTAAATGAGTAGAGACAGGATTGTATTTATAAATAGATGAAAGACCTATTTATAAATGGAGGTTTTATCAAAAACTAACTCAAAAAGATGCTATTTACAAAATAAACATGTAAGTTGTGATATTACGAAAAATTACTTTTTTTTAGTTAAAATAACTGATAAATTCATTTATCAGTTTTTTAAAGGTTGTGCTCGGATTTTTGATTAAACAACTGATAAATGCATTTATTAGTTGTATAAAACTGATAAATGCATTTATCAGTTGTTTATAAGATAAACACACACAAAAAAAAAAGTTTTTTTAATATCCAACTTGTGTGATTTTTTTAATATCCATGTTTTAAAAGTAGTTTTTTTTTTTTTTAAATGCCCATTTATAAATACTAAATAAATGCATCATTTCATCCTAAAGAATGTGTGTCTTTCTAAATGTGATTTTTTTAATTTACCCATTTATAGCGTTGATATATTTTTATTGAATAACAGAGTCGACACTTATCATTTATTTAAGAAAACAATAAGAAAAACTTTTTTTTTATTTATTTAAAGAGATTTGAGGGTTCGGGGGTTAAGTTATAGAATGGAAAGGTCGAGGAGCACCCATTCCACCCAATCCGAAGATCGGTCTTGCCAATTGAGTATTATCAATCTTTACAATATGATAATAATATTAAAACAATCAAACCCTAATTAATTTCTTAATTAGGAATGTCGGATTGTATGCTTCCACTACTAGAAACCGGTCAATTACTGACGAAATTTTACCGACGGATCGCGTCCGTCGGTAATAGGACGGAAATATCCGCCCGTAAGTGAGGTATAAATTATACACAGCGACCGTCCCTCACTCTAAACCTAATCGGTTTCTCGCTCTCTCTCTCTCTCCCCCTCCTCCTGTGAAACCCTTCTCCACGCACAATATCCTTTCGATTTCGTTCTCCTCAACTCCTGTGAAATTAATCGCAGTCTCAACTCTCTCAAATCAAGTAAATTAGGGTTATTTCCGTCGGGGGAGAGAGAGAAGAGGCAGCGAACAAAAACGACGAAGAAATCCTTCGTGATTTACACAGCGAAACTCCCCCAATCTTCCCTCGATTTCCTGGTCATTCGAAGAAAGGACGGATTTCTCCAAATTGACGCGAAATTGCGTTTTAATTATATCCTTTCGATCAGGTTGGTTCTTCTTTCTTACTAGTACGGTGAGAAATTTGATTGTAGTTGTGTATAATTTCTGTTCAAATGTGTATTCACTCATTCCTCTACGTTTGATTCGCAGATCTGCTGATGCTTCATCTCTCACCTCCTTCGCCCAAGCTCCTCCGTTATCGAAACCCTAATTTTGCTTCAATTTCCGAGAATCTGTTGTTTTACAGATCAGACATTCTTTCCAGTTGCAAGTTCATTCAAAATAATTTTTTTAATGGTTGGGTTTAATGAACTTACTTCATGTGTGTGTTTGTGACTTTTTGTGTATTTGATATCAATTTTTTGTTCCTAATTTATATGTGTTTTTGTTGATTTGATTTAATTTGAATTTCCATTCTTGTTCTTGTTTGGGATAGGCTTGACTTGTACATTTATGACTACATGAAGAGGAAGAACCTGGCTGGGGCTGCTGAGATTTTTGCTCAAGAGGCTGATGTTCGTGATGTGCCTCCTGTTGGTATGATTTTCCCCCTATTAATTATATTTAGTTGTTATACTTTGTGATCTAATTTACTGGCTAAATTTTGTGAATCTGATTTGTGATTGTTTACATGATTCATATATTTTACCAAATGTTTATATTGTTTGTAATTTTAATAATCTCTCCTAGTGTAGATTTGAGTAATGACTTGTGATACGTAAGTAACATTGAGATATGGACATGATTTATGCATTTTCTTATTTTGTGGCGGAGCCAGAAATTTTTTGAAAGGGGGGGGGGAATTATTTTCACTAGGCAAAAGGGGAAAAATTTAGTGCATCTTTTTCAAACAAGGAGAGGGGGGGGGGAGTTTCAATAAATTGCACTAAACTCTAAAAATATTTGCAATTGAAAAAAAAAATTAAACAAAGGGGGGCAGTTGTCCCCCTTAGGGACCATGTAGATTGATTTGTATGTACGATCGACTTGATTTTTTTCTTTGTTTTGTTTAGCGGCTAAATTCTTTATATGGATACTTGATTAATGTGTTAAACACCTAGCTGCGGTTTGTTTGAATTCAAATGTTTAATTAATTTATCTTGTTATTTGATTGAATAATCCTTTTTGGATTTGTCTATGGACTTCCAAATCTAAGGCTTGAAATTTGTTTTGCCAAATATGGTATAAAAAGTGATTGGAATGAGATTAAATTTTCTCACCTACTCCTTATATGTTTATTCTGTTTTAATTTGTATGACAAATTGATAATGGAGCTTTGTGACGGAGCACCTCCTGTAACATCTATTTTCTGAAAAAAATAAAATAATAATAATGTTATTGTTGGTTCTCAGGCAAAGCAATGAACTACTAATATATATTTTTTTTTGCTATTAAACAGGTGAAGAATTTCATATCAGTAGTATCAGGTCCTCATGCCGGGATAGCTTCTATACCATTATGTGGTGTAAGTTCCCTTTTCTACCCATCTGGTTTTAACTTAAATTTTCATTCTAATTTCATAGTACTTCACATTTCCGTTCCATAATGGTGTAAGTTCCCTTTTCTACCCATCTGGTTTCATCTCAGTTCCCCTTGGCCTCGCAATTGCAGTAAGCCTCTTCTTTCTTTTCTTGATATTTATTTACGTAAATGATTTTACAGTGCATTTCCTTAAAATATGTACGTCTGACGCATTTTATTTGTGTATTTCAGGTGGGCGTTTCAGTTTTCAAGATTTTGTTGCACGTAACAAGGCCAAACACAGGGATTCTTGGGAATATTCAGGGCACCCAAATTTATCAAAATGTCAGCAGATATAGAGATGCTAGAAGGGTTCCTTCTTTTGTTATACTTTCTGTTGAGGCTCCATTCTACTTTGCAAATGCCACCTATCTGCAGGAGAGGTTGGTTGAATATATATAGCTTTGATTATTTAACTTATCATAAAGAATAAACACATTAATGCAGAATCAATTTTTGATTGCAGAATATTAAGATGGATTCTGGAGGAAGAAGAACTGGTAGCAGCCAATAATGGGAGCAGGATCAAATGTGTAATTATAGACATGACTGGTAAGATTAATCAAAAAATACCTGCAATAATTCTTATAAATAGCCATGGTCAAGAAATTTAAATTAGTATGTAAATTTCAGCTGTGACAGCCATTGATACAAGTGGTCTCGAGACAATTAAGGATCTCAGAAAGATGCTAGAGAAACGTCACTTCAGGTAAGCCAAGAAGGGTCAATTTTGTCCTTTTTTGGGTGAATTATGGTTGTTTTTTTTTTGTGGGGTAAAAGGAAGTTTGGTATTTGTTTGTAGCTTGTACTGGCAAATCAAGTGGGAAGTGTAATGGAAAAGCTAAAGGAATCAAATATATTGGACTCGTTCGGGTTGAATGGGATTTATCTGTCGGTTGGGGAAGCCGTTGCTGATATTTCATCCATGTGGAAGGCAGATGTGAAGTACTACGAAATTTTCCATACCATTATGTGGTGTAAGTATCTTTTGCGCTATAGTGAACTCTCTCATGAAGTTAACTATTTACAGCAATTTCGTCCAGGTTCATATTTCCGTTCCATCTACTTTTTATTTAGTAATTCTCTGTAACTTGTATAAATTTGGAAATTGGACTTGTTCTTCTTCTTCTTTGTAAATGTCTGTAGATTCATGCGCTAATTACTTTGCTATTTACTTTCAAAGTTATAATTTTGCAAAAATATAATGAACTATGAAAAAGATTTGCAAACAAATTTTTAAGGGACAGTCTTTTTTTCAAGGAAAAGTTTCAAAAGTTCATTCATTTTGTGATAGAGGGACAAGTAATTACACAATTTAAGCTGTTCTCCTGTTTGCTTTCTTTGATTGAATATTCAAGGCTTGTTTTGTTTTAGAACTGCACTCTGGTGATGAAAGAAGCCAAGCGTTTGATAAACTGGATTTTCTAGAAATATACAATGATAACTATCTAACTATTAGCATATTCAGTTTGCAGTGATTGCATGTGGTTTAAAGTTCATTGCCTGTTTATATTGAAGTTAAGAGTTTTCCTGCAGAACCAATTAATCCATTGACAGCTAATAGCGAGGGTACTTATATAGTTGGCAGAGGTGTTTCTGGTGATATATACTTATGGGAGGTGAGTGTATGTTCCCTAATGAATGTCCATTTTTATTTTATGGGACATTTTGAAAAAGTTAATTTAAAAGAAAAATTAGTAGCAACGAAACATAAATATTTTTATTATCCATCTTATAAACAATTGATTTTGTGGGTATACATTGGAATATGATATTGTTAAGGTAAACAATGATTAGTGACATTTTTAAGGGAATGGGCATTCGTTTGCATTTTTTTTATAAAGAAAATGGACATCAGTTAACGGACAAAGTGGGCAATATGTCGCAATACGCTTCTTGAAGTTAGAAAAATGATCTTATGCTTTTAACGAACACTATGGAAGACGGATGTTCTTTGAGTTCTTATGTTGAAACTTCCTTAATTATGGTATTTATAGGTGGAAACTGGAAGGTTGCTTAAGAAGTGGCATGCTCATTATCGAGCTGTTACTTGCTTAGTATTCTCTGATGATCAGTCCCTTTTGATTTCTTGGGCAGAGGATGGATCAGTTCGAGTCTGGTCACTTCTAATGTAATATTTTGATAGACTTTCCGATTTTGTTTAATTAGACTTTATGTGATGCTTTATGTGCGTAATTTTTTATACATTTCATGTTTTAGGATATTTGATGATGAGCGAAGGGAGGAATCAAGACGTCTGTATGAGTATAGTTTCTCTGAGCACACTTTGCCAGTAACTGATATTGTTACAGGTTATGGAGGATGCAACGCAATCATCGTGTCCGCTTCTCAGGATAGGACTTGCAAGGTTTGTTTTGCTGTCAACATGTATGAAAAACACTGTTTTCCACCTTTCCTGCTAGACAAAGACATTGTTTTGTGTATCTCTAGACATAAGTACTTATGGCTTGCATATCATTGGTACACTGTCAGATCATAGGCTTGTTGCGCTTTATATTTAAAAAATGAGTTTCCATTAGTTTTTATTGAGGACCAGAATTTTGTCGATTGATGCTACTTCCATGTGAGTTTGTTGCCTATCAAGTTGACTCAAGTTTGATGATATGATTTTTGTGGAAATTTAAGCTAGTAGTCTTACTTCTAGGATTTTAGAAGTTCCTTTGTGATATAGGTTTTGTTTCATAATTGTAGACAGTCTAGCCTATTGCTAGTTGCCTCAAGCCCTCAGCTACAATCCTTCATTTTCAGGTTTGGTTCATTTTTCTTATTTCTGCAAGCGTTCTTCCTGTTTTACTTGGTAATACCCCAAGACCTAGCCAAAAAGGTAGATTTAGGTCACTGTCAACTAAACCCCGAACATGTGATTCGATCCAAACTTATCTGCCTTTGTATTATTTCATTTTCTCGGCATATAAGATGAAAATAACACTGTAGTCTGTAGAATTCGGTAAAGAATTGCTATTTATGATTGTAATTTCAGATTCCTAGATCTTAAAATTAAGCATCTCTCATCTCTCTAATGATCTTCAAGTTATGGAAATCCATAACTTGAAAAACTCCCAAAAGCCAACATTTTGGATTTGTTTCAAAGGAAATACTTGCGCTCTGTCACTGTAAACATGTCTTCTGCCAGACCTTTTTTAATTAGTTCTTAAAATGATCTTTGCGAAAAATGAGCGTCAATTTTCTAAACACATGGCAGGAGATAATGGAGTTGGGCTGATGCTTGCACAACAGCTTGGGGGAATTAATGGAGTTGTTTTCTATGCCAGTACAATCTTTGAATCAGCAGGCTAGAAATTTTTTTTTTTTTTTTTTTTTTTTTGAGAAAATTTGAAATCCAAATCCCTTCGAACTGGTCAATGAGTCTGATATAGTCAAGACAATACCCAAGCAGCAGAGTAAACAGCCTTTCATAAATACTAGACTGTTTACAATATTCTATTTAACTGGCTATTAACTTGGTATTAAATGAGTCAACAAAGCCTTTCATAGATCCCCGCATTCCATAGCAGTCTTCTGTTCACTTTTCTTGTTGCATTTGAGTTCCATAATTGGTGTCTTTGAAGCTGAATCCACAAGAATGCCCTTAGGCATCTATTTCTGTTTTGGTTAATGTGGATTTAGAGAGTTCGATGAATAACTTTTTTCAATGATCTAATGTGCTATTCAATGCAATATCTATATGAAAATATGCAAGGCTTTTCAATCTCATTCTCTTTTTATTTCATTTCCAGTGTAGTTGTCTAAGGAAATGCATATACTTGCAGGTCAAAGCACATATTGTCACCATTGAAAATGACCATGTACGGAAAGGAATTGTGGATCTAGTGAGTGATCATATTTTCAACTCCTTTTCTATGTAGCAAGCTACTTCCTACTCTCTTAACTTTGTTTAGTAATATGCTACTATGGAGTTGAAAATATGAATTTACTGGAATTCACATGATAAACATCCTTTGAGTCATCAATGATCTCACTAAGCTTGGATTCAGGGAAGGGCCGGGCCCACATAATCGAAGTAACGTTTGTTATTGCTAGATCCAAAAAGGTAGATTTAGGTTACTGTTTCATTTGGTCGTGGTCTTTAAACCTGTTTTTGTTTGGCTTGTAATCAAATTTAAGTAGTTTTTATATGTTAGTTTTGAGAATTTGATGAATGTTGAATTTGATTTTTTATGTTTTTAGTGAATGTTTAATTGAGTTGTATTTGAATGTTGGTATTTTGGTGATTGAAGAGGTTGCATGTGGTTTTTTAAATATAGTAATTTTTTTTTAAAATTCTGTGCAATTTACCGACGGACGTTTCCGTCGGTAAATTCTTATAAAAACTGATAATAGATTTACCGACGGATAAGTCCATCGGAAATTCTGCGTTATTTACCGACGGATTATTTCGTCGGTAATATCTCTGGCAATAATACCGATCATTGGCCGCGGATTTCTTTACCGACGGACCATTTCCGACAGTAAAATGCTTTTACCGACGGACTGACCGTCCGTCGGTATTACCAACCAGAAATTACCGACGGTATCCGACGGACACTATCCGTCGCTAAAGAGTCATTACAGACGGAATTTCAGCTTTACCGACGGAAATTTCCGTCGGTAATGGTGCAGTTTCTAGTAGTGTTCGAGATCACCTCCATGGATTGAAGGGACTCTAGGCTAATCATTTTGATAGGGTTATACTACTCTAAAATCAATTAGAGGGGTTGAGAAGAAGAATAAAAGTATAGGAGTTTACCTAATGTTTAGGGATATTTGATTTAGAACGTGGTTCTAATCTCAATTGAGGAATGATTTGGGCAGAGCTTCGCCTTGATTTTAGGCTTGAGCCTTGGTGTTAGTCAATCAACAAGGTTGATGGACGAATTTATGAGTTGTTTGCGAGTGATTTGAATGAGTTTTTCGTGGAAAGAAACAAACAAATTGTGTGTGTTGTGTGTTTTTTCGATCGGGGATCGGGGATATCTGAAATACTGAAAGCCATCAGGTATTTACAGGGATTTGGAGAGGTAAAGGTGGAGAGGGAAACCACCCTAGGAAGGTTCCAGAACTCAAATGCTATTGGAGAATCAGATGATGATAAGATTTATCAAGAAAAGAGGTTGAAACGGAGAAGGAAAGTGATTCTGCACATCCTGCAGAGGGGTTGTCTCGAGCGAGACACGCCTGTTCCGCGTGGGACAACTAGTCAAATGACCATTTTGTCCTCTTCAGTTATTCCGTTAGTCAGTTAGGTCCAAAACTAACGAGGTTAGTTAGAAACTTAACAAAACATGACGAAACTAATATGCTTTCATCGAAACACAAAAGAGAGACGAAGAGTAGTGTAATCAAGTAATTATTGGTTCATAATGGGGTGTCTACAAAGCACCTCGATGACAAGACTTATAGAAGAAGTCATGTCGTCGATAGAAAAGACATCATTCTGAACAATGGGATGGTCGTGCCGCACGGCTGCCTACGTATCTCTATCGGAGAATCAGACCCATTCGTAGTTTGACTCCAAAACACTAAAAAGGCTATTTTAGGTATTTTGAAAAGCATTTTGAATATCGAGGATTTTTTTTTAAAAGGTAAAATCAAACTGAGGAATCAAGGACTTGACCCAATTCTTAATATACCTGTTTTTGTTGGTGAAGTTGTTGAAGTGCGCCGCCAAGGTTACTGACGTTGCCGTTGTTGCCGAGGTCACGGACTTGGTTGTCATTGCTGCCGTCACAGACTTTGATGCTACGATCATAGACTTTATTGTGGTTTCCGAGGTCACGGACTTTGAAGTTGCTGCCGTCACAGAATTTATTGATGTTGCCGAGGTCACGAACTTGAAGTTTGCTGCCATCACAGACTTTGAAATTGTTGCCGAGGTCATGGACTTGAAGTTTGCTGCCATCACGGACTTGAAGTTGGTGTTGCCGAGGTCACGGACTTGAAGTTTACTGCCGTCACAGACTTTGAAGTTGTAAGTTGAGGTGGAGGTTCTGTCGGCTCCTGTAATGCAAGGATAAATGCATGCTGATCTCGGATGGACCCCAATGATTCTTATCTTTTTTTACCTGTTAGCACATAAAAGATTCCAAATAGATTTTTTGTATTTTTGTTGTTTAACTGGACTCATGTGGTGGTGTTCACGTCTCTTCGTGTAAATGGCCGGTTGGTCATTTTGGTGGTGAGTTTATGTATGAGTATATAGTATATGGACATGTAGGGATATTTGAATGGATTTATATTTTGAGATGGGTAAACTATATGAGTGAACTTGTGTTTGACAAGTTGGGACCAAATCAGGTTTGTGCAGAATCTGTTGCTAGTCAGCGAGGCTGAATTTCAATGAGTAACCTTGCGTGAACATATCTAGGCCTGTTGCGAATTTTCATTCTTAATTTTCCCTTGAATCGTGTCTCTAGGAGGCAAACGACTACAAATCTGTCGACTGTCGTAATGACTTTATGTCAAAGGTCCTTTGCTGTCTCAAGTCCCAAGTTGCTTGAATGTGGTAGATGACTTTGTGAACAGGCTTGTGAGGTTGCTCTCTTGATTTGAAGATGACCTTAGAAGACACTCCTTGTTGATTTGATTTGAAGAGTATCGAATGATGTTCGATGAAGAAGGTTGAATAATAGCCTCCCTTTGTCCTTTGATTTTTTTTCTTAGTGACGCACCCTGGTTTTTGCATAGACCGCCCTTTCGAGTTTTCAATCTAGCGGGCATCTCTTTTACATCTTTTTTTTCTTTTTCTTTGTTTTTTTGAAAATAGTATGTTAACTCGAAGAGAACTCAGAGGATAGAATCTTATTGAGGAGAGAGAGATGAGATTTCAAGTTAGTTGAGGAGAGACGGACTCTATTCTTTGGAAGGTGATCCAAGCATTGACTCTTTGGAGAGGTGTATTCTCTAATGATGAGAGTGAGAAGCAAAGAGGAAAACTCCTAATGCAGATTTGCTTATTTTGAAGTAGAGATTGACTGGGGGAGGAAAGGTTAGGAAGCCCCAGTTTTGATGCTTGGATTTCAAGAGTGTGTATGAGAGTGGCTAACAGGAAGCCCCTAAACTCAACTAGAAATGCTAGTTGGCTCAACGATCTAGAAAAGTTGTTCTACCTTGTAATGAACCGTGCATCATCTAGAAAAGTTGAGGAGAAAGCCAATCATTAGTATGACTTAAGGGAAAACATTTTTCTTGATACTGAAAGTCTTCTTCACTTAATGTAAGAGGATGTTGAGTAATCTTCATTTCTTTTGTTGGTATCACTTGACTCCTCTTCTTTGTGGGAGAGTCCTTCATGCATTTGAAATTTCACCTTTGTTGTGGGGATGATGAAAGCTAGAGTTTTTTTTTCTTTTGTACTCTCAAAGCTTTTGAATTGAGTAGCCCCACTCTTCTTGGAATGAAGGTTGACAACATCACCTTTGGCTTTCTTCGGTTGTTGACTTTTGACTTTCAGTAGGGGTAATGTTTAGCCCTTAAGCCTTCTAATGATAACCTTCTTCTAAAATTCGTTTAGAAGTTTCGATATATTTTTCGATGATCTAGGGAATGGAGGGTCCATTATATTGCATGAATTAAATGATACCCATGAGGTAGAACAACCTTAGGGAAAGTGTTTCGGAAAAGAAAATTACTTTGATTAATCGAAGAAATTGAAACAGACTTGATAGTTTAGATGACACAAAGTAGAGGAGGTGAGAAGTACTAGAAAGACAGAACGACTCTTCGAGTTCATACTTGGAAATTTAAAATCTAATCTACTTCTATCAAAGGAGAAAGGGAGAGGATAATTGTAGCCCCAAAGTGGTAGGTGGAGCTTCATCTTCTTCATGTATTATGAGGAAGAGGATTGGTGATGACGTTGGTACATCCTAGCTCTCCATTTTTAAAGAGGTCTTGGATAATGTCCTTCAAGTGGTGGCAAGTGTTGGTGTCGTGGCCGGTGAAATTGTGGTACTTGCAGAATAAGTGATGAACGTGATTAGGATCTACCCATATCCTTAGGAGGACCACATTTCCTTGGTTTGATCTTTTCATTCTTGACAAGAACATCAAGGAGTTCTTCTTGAGTGATTCCTTCAAGTTTGTCATAGTGCCTCTTTTTCTTTTCAGGAGGAGGAATAGCAAAATACTTGCCGGTATTGGGGTGGTTGAATGCAATAGCGTTGAATGAAGCATCCTTACTTATAGTGGGCTTGTTTTAGCGAAAAGTACTTTCCTTCTTTTTACTTTTTAGGAAGTCATCAATCCTAATTCCGGACTCATGAAGTTCATTGAAACTAGGAAAGTAATTACCGGCGAGCTTCTTTTGAAATTCATCACGGAGACATTGGAGAAAGATGTGGATTTGTTCTTTGAGAGTAGGTCTTTCGACAATTTCAATAAATTTGAGTCTCCATCTTCTAGCAAAGTCAGCAAAAGACTCATTTGCATGTTGCTTGGTTTGTTCAAGATCCCTCCTAGTAGGGCGGTAAGTGGAGTTGTCTTCAAACTGCCTTTGGAAGACTAAACATGCAGACAACCATTCAAGCCTTGTAGTCATAGAAAGAGACATATACCAATCCCTTGTAGCACCCTCCAAAGTTTGAGGAAAGCATTGGGCCAAGATTGTGTTATCAACACCCATTGGAAGCATAGCCCAAGTGTAGGTTTCAACATGAGATCGAGGACAAGTAGTGTCATTAAACTTGGTAATATCGGGTGTCTTGTACTTGCGAGGAATCTTGGTGATGGATTGTTGAAGAGCTTCGGGATCAAATGGGATGAATGACCCCTTTGAAGTGTCAAGGGTTTCATGTTTCTTCTCAAGGTAATTCTTAGTAACATGGTTACCAACTTAGTAGTTTCATCACTACCTTCATTTTTGGTCTTAGTGCTCTTGGAGATATGTCCCTCATCATCGGAGGAGGATGAGGAAGAGGATGAATCGGATTCTTCCTCTTTTTTGCTTGACTTTTTAGTTTTCCTATTTTTCTTGGGGTAGGATTCCTCTTCATCGGAGGAGGATTCCTCTTTTTTCTTTTGTTTTCTTCCTTTCTTGACTTTCATGTCGTGGAGATCTTGTATGAGGGCGGCCATTTGGGCATTTTGTTCCTCAATTTCTTACTTTGTTCATCCATCTTAAGCAGGGCTTGAATGAGTTCGGCCTTTGCTTTCTTGATTTCGGCTTCGGTGACAGAAGGAGAAGCAGAAATTGCATCGAGCTTTGGCGATGGACCTAGATGTGTAGCAACCGTATTAAACCATGATCGAGTCCCAACAAGTCGGCTGAATAGGGTGAATGAAGGCTTGAAGGTTTTGGCCAAAACACGAAAAGACAGAACACTTGTCTCACACAGGACAAGCAGTCTCGATCGAGACAACACCGCGGGAAGTCACATTTTTCCCTATTTTACTCCTAATTTTGGTCGGACGGAAAATCCGTTTTGGGGGTTTCTTTTTACTTCAGAATCCAAACCTAGGGACCTAGGGGTCGAAGTTATCTCAAGTAACATCAAGTTTTGTGCAATAATTTTGGTGAGAAATTTTTCTCTTTAGGGGCAAATCCGAAGGGACAATCATAGGGGCATTTCCGAAGCGACAATTTTTTGATTTCTTTTCCATGGATTATTGCACAAAACAAGATCTTGACAAGGGATTACAAGAACTCCAAGATCAAATCGACCGGTCACGGAGTATCTTAAAAAGTCAATCTACATGAAATGTGGCGATGAAAGGGCTGGAAGGCTAGGCTCCCCGCGATATAACAATCTAGATGGATTGAAGACGCGGAGTGGGATGACCCAACTTCGGAGAGACCGGGGACTAGGTGGTTACCATCATCCGTCCTTAGTGTGGGTACCGGGTTTATCAGGTATGTAGTGCAATGACAGTTATAGTATGATGTGCGCGTGTGTGAGAGTCAATCTAGGTGATAGAGTAAAATAGAAAGTTTTTTTTTGAAAACTAAAAGAAAACAGATAATGGCCGCACCAAGTGGTTGCCTACGTTTCTCCCAAATTAGGAAGACTCAGGCCGTCGTAGTTCCGCTTAAAGGAGAGAGAGAGAGAGAGAATTAAATTAATTAATTACAAAGCCCGAGTCAACCAATGATCGGTAAAAATCAAAAAACCAATCGTACGCAGGTATATAGTTCAAGTATTAATTATTCTACCCTGCAAAATAAAGTTAGTAGAAGCAAAATAGAAATAATAATTTATTTTGACTTTTCTGAATTTTTAAAAACTTTTCTGTAAGTTTTTTTTTTTTTTTTTTGTGAGGAGTCAACTTTAAAGAAAAGTCAACAAAGCAAGCAAAAGTTCCAATGTTTGGCGGCTGACTTTGGTTTGGAACAATGTCTCGCACGGGACTAACTTGTCCCGCGGTGGACAAGCTTTCGGACAGAATAATTTTTTTTTTGACAAAAACAGTACAAAAAAATCCCGGAAAATTAAGAAAAAATAAAATTTTTGTAGGAAATTAAAAAGATTGATAATACTCAATTGTAATGCAAATCTAACCCTCTTAATTAATTGTCCCTAGCTGAGTCGCCAAAACTGTAGCTTTGATATATTTTTATTGAATAACATATTCGCCACTTATCATTTATTTAGGAAAACAATAAGAAAAACCTTTTTTTTATTTATTTGAAGAAATTTGAGGGTTTGGGGGTTAAGTTATGGAATGGGAAGATCGAGGAGCACCCATTCCACCCAACCCGAATATCGGTCTTGCCAATTGAGTATTATCAATCTTTACAATATGATAATAATATTAAAACAGTCAAACCCTAATTAATTTATTAATTAGGAATGTCGGATTGTATGCTTCGAGATCACCTCCATGGATTGAAGGAACTCTAGGCTAATCCTTATGATAGGGTTACAATACTCTAAAATCAATTAGAGGGGTTGAGAAGAATAATAAAAGTATAGGAGTTTACCTAGTGTTTAGGGATATTTGATTTAGAACGTGGTTTTAAGATGTCTTCTCAATCGAGGAATGATTTGGGCAGAGCTTCGCCTTGATTTTAGGCTTGAGCCTTGGTGTTCGTCAATCGATAAGGATGATGGACGAATTTAGGAGTTGTTTGTGAGTGATTTGAAGGAGTCTTTCGTAGAAAGAAACCAACAAATTATGTGTGTTGTGTGTTTTTTCGATCGGGGATCGGGAATCTCTAATAATGAAAGCCATCAGGTATTTATAGGGGTTTCGAGAGGTAAAGGTGGAGAGGGAAACCACCCTAGGAAGGTTCCAGAACTCAAATGCTATTGGAGAACCAAATGATGATATGATTTATCAAGAAAAGAGGTTGAAAAGAGGTTGTCTCGCGCGAGACACGCCTGTTCAGCACGGGACAACTAGTCAAATGACCATTTTGCCCTCTTCAGTTATTCCGTTAGTCAGTTAGGTCCAAAACTAACGAGGTTAGTTAGAAACTTAACAAAACATGACGAAACTAATGTGCTTTCATCAAAACACAAAAGAGAGACGAAGAGTAGTGTAATCAAGTAATTATTGGTTCAGAATGGGGTGTCTACACAATTGAATTGAATTGAATAAAGGTAACTACCAACAAATTGTATCAGAGGCAAACTAATAGGTTTCCATGAGCCCTCACCCCAAATCATTCTAAACAAAAGCCCAAATGAGATCAAAAAGTCCACACAAAAATAAAAGCCCAGATCAAAATCCCATAAAACCCCAAACTCTTCGCCATTCCAACAACGGCTTCTCCGCTCCTTTTCCATCTTCATCGCTGTTCTCCGCTCCTTCCACTACTAGAAAACTGGTCATCAATGATGGAGATTTCCTTCGCTAAAACACGATTTCCGTGGTTGATTTCAGACCAGCGAGTGAATATATCCGTCGAAGAAATTATGTCGCTTTTCAGCGATGGAATGACAACCGTCACTGTTCACCAATGGCCCAAAGATTTCCGTCGCTGTTCAGCGACGAAATATTTCCGTCGCTGATGTCCGTTGCTGGTAAATTCTGTCCCTTTATAGTAACGAACATTCCGTTGCTAAATGTTTGTCTCTTTTCAGCTACGGAATTATTACCGTCTTTGTTCACCAACGAACAAAAACTTCTGTCTCTTAGCAACGACGGAATTTTTCGTCACTGATGTCCGTTACTGACTACTTCCGTCGATGTATAGTAACGAAAATTCCGTCGCCGGTGCCAATTTAATAATATTTATCTTTTAATTATATTTTTCACTGCGACAGACATAATTTCGTCCCTGATATCAAAAATACAATTTAAAATATTTTTATTTAAAAATCAGTATTATTTTCCCGAACCTGTGATTTAACAAATTACTAAAAACTAAATTGTAATGCAAAAAAAGCTACGAAATTAAAACACAAAGTTAAACAATAAATGAATAAATGTGTTATGCTATTACATAATGTTTCAAACTCAAATGACAATTTAAAACACTAAGTTAAACAGTAAATGTTATATTACACATAGTTTGAAAGTCAAATCACTAGTTGTTCCCTAAATTCGTAGGAGGGGGGGCTTGTGAAAATATTCCTAGCAGAACAAGGGCTAGAGGATGAAGGGGATGTTGTACTACTAACTAGAGGTTGTTGCAGACACTGTTACATTTGTTGCATCTACGCAAGCATCTGGGCCATTAGCTATTTTGTTTCTTGTGTTTCTGCCCAATGTTGTGCAAGCTCAGCCTCTAGAGTCTCAATCCTTGCACTCTGGTCATGGTTGGTAACAACATGGGATTGAGCTGTCGACCGTGTCGATGACTGACCAGCATACTCACCCATGCCATATACCCTTGATCCCTTCTTCGTCCTTCCATCAGCAGCGACATCATTCAAAATCTCTTTGCTCCATGCAGGGGTCCCAGTAATAGGCTTCCTCAGCGACCGCTAATGCTATTTTAGCACTAAATGCAGTCTGTCATATTAAAACAAACAAATATTAGCATATACACAATACATATATAAATTTTCATATTCAATAGCAAGTCCTTCAAGAATTATTACTTACATATGTAGATTCTGCAACTTAATCAACCCACTGAGGAGGTTGTTCGGCGGAGGCACTAGCGGTAGTGTGGGTGCCGACAAACACATCAGGAATGGAGATGTGTGGGCCAAATTTCCTAGTCTACAATCATTATAGTTACTATAAGTAAAACTAAATAATAGAACTTATATATATTGTAGACACCTCATTCTGAACCTATCGGAACAGAGTTACATCACTCTAAGTCTCGCCTTTGATTCTAGAGTAGAAATTCGTCATTTTGTCATGCTTCATTAAGTTTTGAATGACAACCGTTAGTTTGGACTAAATTGCATACGAAATAAAGAGGAAAGGACAGAATTGTCCATTGAGCAGCCTTGTCCCGCATGAGACATGGAGTGTCTCGCACGAGACTAAGCTTCTGCAGGGCGAGCAGAAATCAGTTTTCTCGTCGATTTCAAACTCTCTTCTTGATAAATCTTATCAATCTGGTTCTCCAATGATATTTGAGTTCTGGAATCTTCCTAGGGTGGTATCCCAATCTACCTTTACCTCTCCAATCTCCTATAAATACTTGATGATTTCTAGTATTTCAGCCCCGATCGACTCCCGACATTTTACTGGTTTCTCTCCCTGAAAGATTCCTGTAAATTACCCCCTAAATCACCTAAAGTTCGTTTATCAACCTTGTTGATCAACGAACACCGAGATTCAAGTCAAGGATTGAGGCAAAACTCTGTCCGCATAGAGATTCGAATCTAGGATCGAGTCGAAACTCTGTCCGAATCTCTTCTCAAAACAAAGGTAATCTTCCTTCTTTCTTATTCTAATTGATTATTAGAATGGTTTAGCACATCAAATCTAGAATCAGTCTAGAGCCTCTCCAAATCATGGAGACGGCCTCGAATCAATCGATCTGACATTCCTAATTAATAAATTAATTAGGATTTATTCATTTCTTCTTATTCTTCTTTAGATTGATTAGATTAATAACATCCAGTTAGCAAGACCAATCTTCGGATTGGGTGAAATTGATACTCCTTGACCTACCCATTTCATAACTTAACCCCTGAACCCTTGAATCTCTTGAAATTAATTTAAAAAGGTTTTTTCTTATTGTTTTCCATCAATAAAATAATAAGTGGCAACTCTAGATGTTAAAAATTCACCATCGCTACAATGGCGACTCCGCTGGGGACATTTAATTAAGAGGGTTAGACTTGCGTTACAATTGGAGACGATCTCGAATCAATCGACCCGACATTCCTAATTAATAAATTAATTAGGATTTATTCATTTCTTCTTATTGTTCTTTAGATTGATTAGATTAATAACACCCAGTTAGCGAGACCAATCTTCGAATTGGGTGGAATTGATGCTCCTTGACCTACCCATTCCATAACTTAACCCCTGAACCCTTGAATCTCTTGAAATTAATTTAAAAAGGTTTTTTCTTATTGTTTTCCATCAATAAAATAATAAGTGGCGACTCTAGATGTTAAAAATTCACCATCGCTACAATAGCGACTCCGCTGGGGACATTTAATTAAGAGGGTTAGACTTGCGTTACAATTGGGTGTTATTAATCTTTTCAATTTTCTGTTTGAAATCTGATATTTCTGGATTTCTTGGAATTTTTCTGCACTGTTTTCGTCAAAAAAAAATTATTCCGTCTGAATGCTTGTCCAACGCGCGAAACTAATAATCCACTTTCTCTGTTTGGTGGCGGCGACATTAAAAAAAACTTTCTTTTTCTCCTTTCTGGCGACTGTAGATATGAAAAAAAAGGAAAGAGGCCTTAGTTGACTTTTTTACTTTAGGGTTGACTGCTTTAAAAAAAAACTTTCAAATTTTGTTTTCAAAAAAATAAAAATAAATGTTATTTCTATTTTGCTTGTATTAATTTTATTTTGTAGGGTAGAAGTAATTATTAATTACATGAACTGTATACTTGCGTGAGATTGAATTATTTTAATTTTTTACCGGTCATCGATTGACTCGGGCTTTGTAAGTAATTAATTTACTTCTCTCTCTCTCTCTCTCTCTCTCTCTCTCTCTCTCTCTCTACTTTTTATGTGGAACTACGACGGTCTGAGTCTTCCTGAATTGGGAGAAACGTAGGCAACCATTTTGTGCGACCATTATCTGTTTTTCATTTTATTTCAAAAAAAAAACTCTATTTTTCTCTATCACCTAGATTGACTCTCACACACACGCACTCATATTATATCTGTCATTGCACTACATAACCCTTGATAAACTCGGGACCCACACTAAGGACGGATGACAGTAACCACCTAGTCGCCGGTCTCTCTGAAGTTGGATCATCCCACTCCGCGTATTCAATCCACCTAGATTGTCATATCGCGGGGAGCCTAGCCTTCCAGCCTTGCATCGCCACATATCATGTAGATTGTCTCTTTAAAAACACTCTGTGACCGGTCGGTTTTGACTCGGTAATCTTTCTTGTCTTTGACCAAAATAAAGCTAATGTAAAATTGACTATCGAGAAAGGATTCGGAAAAGTCCATTCGAAAAAAGAAAATGTCCCTTCGGAATGACCCTTTCGGAAGTCCCTTTAAAGAAAAAAAAATCCTTCTTGAAAAATGATTTTACATGGCTTCATTTTACAAAGAATGGTCAATTATTGAGTCCCTAGGTTTGGTTTGAGTTATGTATGCCTGCAAGTTTTACCTAGGATACTAGATATAAAACAGATCTTTGTCCGACCGACCATAAATTTAGGAAATAAAAGAAAAAAAATCCATTTCTCCGAATGGTTTTCTCGTGTGAGACTACCTTGTCTCGCGCGAGACTTTATTTGCAGAATTTGTGCTTGTGATTGATAATCGACGTGCGCTCCCTCCTTGAGTCAAAACTCCGTCTCTAATGAAAATAAAACTTCAACAAAAATTGCTCGTGAGGTAATTTTAACCATCATCCTTTTCTCCACCTAGGATCGTTTGGGGCTGATAATCTAAAAGGCATTTCGTTGGGATATCTCTGGTTCATCTTTAATGTCGTCAAGCTCCCTTACCTCTCTAATGGTAACAACACAATTTCTTTCCAACACGATGAATCCCGAAGCACTCAAGAAAGAAATTGAGGATCAAAGGACTCTATATGAAGAAATGCTACAAGCCCAAGCCAATGAAATGGAGGCCCAATTAGAACTTGAAAGGAGAATCCAAGCTGGAGAAATGAAAGCCATGGTTGATGATCTCCGAGCCATGAAACTAAAAATGGACGAATTAAGCTCAAAGAAGAAAGAAAATAGGACTTCTTCCGATGATGAAGTATCATGAACTAAGAAGTCTAAAAGCCATCGCAAGCACAAGAAAAAGGTGTATGAGTCTAGCACATCATCTTCCTCCTCCGATAACGAAAACCAATCTTTCAAGAAGGAAAGTAAGGGGGAAAATAGAAAGGCAAGTGAGCCCCTCACCATGGAAATTCTAGAAAAGAAACTTGCATCCCTTGATGTGAGCAAGGGGGCCTCGCTCTCTATTGACTATGACACTCTTCGTCAGTCCATGTCAAAGCTTCCTAGAAAATACAAGACACCCGACATTGCAAAATTCAATGGCACTACTTGCCCTAAAGCCCACTTGGAAACTTACTCTTGGGCCATGCTACATATGGGTGTTGATGACAACTTGCTAGTTTAATGCTTCCCTCAAACTCTTGATGGTGCCGCTAGAGATTGGTACATGACTCTTCCACTCTCAACAAGGCTTGATTGGCCACTCGCCAGTCATGCCTTCCAAAAACAATTTGAGGACAACTCTACTTACCGCACTACTAGGAGAGACCTTGAGCAAACTAAGCAACAACAGAATGAGTCATTCACAGACTTCGTCAAAAGATGGAGGACCAAACTGAATGAAATCGTTGATAGGCCAAGCCTAGATGAACAAATTCATATCCTACTTCAATGCCTCTGTGGAGTACCAAGAGAAGCTTGCCGGCAATTACTTCCCTAGTTTCCTCGAGCTCCATAAATTGGGCATTAGAATTGATGAATTGATCCGTCTTAGAAAGAATTTAGAAAAGGAGAATTGTCCCACAAAGGGGAGCACCGGTCGTACCTATCATGACTTTGGTGGGACTACTCTTAAGGAAATGTTCGATTATCTAGTAAGCCAAGGAAAATTGAAGCCAATGGAAGACTATCATCCTAAGAAAATGAGAGAAGATTGGGACCACGACAAATTTTACGATTACCATCAGTTTAGTGGTCATGACACCAACAATTGCCATAATTTGAGGGATGCCATCCAAGACTTGTATGAAGCCGGCGAGATCAACTGAAGCATCAACACCTTGGGTCTCCGATTGTCCTCTCCCTTTTTCCTTTGAAAAAAAAAGAAGAAAAAAAATAGATTAGGACAACTTCCTAGTATGTTCTCGAAGAGTCGGTCTATCATTCTAGTCCATCTCTATCCTCTCTAGTTTGTGTCAAGTAAACTATGGAGTCTGTTTCGAATTTCCATATCAATAAAAGTTATCTCTTTATCCTAAACACTTTCCCAAGAGTTTTTTTTTATGAGTATCATTTGATCCATGCCGAATAGTGGACCCTGATTCCTTAAATCAACACGAAAAATAGAAACTTCTAAACAAGTTTGAAATGAAAACTATCATTAGAAGGCTTAAGGATAAACATTACTCCTGTTGAACGATTGTCAACAAACAAAGGAAGTCAAAGGCGCTGCTATCAACATTCATCCCAAGAAGAGTAGGGCTACTCAGTTCAAGGCTTTGAGAGTACAAAAAAAGAAAAAAACTCTCAAGCTTTTATCACCCCACAACAAAGATGGGATTTCAGCAAAGGAAAGAAGGACTCTCCCACAAAGGAGAAGAGTCAAGTGATACCAACGAAGAAAAAGAGGATTCCTCAACATCCTCTTATAATGAAGCCTGAATAGCAACGCAAATGAAGAAGACTTTCAACATCCATCCATAAAGAAAAATGTTTAGCCTTAAGTCGTACTAATGTTTGGATTTATTTTCAAACTCGTTAAGAAATTTCTAGATGATGAAAGGTCCATTAAAGGTAGAACAACTTTTCTAGATATTTGAGCCATGTAACATTCTTTGTTGAGTCTAGGGGCTTCCTCTTAGCCATTCTCAATCACACTCTTGAAATCCAAGCATCAAAACTGGGGCTTTCAAACCTTTCCTCCCAGTCAATCTCTACTTAAACTCTCAAGAGTAATCAAATCTATATTAGGAGCTTTCCCCTTTTCGCTTCTCACTCTCATCATCAGAGAATATACTCTCCCAAAAAGAGTCAATGCTTGGATCACCTACCAAAAAATAGAGTCCGTCTCTCCTCAAACTAAACTTGAGATCTCATCTTTCTCCTTAATGAGATTCTTCCAACTGAGTCCCCTTCGAGTAAACACACTTTTCAAAAAAAAATGGTTCACTAGGTTGAAAATCTCGTAAAGAGAGACCTAGGCAAAAGTTAGAGCACAAAAACAAAAAGATGCAAAAGAGATGCCCGCTAGATTGAAAACCCGAAAGGGCGGTCTAGACAAAAAAAAAAAAAAACAGGGTGCGTCACTAAGAAAGAAAAATTTTCAAAGGGAAAAAGGAGGGCATCCTTCTGCAATTCACACAGCCTCACAAGCCTGTTCACGAAGTCATCTACATCATACAAGAAGTCTTAGGGCTTAGTGTCAAGAGAAGCCTTGGAAAATGCGTGCTTTGGATTAGGCAGCATAAGTTCTACATAGCAAAATCCATTGGAGTGGTTTTGACCTTGTTCAGTCAATGATCATCACATGAAAAGACTTAGGGGCTTGACGATGAAAAATTCATACGACAATAAAAAATTCTTGAAGTATCCTGAACCTTAGTGTTGAACTTGGGTTATCTCAACGGAATCCTATTAAACGATTGTCTCATTCGATCTTTAGATGGAACTCACGAGTTGGACTTCTGAACCAAAATCTAAATCACACAAGCAATTTTCAATTCTCACATAATAGAACTCATTCTCCCTGATAATTCTTGGAGTCGAGTGTACATTGATTGTCTTGAGCAAACTAGTGCACATTGATTGTCTTGAAAGCACTAGTTCTCACATAATAGAACTAGTGCTTTCAAGAATTAGATCAAACATATTGAATGTTTGGATTTCGCTTACCATCTACCTTTCCATATATCAATGCATCCAATTAAGTGCGTCAAGCATCTCTTAAAGCGTCAAGCATCCATCGCATCAAGCATCTATCACACCAAGTGCCATGCGACAAGCATATTTCAACAAAAGCCCGATTCAGCGCCCTTACAGGTGGATCGTCATCAATTAGATGTGTCAAGCATCTACAGGTAGTATGTCAAGTACTCATCAACAAAAGCTCGGTCCCGAATTGCCAGGATCATCACCAATTAGGTGTGTCAAGCATCTAGGGTTAGTATGTCAAATACTCACCTCAATAAAAGCCTGGTCTTGAATTGCTAGGATCGTCACCTCAACAAAAGCCCCATCTTGAATCGCCAGTATCGTCACCTCAACAAAAGCCCGGTCTTGAATCGCCAGGATCGTCACCTCAACAAAAGCTCGATCCCGAATCACCTGGATCGTCACCAATTAGGTGTGTCAAGCATCTAGGGTTAGTATGTCAAGTACTCACCTCAACAAAAGCCCTATCTTGAATCTCCAGGATCGTCACCTCAAATAAAAGCTCGGTCCCGAATCGCCAGGATCCTCACCAATTAGGTGTGTCAAGCATCTAGGGTTGGTAAGTCAAATACTCGCCAACAAAAAGCTCGATTCAGAGCTCGGACAGGTGAATCGTCAAAATCAAAAAGCTTGATTCAATGCCCCGACAGGTGAATCGTCATCCCCAATAAAAGCCTGATTCAGAGCCCAGACAGGCGAATCGTCACAAAACCAACAGGACGCAAAGGACCGGACATGTAAGCCTTTATTTTCTAACATCTTTCCCCGCAGGTTCGGAGCCAAGACAGGCGAATCTTCGGATAGACAGGTATATTCAGAATTGGGTCTTGATTTGATTCCTCAGTATGAGTTTGCCTTTTCAAAAATAAAATCTCCTCAATTTTCAAAATACCTAAAGCAACCTTTTCGTGTTTTGGAGTTGAACTACGTTTTGGTCTGATTCTCCGATAGAGATATATAGGCAGCCTTGCGGCATGACCATCCCGATGTTCAGAATGATGTCTTTTCTATTGATGACATGACTTCTTCCAAAAGACTTGTCGCCGAGGGGCTCTGTAGACACCCCATGATGAACCTATCAAAACAGAGTTACACCACTCTAAGTCTCGCCTTTAGTTCTAGAGTAGAAATCTGCCAATTTGTTATGTCTCGTTAAGTTTTGACTGACAGCTGTTAGTTTGGACTAAACTGCATACGAGATAACGAGGGAATGACAGAATTGTCCATTGAGCACCCTTGTCCTGCTGAAATTACCCGGATCCCGCTCACGCGTGGGCCGGGGCCCCGACACTCGCATTGTCAGGAGGTGTCGCTGCGTTTTATTTGTAGAGTCGCCACGCCATTTTGATTTAGCCCAAAACATTGAAAAAAGGCTTAGTTTAAAAATTGTTGTTGTGTGATGAGATTTTTGAGTTCGGAGGTCAGGTTACACCTCGGGAAGAGAATAGCAGATCTCACCCGAGTCGCCTCGTAAAAATGAGTCTTTCGGTACCCCTTTTTCTTTAAAAGTTGTGTGTGTGTATGTGCTTTTAAAAATGCATGCTGTATATGATGTCTACATTGTATGCTATGTATTGAAATAGTAATGGAAGGAAGCCTTACCAATGTTGGCTCGTGTCTGTCTTCCGCTTGGGAAAGTGTTTGAGTGTTGAATAGTGTTCTGGGACGGACCGGGATTGCTTGGGGGATGTACCGGTGTCTGCGGATAGAGCTTCGGCGTGCCTCGGGAGTGTCAGGTGTGTACTCAGGCAGAGATTCGGCGTGCGTTGGGATCATCGAGATTGTTGACTGGCCTCGGGCAGAGGTTCAACGTGCCTGGGGATCATCGATTGTGCTTGGGTAGAGTTCCAGCTTGCTTCAGAACTGATCAGGATTGTCCGGCAGGGCTTCGAGATGGACCGGGATGCCTCGGGATGGGCCGAAATGCCTCGGGATAGACCGAAAAGGCTTCGGAATGGACCGGCAGGGCTTCGGAATGCCTCGAGAGTTCCTCAAGACAGCTCAGGAGCATTCGACAGGGCTTCGGAGGACTATGAGGGGCCTCGAAATGCCCTGGAGGGAATCGAAAGGGACCGGAATTTCCCCAAAGGGTCTTAGAAGGGGGCCTGAAGGCAGGGGGAGAGAGAGAAGAAAGGAGGTGTGTGAAAAATGAGAGGGGGAGCCCTCTATTTATAGGGGTCTGAAAATGGCTAAAGTTGTTACGGGACACAAGCTGCCATTACCATTTTTTTTGTTTTTCTGGATTTAAGGGAATATTGTGGACTTTAAGGAGATTTTGTAATTATGATGTCTGGGTGCAGAGTGGTCCGCACGGACCTGTCTGCAGTCCCAATATTTTCCAAAATTCCTAAAAAGTCCTTTTGCCCTTTTTTTATCCTAGAAAGGCCCCTCCTTGGTTTGGTTGGTGGTTTTTGAGGTTTTTGAAGGCTACAAGTGTTCGATACTACGTCTGTGTGAGTCTTCGGTGTTTCTCGTGCGTCGAAAGGGAGCGATCCAGATTTGGGTACTTACAGAAGCCCCTCAACGACGTCACTTACGGAGGAAGTGGGGTCGTCGATAAGATAAGGATCCTGAATTAGGATCGCTTGCTGGGAGAGAAGGTGACTGTGTAGGTCAGTTTGTGAGGACGTGGTGGTGTCCTTAAGGTGACCGCTTAGGTCGGCTAGCTGGACCCTTTAACAAGATTCCTACGTATCCCGAGTGGGAATCAAGCCTGATCGTAGTTCATGCATGGGGGGAGTGTGTTGTCGTGTATGAGTACGTGTTATGTCCTCTGACTAAGACTCTGTGCATAGACGTGTCGGTGTCTTGGGGGGATGCGGACGTGCCGGTGTCATGGGGTGACCGTTTAGGTCGGATGGCTGGACCCTTTAACAAGATTCCTACATATCTCGTATGGGAATCAAGCCTAATTGTAGTTCAGAGATCGTGAGTGCATCGTCATGTATACGGACGTGGTGGTATCCTGAGGTGATGCAGACGTGTCGGTGTCCTGGGGTGATGTGGATGTGTCGGTGTCCTGGGGTGACCGTTTAGGTCGGATGGCTGGACCCTTTGACAGGATTCCTACGTATCCCGCATGGGAATCAAGCCTGATCGTAGATCAGAGATGGTAATGTCATCATGTATGCGAACGTGGTGGTGTCCTGAGGTGATGCGGACGTGTCGGTGTCCTGGGTGATGTGGACGTGTTGATGTCTTGGGGTGACCATTTAGGTCGGATGGTTGGACCCTTTGACAGGATTCCTACGTATCCCGCATGGGAATCAAGCCTGATCGTAGTTCAGAGATGGTGATGTCATCGTGTATGTGGACGTGGTGGTGTCCTGAGGTGATGCGGACGTGTCAGTGTCCTGGGGTGATGTGGACGTGTCGGTGTCCTGGGGTGATCGTTTAGGTCGGATGGCTGGACCCTTTGACAGGATTCCTACGTATCGCATATGGGAATCAAGCCTGATCGTAGTTCAGAGGTCGTGAGTGCATCGTCGTTTATGAGGACGTGTGATGTCCTCTGACTAATACTCTGTACGTGGACGTGTCGGTGTGCTGTGGGTTGGTGAGTGGATGTGTCAATGTCCATGAAGTGAAATGGTGGGCAGATGTGTCAGTGTCCTAAGGTGAGGTGGACGTGTCGGTGTCCTGAACCGGGTAATTTAAAGCCTTCCGGGCTACGAATAATGATTTGGGTAATTTATGCGATCTTTCGGACCGAGTAGTTTAAAGCCTTCCGGGCTACGGATAATGATTTGGGTAATTTATGCGGTCTTCCGGACCGAGTAGTTTAAAGCCTTTCGGGCTACGGATAATGATTTGGGTAATTTATGCGGTCTTTCGGATCTAGTAATTTAAAGCCTTTCGGGCTACGGATAATGATTTGTGCCTGAGGACGTGTTATGTCCTCTGACTGAGGTTGTGTCATTGTGAGTATGTGTTATGTCCTCTGACTGAAGTTGTGTCATGCATGAGGACGTGTTATGTCCTCTGACTGAAGTGATGTCTTGTATGAGGACGTGTTATGTCCTCTGACTGAAGTGATGTCGTGCATGAAGACGTGTTATATCCTCTGACTAAAGTGATGTTGTGCATGAGGACGTGTTATGTCCTCTGACTGAAGTGATGTCGTGCATGAGGACATGTTATGTCCTCAGCCGGGGATGAAAGTGTTTGTTCTTTGGTTCATGAGCATGAACCTAGTGGGGCCTTTTGTGAGGTGTGCTTGCTTTGTGCTTGATTTTCGGAGGCGTGATTGCCTTGTGTTTTGATTTTGGGAGGCGTGATTTCCTTGTGCTTTGTCCGTTGGGGAAAAGTTCGGGCTTACTTTGATGGCAGGCTTTTGTTTGCTGGGGATATGCACTTTCGTACGGTCTTACTTTGATGGCCATTTGACTTTTGTCTGCTGAGGAAGGGGTTCGGGCTTACTTTGATGGCCGTTTTTTGTTTCGTGTTTTGTGTTTTGGAGGCGTTTATTGTTGCCATGCTCATTTTGTGAAATTTATGGTGAATTGTTGAAATTGAGCATGTAAGAATTGTGGGTATGTGATTTTTGTGCAAAAATGTGGAGATTAGCTCTTATTTGTGATAATAAAGTGCCTCTCTTTTGAAATGCATGCTTCGGTGGCTTGTACCTTATGCTATTTGCGTATGTACATCGTGAAAAAATTGTCGTGTAGGGACAGACTTTGTGTTGTAAAAATTTATGTACACTGGATGCCATGTTTTCGTGACAGACCTTTGTTTGAAAATGTGACGTGGGTGCCGTATTTTTGTGAACGGTCTTTGTTAAAAATGTGTCATGTACCGTGTTTTTGTGACGGACTTTTTGAAAAATTGCCGTGTAGAGACGGTCTTTGCGTTGTAAATGTGACGTGTGCCGTGTTTTGTGACGGACTTTTGAAAAATTGCCGTGTATAGACGGACTTTGTTTGAAAATGTGACTTGTGCTGTGTTTTTGTGACGGACTTTTGAAAAATTGCAGTGTAGAGACGGACTTTGTTTGAAAATGTGTGCCGTGTTTTTGTGACGGACTTTTGAAAATGTGTCATGTAGGGACGGATCTCTCTTTTGAAAAAATTGTGTAATGTGTGCCGTGTTTTCGTGACGGACTTTTGTTTTGAATAATTTGCCATGTTGGGACGGACTTTTATGCTTTGCCGTGTTGTGACGGACTTTTGTAATTTGTATATATATATATTTTTTTGTATCTTTGCTTAAGTACTGTTATTGATGTACCTTTGTTGTGTTTACCTGCAGGATTAGGTGCCTTCGTCTGGGAAGGCGAAGAAGATGAAGTCACGGGGGTCCCTTGAGGCCGTGGTTGAGTTATGGTGGAGCCTGCCCGATATTTCCCGAGATGGGAGGCCTAGTCCTCAGAGGCTAGTGATCGCTATTGGGCTAAACCTGTTCGTAGAGAACCTTGTCGGGATAGCGGAGACGCAGAAGAACAAGGGCGTCTTCTTGGCTCTGCCTGAGTACTGGTGGGACACCACGCATACCTTCCACTTTAGCTGGGGAGATGTGACAGTGACTCCTACCGATTTTGCGGCGATCACCGGGCTTTCCTTTAAGGAGGAGTCCGTGAAGTGGCGGGACAGGATGTCCGATGGGGTGCTGGCTGAGCTGCTTCGGTTTGCACCCTATCCCCGTAAGGGCTTGGGCATGGTGTACCATGATGTAGAGGCGCATATCACGGCCAACATCGGGGCTTATCGCCGGGGCACCGGGGTAGTGACGGCGGAGCAGCTGGCGCTCTCTTTTTTGTGGTTTACCCTCTCCGAGACTTTGTTCTCGAATCACGCTTCTTTCGCTCTTTTCCCTCTACTGGAGAGTTTGGTGGATTTGGAGAGGGTTTTTGAGATTGCTTGGGGCGAGGCGGGCTAAGCCGAGCTTTATTTCTCAAGGAACCGATTCAGCCAGGGCGCGGCCAGTTCCCTGGGATGCTTTGACTTTGCACTGGAGGTATGAGTTTATTGCTGTTGTAGTTTAGCATTTTGTCATTTCTCCTTCTTTTCTCTTTCTTTTTCTTGTTCTGAGCACTATATGCTTTTTAGTTGCAGGCGTGGTGCTATGAGATCTTCCGGTGCCAGCCGTGGGATTGGGAAGATGAGGCCATGGTGGGCTATACTGCCATGCTGTGCTGGGCCCGCCCTTTGAAGAAGAGGACGAAGACCAGGTGAAAGGTCACTGTAACATATGAGGATGTGCAGGAGTACCTGGAGAGGGATAGTCCGGATGGGTTTGAGTTGTACCCTTAGACTCGATATGGCAATGATTAGTTGGAGGGTGCCCCCGGGGTGACAAGGCAGAGGAAGATGCTGCGGGGCCTTACTTGCGACATCATGTATCTGGGGAAGAGGGTCTTCTGGCAGCATGGCGCAGGTGTGCCCCCCATGGCTTCAAGGGATCCACCCTTCGGTATGATGAGTCCTCTCGACATGGACGTGCTGGAGTACGAGAGGTACCGAGATAGCGTGAGCGCCGAGGAGTTCATCCTGGATGGTGAGGAGTATGCGGCCTTTGTCAAGCGGAAGCTGAGGATGCCACAGGTGTTGGCGCGGGAGAGGCAGGATGGCCCGCCACGTCCTCCAGATGTCCCGGTGCCTGGGCTGAACTTCACGTACGTTTGCGGGGACTCTTCGAGGAGGAGGGTGACTGTGACCGTCCCTGAGCATGGTCCTGCTGCTTATTGAGTTGACCCGGATGCTCCGGTGAGTGTGCTTACTCTTTTCTATCTTGGCATCTTTTCTGTATTTTTTTCTTTTGTCGAGTATGATTGTATCTCTTTTGCTGAACGTTTCTTTGGTTGTTTACTTGCATAGGTCTCGGGGCGATCTTTTGACATGCTGACTCGTCGGTATGTGGGGTTGAGGTCTTTCGCGAAGAAGCTCTTGGGGAAGATGTCTTGCAGGCCTTCGCGGAGCGCGACGGCGTTCGAGCTGATGCCTTCGAGGCGGTCTGTGGATACTCCTTCTTTGATGGCTGAGCCAGGGCCACAATCGGAGGTGCCGGTTCGAGAGCGGCAGAGCTTTGATGTGGGGACGTCTTCGGGGGCCCAGAGGCTGCATACCCTTTATCAGTTCCTTCCTCCGTCGGGCACACAGGTTGAGGGTTCATCCTCGCATCCCTTCTTTGATCCTTTCACCTGGTTTGATCCTTTAGAGTACTTCGAGTACTCGCACGAGGAGGGGGTCCAGTATTCTGATGATGAGGATGTCATTGGCGAGATTTTCGAGATGTCGGATTTCTCACTTGTGGAGGATGATGATGATGATTTGAATTAGGGCTCTTTTGCTTTCCCTCTTTCCATTATTTTTTTGTATTTGTAGAGCAACAGACATATGGTATCTGTAATAAAACACTTGTATTTTGCACAACAAAGTATTGTATTTTAAGATGTAATGACGTATTTGTGATTCCCGAGATTGACCTAGGAATTGTTGCTAGCTTATTTTTATTTCGTGCATGTCGCATGAGCTGGGAATGCATTTGTGGTTAGTGTATAGTGGCCGGAGATGGCTTTGGCCAGGATTTTGAGCTGTTGGGGGTAAGGTCCCGTCGAGAGCAGTAGCCGTTTGCAGTTTGCTGAAAATGTGGGGCCAGGCTGCAAAGTGGTCCGCACGGACACATCCAGCATGCAAAGTGGTCCGTGCGGACATGCCTTGCTTTTGGGAAGGAAATAAGAGTTACAGAAAGTCTGGTTTTCTCCCATTTCCCATTTACAATCCATTCGAGTCTTCTTCCCCATTATATCTAGAAACCTCCATTTTTGCTATGGATTCTTTGTTTGTTTCGAGAGTTTGACGAGGCTTTCGAAGGAGAGGCGAGCATAATTTCTTGAGCGGCTCAAAACGTGGATGAGGCACCATATGAGGAAAAATAAGCAGGCTTTCGAGATGAGATTTAGACTCCGCTTAGTTTGGTCCCTTAAGGAGTTAGTTCCTAATTGGGAATTGTTGCGGGCTGCCGCGAGGTTCTGGGATGTTAGGAGGCACGTGTATAGCTTCTCCTACAATGAGGTCATGCCCACCTTTGAGGATTTTCGGGCTTTGATTGGAGGACAGGAGGTGGAGGCCATTTCGCTTCCTTTGATCGGCGGTGCGGCCGTGAGCGTGAAGCTCGCATGCTTTCTTCGGACTTCGTTGGAAGAAGTGCAAGGTATGACTTTTGATTCTGGTCATATTGACATTTCTGCGCTGCCGGAGCGGTTTATGAGTGATGACGAGAGTGACGTCTCGTGGGATGCATTTGCTTTGTGCGTGATAGCGACGCTTTTCATGGTCAGCTCCCTTGGGGTATGTGACGGCGCTTTGCTGGATGTGGTAGGGCACTACCGAGCTGAGGAGGATATTGCTCCGTTGGTGCTGGGGGAAACCCTTTATGGAATTGATCGCCTGGCGACTGGGGATAGGTTCATGAGAGGGGGAAGCCCCGTTTTGCTCACCTTGTGGTTGCGAGAGAGACTTCAAGCCATGACCGAGTCTCCGGCGTCTTTTAGTCCGTGGACGTTTGTTCAGCGACCTCTTGTATTGGATATGGATCAGTCCGCCTGGGAGAGATGGATGTCACAGCTTGGTACGCATCAGATCCGTTGGTGGGTCCCTTACTGGGGGATTGAGACTAGGAGGGCCTTTCAGGAAGGTTCCTATGTTGTTAGAGTTCCAGGCTTGTCTTGGTCCTCCTTCTATATTCCGTCGCTCGTTTCCCTTCAGTTCGGGATGAGGCAGGAACCTTTGCTGGGCTGGGATGACATTGCCACTATGGAGGTAGCTTCTCTCAGCATGGCCGATTTAGGCGTCTTTCTGTATTTTCTGAGGGTATGGAAGTATTCCGCTTTCCTTCCTGTGGTGCTCCTTCGATGTCGGGAGAGTGTTGTGTTAACCACCGAGTACCTGGATTGGTATGATCAGCATGTCAGACAGTCCCAAGTGGTTTTGGGAAGAAGGCATGAAGCGATTCTGGGGCAAGGTTGCCATCCCAACTATAGCCTTAGAAGTACCGAAGCCTGGTCTAACCCTCAGAATATGACGGGAGACACGTTGTTTGACTACGAGACCGAAGTTGACCGACTGACGGAGAGAGGTCCCCTTTTGCAGACTCGCAGGGAGGAGATCCAGGTCGAGGCACGAACGAATGAAGCTCTGCGAGCTGCTGGATTGTTTGACTCTACGGGGAGGACCCCTAATCTCGGAATGAGAGAGACAGATTTGACTCGCGTGGAGTGAAAGAAGACTCACCCGGGACGAGGGAAGAAAGGGAAGAATGGCGAGGGGACAAGCGCAGGTGGCGCAGAATGACCTCCTAAGTATCCATCCATTGCATTGCAGACACATTATTTGTTAAATGTATTAAGCTGTCTTTTAGCATGTTGTGAACTTGAGAGTCGACCGTTCTTGTACTCATCAAGAAATGTTGTAACCGTTAGTGATTTGTGATTTACTTTTAAAGCTTTGTCGAGACGTAAGATCTCTTGTTTGCTTTTTGTTTCTTTTGTGAGCCTTGGCGGCGTCCAGCTTTGGACCTTTCTGTTGTATTTGTGGACTGAAGCAGTCTGAGCCTTAACGGCATCCATTTTTGGATTTTGCATTTGGATTGATCTGAGCCTTGGTGGCGTCCAAATTTTTTGTTTTTGTGTGTTTTTAGACCAAACCAATTAAGGCTGCCTACATTCCCCCCAGACTAAAGGGCTCAGGTCTGTGTAGTTCGACACTACAATGAGTGACGGGAGATGCAAAGTTGATCTTCTTTAGGCGATGTATCTGCGAAGTTTCCTTCCGTTGACTGGATTCATGAAGGGATTGCCGTCTAGGTCTGTCAGCTTCATGGCACCTCCGGAGAAGATCTTTTGGACCACGAAAAGGCCGATCCATGTTGGTTCCCATTTTCCAAGTGGGTTGGTTCGAGTGGGAGGCTTTTCTTTGAGTACCAGATCCCCTTCCCTGATGTCTCAGGACTTGACTTTCTTGTCGAAAACTCTAGCCATTCTGCTTTGGTAGGCTCGGATGTGTTCCATGGCCTTTAGTCGGCGCTCGTCTAGCAGATCCAGTTCATCGTGTCGGCTTCGGAGCCATTCGACTTCGTTGATCTCATTTTCCAACAACACTCGGAGTGAGGGAATTTCTAATTCGACGGGCAGTACTGCTTCCATCCCGTATGTCAGGGCGAATGGAGTTTCTCCCATGGCTGTTCTGACTGATGTTTGGTAGCCCCAAAGTGCCAGGTGCAGCTTCTTGGGCCAATCTCGTCCTCGCGTGGTCATTTTTCGGATGATCCTTTCGAGGGTCTTGTTCGCTGCTTCTACTGCTCTGTTGTTTTGCGGCCTGTAGGGAGAGGACCTATGGCATGTGATTTTGAATTCGGCCAGCAGTCTGTCGCATTCTCCTTCGAAGTGGGACCCATTGTCTGATATGACCTCGTTCGGGATGCCGTATCGTCATATGATGTTTTCCTTGAGGAAATGTGCGACCTTCTTGGAAGTTAGCACTTTGTATGACTTGGCTTCGACCCATTTTGTGAAGTAGTCGATGGCAACCAAGACGAACTCGTGGTCGTTGCTTCCGGGTGGAGCTATTTTTCCGATGACGTCGATTCCCCAAGTGGCGAAAGGCCAGGGAGTAGTCATGCAGTAACAATCATGAGGAGGAAGATGATTGAGGTTGGAGAACCGTTGGCACTTGTCGCAGCTTCGGACAAAGTGGATGCAGTCTGCCTCCATGGAGATCCAGTAGTAGCCCATTCAAAGAATGATTTGCATTAGGGCTCTGGTGTTCATGTGGGGGGCCGCAAGCCCCATTGTGGACTTCGTTCATGAGCTCATTTGCTTTTTCCTGGCTGATGCAGCGTAGGAGCGGTCCTTGGTAGCATTTTTTGTATAGCATGTCTCCAAGGATGACAAAGTGAGAGGCAAGGCATTTTAGGGCCACGATGCTCTTGGCTTTGATTCCTTCTTTGCGTTGGCCTTCCTCGTTCATGAAGGTGGTTTCCCCGTTCTTGAGGTATTGGAAGATCTGGTTGTACCACGGCTCATTGATGGGCTCGGGTTCTGGTTCGATCTCACAACAGTAGATAGGAATTTCTTTTCTTCCCACTTTGAATTGCTTGATTGCCTTCCCTTCGGGGATTTCCATGAGCGAAGCCAATGTGGCTAGGGCGTCTGCAAATCGGTTCCAGTCTCTTGGTAAATAGTGGAAGGTAACCTCTTTGAATTGCGTGATGAGGTCTTCCATGCAGGCATGGTATTTTTGCAAGCCTGGGTCTATTGTTTTCCATGTGTTGGAAACTTGATTGATGATCAGGGCTGAGTCCCCGTAGACCTCGAGCTTCTGGACGTTCCTTTCGAGTGCGGCCTCTAGACCGGCGGCGCATGTTTCGTATTCGGCGGCATTGATGGTTACCTCGAAATTCAGCTTTATGATGATTGGGGTGTGCTAGTCCTTTGGGTCAACCAAGAGCATGCCAATGCCATTTCCTCTTTTATTGGATGCCCCGTCGAACAACAGCTGCCATTGGCTATCACCTTCAAGTGCGAATATTCCTTCGTCTGGAAATTGTGGCTCTGGACCTAGGGCCTCGTCGGTTGGAAAGTCGGCCAGTTGTTCGGCCATTACCCGTCCCTTGATTGACTTCTGGTTCACGGACTGTGATTGTGAAGAGGCTTCCGATTTGCGTCTCTTATGCTCTTCAGCAGTTCCCAAATTCAATGTGATTAAAACCTTCTCGGCAGCCTGAGCTAGGTTTTTCTCTCGTTTGACAACATGCTTAAAGATGTGTTTAATGCATTGTTCAATCAGTGTGTCTGCTTCTTTATTAGATGAATTGTTATTAACTGTTTGTGATTTTGTTAAATCATCATTCGTTAAAGATGCAATGGAAGGGTATCAAGAAAGGTCGGGCCTTTTATTGAAAGCGCAGAGAAGATACATCGTTGATTATGGACTCACAATCTTTCGGCGTAGAGCCATCAGATGACTCGAAAGACTTGAATAACATGACTCGAAGCTAGACTCTATGTGACAAGGGATTGGACCAGGCTTCATTGCTCTTTGCGGGCTGTAGGTCTAGAGAGGGTGGCGATGGCTTTGGTGGCCATTCTTCAGTCGATGTCGTTCCCGAAAGATGGCTCTCTTTTGGTTCGACTTCAAACCAGATCGCGGAGGTTTTAGGCTGCTCCTTTGACGGTTTCCCTCCATTGGTGTTGTTCCCAGATCTCGGGGGCTCTTGACAATAGAAGTCATCGAGAGCTTCTTACAGGAGGGAGAAGCACTCACTGATTCAGAGTTGATTCTTGCTGATGTTGATTATCTTCATAGAATCTGCTCCCTTATTTGAGATCTTTGCTTGGATGACATTCACGATATCTGAATCGAGGGGGCTTGCTATTTCTCCTTCTCTGATTAGGCTTCAGAGGAGGTTGCGCCATTGTTCTTCCAGGTCATATCGAATTGGACTATGCTATGGTGGTTGTCCTCGTGAGATCCGAGTGTGTTGGCATGAGGGTTGTCTTGTTCCATCATGTTGGTGATGGGCCAACTTTCTTCAGGAGGATTTTCGGCCAAGTATGAGTCTACTTCTCGGTCAAGTTCCATCTGGGCGTCCATCTCTTGATCTTCTTTCATGCACTCTTCGCAGTCGCATATTTCAGAATTGTCATCCTTGCCCATGAGTTCTTCGATCTCTAGCTTGTCACGGATTAGCGCGTGGATGTAGGGATCTTTTTCGTAGTGGATCATGACTGGAGACTTGTCTGCAGAAGAATATTCGGTCATGTCGGGACCTTCTTCTGGGTCATAGCTTGCTGGGCAAGCGCTCTCCATCGTTCTACTTCCGTGGATTACTTCGAGGTTTCCATTGGCGTTGATGAATTTCACACATTGGTGAAGAGTAGATGATACTGCTTTCATCTGATGTAGCCAAGGTTGTCCCAGCAGGGTGGATAAAGTGGAGTTGATTTCCACGACTTGGAATTCTACCGACTCCATTTGTTCGTCGAATTGGATCCTCAGATTGATTACTCCCACGACAGGGCGCAGAGTGGAGTCGTAAGCTCAGATTATCCGAGGCGAAGGTCTCATCAGGGAGCGGTCAACACGGAGTCATTTTATTATGCGCAAGGCAATGATGTTGACTGCGGAGCCATTATCGACCAAGACGTTTGGGAGGTAGAACCTCTCTATCTTTATGGGGATGAGGAAGGCCTCGTTGTGACTGTTTTCACATATCGGTAAGTCTGCATCTGTGAAGGTTAGACCGCTTTCGGCGATGCTGTTTGCTTCAGTCTCCTTCGGGGAGTGTTCGATCCATCCATGGGTGTGTCTCGATCGTGGCAAGGATAGTAGGGATACAGTCATTCTCGGATGCTCCTGTCTGGATTCCCAGTCACGAGAGCGTTTGACTCTGGTTTCGCATTCCCAGTCGTAGCGGGATAGCATGTTGACAGTCTCAGAGATTGCAGGGCACCTGCTCTTGCATGGAGTCTCGCTGAAGGCTATCATGTTCACCCTGTTGTTTCGGTGGAACGGATTTCTGACTGTGTTGGGGCCACGTGGGCGTTCCAACTTTCCCTCTTCGATTAGCCCCTGGACCACTTGCTTCAGCACGAAGCAATTGTCGGTGGTATAACAGGGGTAGTTGTGGAAGGCGCAGCTCTTGCTCATATCCATGTTAGGTTTGGGAGTCTTTAGTTGGAAATTCTCGAGAGGTTTGAGGAGATTTCGCTTTACCAACGCTTCGAACACTTGGCCCAGGGGCATTTCGAGGTTGTCAAAATGCTGGAACTGTTGTGGGCGAGGAGGATTGTTGTTCCTCGGGGGTGCTTGATCGCGGTTTACTTGAGCTCCGTTCTGGATGTAGTGGACTGTTCCGGCTGCTTCCTTTCCTTTGTTTGGGACAGGTGCTGGATTCGATAGGTTTGCCCGATAGCGGTAGGACGAAGCAGGAGTTGCTGTTGTCTTCTGGAGGCTCAAGGTCTTTTCGAACTTGGTTCCGACGTTGACCATGGCACGGAGGTCTGGATAGAAGTGATGGCTGATCAAGGTCCTCAGAGATGGTTTGAGGCAGGAATGGAAGATGTCCATTTGCTCTTCTTTGGAAAGCGGATCCATTATCTCGCTTAGCTTCCAGTTCCATCTTTTGTAGAACTCGCCTACTGGTTCGTCATCCTTTTGTTCGGTGGCTTGCAGATCATGGCGGTTTGTTTCCCACTCAAGGTTGGCGCGGTACTTCTCCAGGAAGATTTCGCTGATTTGATCCCAGGTGGAGCGGTTTTCTGCCTTTACGTTGAGGAACCACCTTAATGCCGTGGATTTGAGGGAATGCTGGAAGTGATCCGCCATTTGTTGAGGGATTGCCCCTTTGGCTCTCATACCTAAGGCATAGGTGTCGATGTGGGTCTTTGGGCATTCGGTCCCATCGAACTTTTCCATCTCCGGCATCCTGAATTTTGGAGGAAGAGGAACCACTTTGCTCGGATCTGTGGGCATGAGGGAGTCCTTCCGAGAGTTGGCCAGTTTGCCTTGCATGTCTTTCATCTGTTCGATCAACCAAGCCATGTGAGGGTCAGTAGGCTGAGGCAGGTTGCCATTTTCAGTGATGGAAACTGAAGACGGAGGTGGATTGGCTGATGGGATCGCCATTCGGGAGTCTTGGGGAGGTAGTTGAGTGTATACCATCCCGGATTATTGCAATTGAGGGCGTGATTGCCCGAACCGCTAAGGGTTGTGTTTGGTAATTGGGGAAATGTTTCATTAGCCCCAAGTGGCAGACCAGTGGGTGGTAGGTTTAAAATGTCGGGATATCCGCTTGGGATGTCTGTCCGTGGTAAACATTGGGATTTTAGGTTATGGTTTCGAGGCTCGTATAGAGGCAAAGGATTGAATTCCAGGGGATACCGAGATACATTGGGATCTAGCGGAGTAGGCCCATATGTGTGCTAGTGATATTGAGCTTGTGGCGCAGGGCCGGGAAACTGACTGTGCTGAGGCGAGCATGTCGGAGCTGCTTGACTGATGCCCGAGTGAAGCTTTGAGCGGGAGCTGCTATGCGTTGCTTGATTCTCGTGACTTGGCGGAGGTGGGACCTGCTGATAGCTTTGAGGAACCGGGGGAGCCGATATTTCTTCGTCTTCTATAAGAATGAAGGTCCCATCAGTTTGGGGGACAGCGACGGTTTGGCGACGGCGCATGATGTCTACGATCCAGGCTTGCTGTTCTTCTTGGCGCTTCTTAAGAGTCTCGAAGGCTTGCAGCACCTCCTCCATTGTCTGGAGGTTTCTCAGTGGCGGGGTTCCGTTTCCCTCACTGTTATCTGTTGATCCCGCCATGGGGGAGTAGCGGACCGCTCGGACCGCTGAACCGGAAGGGCTGTCGGACCTTGTAACTTTGATACTGAAAAGGCAGCTCCCGGGTACTCTCAACCACTCTTGGTTCGCTGGAGGGGGTAACGGGTAAGGTTTAGACATGGGAAGGCGTTTGTTGGATAAAGGGGAGAAGCTCATGTGACATGCAGTTTCCATTTTTTTTATATACTATTTTTTTGTTGATTTAATTTACTTAAAACATGTTTTCTCAGAATCCTAGGTCGGTTGGAAAATATTGCTCTTCTTTTTCGCAACTATGCTAGATCCTGGGTCAATGGAGACCATCTGTGCGGCTATAAGCCCCCAGTTTTGCACCTGTATTTCGACATCCCGGGGTGGACAGCCCCGGGCGAGGGTCCTTAGGGCAAGCGGTTTCCACCGACCTAAATGAAAAATCGAACCTATGGACCGAGCCTGTCATGTTTGTTTTAATGCGTCGGCCATGGGAATGGTGAGCCGAGCCGGCACCTGAGTCAAGATCGAGTCGAGAGTTCGGCATGACCTCTCTTTACCTTGCTTGTGCAAGGGATCTGTGACGTTAGGCGTTGGCTAGGTCATATTGTCATGGCTGACGTATTAAAGGCTTGATGACATGGTGTCATGTGGGCATGGATGTATATCCAGTGACGGAACATTATCCAGGTGTAGCTTTGGAAATCAAGATCGGGTCAAGATTTTAGCATGACCTTTCATCGTTTTTCTTGCGCAAGGGATCTTGAGTTCCGAGCTTCGACTCAGAAAATAGCCGGTATGGGATATGTATCCAGGCTTTATGACACGGACTGGGTAAAAACCAACCAAGTCTGGACAGAGTGTGACGCAAGCGTGCATGGTTGACACTGGCTAGGATGGGATGTTTGGGATGATCCCATGCGCGCTCAAAAGGCATAGGAACACCAATCAAGCTGCAACTAAGACCACCCCGAGTTGAGGGTTGTAGTGTGCAGTGTACCGAGGCAGTAAGTGCGCGTAGCGTGCGGTGTGCCGAGGCAGCAGTGCAAGTAGTGTGCGGTCACTAAATTCTTTTTCTGAGTAAAATATAATTTTTTGCAGAATTTTTATATGTATGTACACAGATGTATTATGATGCACTTTTTTGTATTTTTATTTTTTTTGAATAAAAATTTAGAGTACATGCACACACACAACAATTAAAGAAGGTGTAAAATGAAAGTTTGACCCTCGTCATTGTTTTAAAAATCTTTTATTTTGTGTTTAAAAGTTTTTTTAAAACAAAATGTCCCCATCGGAGTCGCCAACTGAAATTACCCGAATCCGGCTCGCGCACGGGCCCCGGCATCTCGCATTGTCGGGAGGTGTCTCGTTGCGTTTTGTTTGTAGAGTTGTCACGTCGTTTTCATTTAGCCCAAAACATTGAAAAAAGGCTTAGTTTAAAAACTGTTGTTGTGTGATGAGATTTTTGAGTTCGGAGTCCAGGTTATGCCTCGTGAAGAGAATAGCAGAGCTCACCCGAGTTGCCTCGTAAAAACGAGTCTTTCGGTACCCCTTTTTCTTTAAAAGTTGTGTGTGTGTGTGTATGTGCTTTTAAAAATGCATGTTGTATATGATGTCTACATTGTATGCTATGTATTGAATTGTATTGAAATATTAATGGAAGGAAGCCTTACCAATGTTGGTTCCTGTCTGTCTTCCGCTTGGAAATAGTGTTTGAGTGTTAAATAGTGTTTCGGGACGGATCGGGATTGCTTCGGGGATGTACCGGTGTCTGCGGACAAAACTTCGGCGTGCCTCGGGAGTGTCAGGTGTGTACTCGGGCAGAGGTTCGGCAAGCGTTGGGATGGTCGGGATTGTTGACTGGCCTCGGGCAGAGGTTCGGTGTGCCTCGGGATTGTCGGTTGTACTCGGGTAAAGTTTCGGCTTGCTTTGAAATGGACCAGGATTGTCCGGCAGGGCTTCCGCATGGACCAGGATGCCTCGGGATGGGCTGGAATGCCTCGGGATGGACCGGCAAGCCTTCGAGATGGACCGTCACGGCTTTGGGATGCCTCGGGAGTGCCTCAGGGCAGCTAAGGAGCGCTCGGTAGGGCTTCGGAGTACCACGAGGGGCCTCGGAATGCCCCAAAGGGAACCGAAAGGGACCGAGATTGCCCCGAAGGGTCTTAGAAGGGGGCCTGAGAGCTGGGGGAGAGAGGGAAGAAAGGAGGTGTGTGAAAAATGAGAGGGAGATCCCTCTATTTATAGGGGTGTGAAAATGGCTAAAGTTGTCGCGGGACACAAGCTGCCATTACCATTTTTTTTTGTTTTCCTGGATTTAAGGAAATATTGTGGACATTAAGGGAATTTTGTAATTATGATGTTTGGATGCAAAGTGGTCCGCACGGACCTGTCTGCAGTCCCAATATTTTCCAAAATTCTCAAAAAGTCCTTTTGCCCTTTTTTATCCCAGAAAGGCCCCTCCTTGGTTTGGTTGGTGGTTTTTGGGGTTTTTGAAGGATACGGGTGTTCGAGACCACGTTTTTGTGAGTCTGTGGTGTTTCATGTGCGTCGAAAGGGAGCGATCCGTATTTGGATACTTACACCCGCACGAGACATGGCGTGTCTCGCGCGAGACTAAGCTTCTGCTGGGCGTGCAGAAATCAGTTTCCTCGTCGATTTCAAACTCTCTTCTTGATAAATCTTATCAATACGGTTCTCCAATAATATTTGAGTTCTGAAACCTTCCTAGGGTGGTATCCCAATCCACCTTTACCTCTCCAACCTCCTATAAATACTTGATGATTTCTAGTATTTTAGCCCCGGTCGACTCCCGACATTTTACTGGTTTCTCTCCCTGAAAGATTCCTGTAAATCACCCCCTAAATCACCTAAAGTTCATTTATCAACCTTGTTGATCAACGAACACCAAGATTCAAGTCAAGGATTGAGGCGAAACTTTGTCCGCATAGAGATTCGAATCTAGGATCGAGTCAAAACTCTGTCCGAATCTCTTCTCAAAACAAAGGTAATCTTCCTTCTTTCTAATTCTAATTGATTATTAGAGTGGTGTAGCACATCAAATCTAGGATCGGTCTAGAGCCTCTCCAAATCATGGAGACGGTCTCGAAGAAATCGATCTGACATTCCTAATTAATAAATTAATTAGGATTTATTCATTTCTTGTTATTGTTCTTTAGATTGATTAGATTAATAACACCCAGTTAGCAAGACCAATCTTCAGATTGGGTGGAATAGATGCTCCTTGACCTACCCATTCCATAACTTAACCCCCGAACCCTTGAATCTCTTGAAATTAATTTTAAAAGGTTTTTTCTTATCGTTTTCCATTAATAAAATAATAAGTGGGGACTCTAGATGTTAAAAATTCACCATCGCTACATATATAAACATTAATAACCTAAATTACACTAATGACCACAAAGCACAAATACCCATAATAAGATGACATATATCAAAAACCTTAAGACATACTCCCTCCGTCCCTAAATGAATGTCTAATATTTCAATATTATTTTTCCCAAAATGAATACAATTACCAAAAAAAAATGCTAAATGCGGGAGACAAATCCCAAAGAAAAGGAGCATTCCAAGCAAACTACCTCAAGTATAGGCTGTTGTTCATACTGCCTCAAATGTACCTGTCCAAATATCAAAAGGAGTGGAAACAAAAAGTGGAGTTCTCTTTCTAACACAACATAGAGCACACATGATTTTTTGTTTGATTTATGGGCCAATATTAGGAGTCCAAAATGATATAAATATTGGACCATATAATCTGCCAGAAAAGGGAACACACTGCTTATGTCATGAAAACTTAACATTTATACCCCTTTGTGATCAAAATTAGTTAAAACTCAGAACATAAAAGTGTTGAACAATTGCTAGGCTTCTCAAGAACTTAACGAAAAAACTTGACAGAAAAAAAAAATAACGGAGATTGGAAAACAAAGAGACAAGTCGAGTCTTGTATTTAATACAATCTCCGTAAGAAGTTATTGCCCCGCACAGGTGCTTACGGTTTATATGGCAATCTTCTAGTAAGATAAAACGACTTACAAGTAAATGATAGGAGCACTCCAAATCAATTACTCTAACGAACAACACTTTGTTTTGAACTTTGGACTTTGAAGGATTGAATGCAACAATATGCAATGATTTGGGTATGATAATCTATCTTACTAGAGGGTAGGAAGGGTAGAAATACAGTATGTATAAATTGAAATTCGGAGGGGAAGTATATAAGGAGAGTCAAAGGGTTTTGTGGCTTTTCCCTTGAAAAGTCACAACTTTTCGGGTATAACAGCACTTGCACGGCCGTGTCCAATGAACTGCACAGCCGTGCAAGGCAATATGCACGGTCGAGTTCAAGGCTCAGCACGGTCGAGTGTCAAGGCAAGGCACGGTACACGGCCGTGTCCTAAACACTTGCACGGCCGTGTAGAAGCTTCTTTAGCCTGCTCATCAGTCCTTTAGCCACAACAAGTCCAAACCAATTTTGGGACCAACCCAAATCAAACTTTGACCCAATATTTAACTCTTGTTAAGTTACAAATCATTTGTCATTAATTTCTCATTCACCCGGAAATGGTTTTGAGACAATAAATGAGTTTCATAATCTACACTAAATGTAGAATACATTTTGTAACTTACTTCGTTAACACATAACGAATTCCGTTAGGAAGTTAGGTCAACGTTAAGTTAAACTTAACTTTCGTTATCCATTTCCAACAATCCCCCACATGAATGACAATTAATGCATGTATGCAATTTCGTCCAAAGTTCCGACGAACTATTATTACATCGGGATAGATAGCTTGTGGCCTTGAATCTTCCCTAGTGAAATATTATCGGATATACTAGCCATTTGGTAGCGAGTCGCTTTGAACCAGTGACTGTCGGATGTATACCAAAACAATGATACTCACATAATAACAGCTCTAACAATTGGTGTTCTCACGTTTTGTCCATTTTGGCCCTGGACCGTATCTCATTCATAAGCGTTCATTTAGAGGCGGCCTAATTACCTCTCACTTATATAGGTGATTCTCACTATAAGGAGTATCATGCACTACTCCACCCGTAGGTATAGAAATCATTAAAAGTTTTCTCAACTTATCCTTACCACTACTGCATGTGCTAGTACTTGGATGTTCTGGGAATGAGTATTCAACATCTCCAGGTTAATAAACCGAGTTGTTGTTTCCAAGTAATTCTACTAGAACTTATAACTTGGTTGTCTCATTGAACCAAGGGCCTGGGATCTCCATTTCTCAAGGTTGAGTGTCCGCTATAAGTTCTTTTGTAGTGGGTTTTAAACCCATTCCCCTTAACAGTTTATACAGTTGATCTCGATTTATACCTTTGGTAAAAGGATCCGCTAGGTTATCACATGATTTCACATAATCAATAGTGATAACGCCATTCTTGATCAACTGTCTAATGGTATTGTGTCTACGACGAATATTTCTAGACTTACCATTGTACATACTATTCTGTGCCCTTCCAATTGCTGATTGACTATCACAATGGATTAGTACAGCAGGCACAAGTTTGCTCCAACAAGGAATATCCTCCAGGAAGTTCTTAAGCCATTTTGCTTCTTCCCCAGCTTTATCCAAAGCTATAAACTCAGATTCCATCATGGATCTGGCTATACATGTTTGTTTGGAGGATTTTCATGACACTGCTCCTCCACCTATTGTGAATACATATCCACTTGTGGACTTAGAGTCTTTCGTGTCCGATATCCAATTGGCATCACAGTATCCTTCTAATACTGCTGGATATTTATTGTAAAGTATCTCATGGTTTAATGTATACTTTAAATATCTTAGTACTCTCATTAGTGCTTTCCAATGATCAGTACTAGGATTGCTTGTGAACCTACTTAGTTTGCTTACTGAATATGCAATGTCTGGACGAGTACAATTCGTTAAGTACATCAGACTGCCAATTATTCTTGCATATTCCAGTTGAGAAACTGGTTCCCCTTTGTTCTTGGCTAAGTGTAGAGCCAAGTCTACCGGTGTCTTAGCCGGAGGGTCATCAATGACATTGAATTTTCGAAGAACATTCTCTAGATAATGGGATTGTGAAAGAACTAATCCTTCAGATGTTCTAGAGATCTTTATTCCTAATATTACATCAGCTAACCCCATGTCTTTCATGTCAAAGTTCTTCTTTAACATGCCTTTGGTATTCATGATCAAATCATGATTACTTCCCATTATGAGCATGTCGTCCACATAAAGACAAACGATAACGAATGATTCAGATGTTTCTTTAATGTAGACACATTTGTCACATTCGTTAATCTTGAATCCATTCGATAACATGGTTCTATCGAACTTCTCATGCCATTGTTTAGGTGCTTGTTTTAGTCCATACAATGACTTTATGAGTTTACACACCTTCCTTTCTTTACCAGGAACTACAAACCCTTTGGGTTGTTCCATGTAAATTTCTTCATCGAGTTCTCCATTTAGGAAAGCAGTCTTCACATCCATTTGGTGTATCTCAAGATTATGCACTGCTGCAATAGCTATGAGAACACAAATAGATGTGATCCTTGTGACAGGGGAGTATGTATCAAAGAAATCATATCCCTCTTTTTGTCTAAAGCCTTTGGCAACTAGCCTAGCTTTGTACTTATCGATTGATCCATCCGCCTTATACTTCCTTTTAAGGATCCATTTGCAACCTAATGGTTTGCAACCTGGAGGGAGATCAACCAATTCCCAAGTATTGTTGAGCATTATGGATTCAATTTCGTTGTTAATAGCTTCTTTCCAGAACGAACTATCCGGACCGGATAAAGCTTCTTTAACAGTTGCTGGTTCGTTTTCTAACATGTAAGATAGAAAATCAGGACCAAAAGACTTTTCCACTCTTGTCCTTTTGCTACGTCTCGGTTCTTCATCTTCTATTTGAGAAGGACCGGTTGTAGACTCATATGTTCTCTTACTAGAACCTACATCTTTCCTGTCCTTAACCGGAAAAATGTTTTCAAAGAATACCGCATTCCTTGATTCTATAGTAGTTCCTACATGCATATCAGGAATGTCCGATTTGTGCACTATGAAACGGTAGGCACTACTATTATTGGCATATCCAATAAAAACACAGTCAATGGTCTTTGGACCAATCTTGACTTGTTTAGGCTTAGGTACTTCAATCTTGGCCAAACACCCCCACACTTTAAGGTATTTAATACATGGACTACGATTATGCCACAATTCATAGGGTGTTTTATCAATACCTTTCTTGGATATTTTATTAAGAACATAATTAGAAGTGAGTATTGCTTCCCCCCACAAGTTGTCGGGTAAGCCTGAACTTATCAAAAGCGCGTTCATCATCTCTTTGAGAGTAATATTTTGCATTCAACAACTCCATTAGATTGAGGGGTATATGGAGCCGTTGTTTGATGAATTATGCCGGATTCCCAACATAATCCTTCAAATGGTGCTTCATATTCTCCACCTCTATCGCTTCTAATTTTCTTAATTTTCAAGTTAAGTTGATTCTCAACTTCTTTCTTATAAGTCTCAAAAGCCCCTAAGGCTTCATCCTTACTTCTTAAGAGATAGACATAGAAATACTTAGTGCAATCATCTATAAATGTAATGAAGTACTTTTTACCTCCTCGAGTTTGCACAAGTTTTAAATCACATATGTCGGTGTGAATTAACTCGAGAGGAGTTGTGTTTCTTTGTATGACATTAAATGGCGACTTCGTCATTTTTGCCTCAACACAAACTTCGCACCTATTAGTCGAGTCGGATTTAGTCATTTGGATTAAATCTTGTCTCGCTAATTTCTTAATGGTGTCGAGGTTTACATGTCCTAATCTATCATGCCATAAATTAGAACTTTCCGACAAATAAACGTAAGAAACACAATTTTTATTCATCGCACTTTGGCGGATCACAATCATTACATTCATTTTAAAAAGGCCCTCCTCGAGGTAACCTTTTCCAATAAACAAACCATTCTTGGTTAGTACAAATTTGTCGGATTCAAATACTAGTCTAAAACCGGCCTTACTAAGCAAAGCGCCGGACACCAAATTTTTACGGATGTCTGGAACATGCAGCACATCCAACAAGGTTACTTCTTTTCCGGAAGTCATCTTCAAAATTACGTTTCCAATGCCTTGAACATCGGAGGTCGCAGAATTTTCCATGTAAAGCTTTCTTCCGGATATGGGAGTATAGGAGGAGAAACTTTCCTTGTTATCACAAATATGGCGGGTAGCACCGGTATCTATCCACCAAGCTTTAGGATTCTCCTCCAAATTTGCAACGTTGGCCTCGAAAACAACCGCTGCAAAGTCTAGGTCCATGTGGTCAACATTATTTGCCTCTTTCTTCGAGAGACGACAATCCCTTGACAAGTGGCCCGGTTTGCCACAATTATAGCAAGACCCTTTGAACTTCTTAGAGCCCTTATTCTTCCCTTTCTTAGCATTCCCGGCATTTTCGGAATGCTTTCTCTTTGTGCCACTTGTGCTAGCCTCGGCGAGATTGACTTTTGCCTCCATCTTGCCCTTAGCAACTTTGGCCTCATTCATTCTAGTGTTCTCTTCAATTTGAAGACGAACAACAATATCTTCCAAGGACATCTCTTTGCATTTATGCTTGAGATAGTTCTTGAAATCCTTCCATGAAGGAGGCAACTTTTCAATGATAGAAGCCACCTTAAATGGATCATTCATGATCATTCCCTCGGCATCTAGCCCATGTAGAATGATTTGGAATTCATCTACTTGAGTTGTTACCGATTTGGAATCGACCATCATAAAGTCAAGATACTTACCGACGACAAATTTCTTTGACCCGACATCTTCGATCTTGTACTTCCTTTCCAAGGTGTCCCACAACGCCTTGGCTAACTCGACGGTACTATACACATTGTATAGTGCATCGTCAAGTCCATTTAAGATGTAGTTCTTACAAAGAAAATTACCTTGAGCCCAAGCCTCCTTTGCCATTTGCCTTTGGGGATCGGGATCACCATTTTCCACCGCCGGAGGATCTTCCTTTAAGAAGCGGTGCAAGCTTAAGGTGGTCAAGTAGAAGAGCATTTTCTATTGCCATCTCTTGAAATCCACACCAGTGAATTTCGCGGGTTTCTCACCATGACCGAGGTGATGAGTAGTAGGAGCGGGAGCAACATGATTGAATGTAGTATCACCTTGCGAAGGAGGCGTCACATTCCCTTGACTTGATTCGGTGGAATCTTTCTCGTTTGCCATCTTGATGATCTTGAAGAAGCGTCAATGACTTCTTACGATTGTTGGACAATTGCTAGGCTTCTCAAGAACTTAACGAAAAAACTTGACAGAAAAAAAAAATAACGGAGATTGGAAAACAAAGAGACAAGTCGAGTCTTGTATTTAATACAATCTCCGTAAGAAGTTATTGCCCTGCACAGGTGCTTATGGTTTATATGGCAATCTTCTAGTAAGATAAAACGACTTACAAGTAAATGATAGGAGCACTCCAAATCAATTACTCTAACGAACAACACTTTGTTTTGAACTTTGGACTTTGAAGGATTGAATGCAACAATATGCAATGATTTGGGTATGATAATCTATCTTACTAGAGGGTAGGAAGGGTAGAAATACAATATGTATAAATTGAAATTCGGAGGGGAAGTATATAATGAGAGTCAAAAGGTTTTGTGGCTTTTCACTTGAAAAGTCACAACTTTTCGGGTATAACAGCACTTGCACGGCCGTGTCCAATGAACTGCACGGCCGTGCAAGGCAATATGCACGGTCGAGTTCAAGGCTCAGCACGGTCGAGTGTCAAGGCAAGGCACGGTACACGGCCGTGTCCTAGACACTTGCACGGCCGTGTAGAAGCTTCTTTAGCCTACTCATCAGTCCTTTAGCCACAACAAGTCCAAACCAATTTTGGGACCAACCCAAATCAAACTTTGACCCAATATTTAACTCTTGTTAAGTTACAAATCATTTGTCATTAATTTCTCATTCACCCGGAAATGGTTTTGAGACAATAAATGAGTTTCATAATCTACACTAAATGTAGAATACATTTTGTAACTTACTTTATTAACACATAACGAATTCCGTTAGGAAGTTAGGTCAACGTTAAGTTAAACTTAACTTTCGTTATCCATTTCCAACAAAAAGTTGTTGAGGAAACATTTAAAATGAAGCACACTAGATTTCAGGTCCATCCTGTTAGGTTTGCTATGTCAAATAGCAAGGAAATTATCAAGACTGAACCTTCATTTTGAAAGACTGGACATAAACTGTTTAAGGGAAAAATAAATAAAGGAACTAAGAAAAACAGAAAAAATAAGGTGAAAATATGTGAATACTTCTACACATGTTGTCCACAAAAAATCTCTTTTGTCTTTTCTCATATTATGAGTATGTCATGGTTAAAATAAACCGTGAAAGAGGAGTGGCCTGAAATTGTGCAGACTGGACAGCAACATAGTGGCAAGGAAAACTTAACTCCAAACCTGATTCGAACAAAGAATATGTATCTTAAACTTAAAGCACACTTAGCTTAAAATACCAAGGATATGCCTAAACCTAACTCTTTCAAAGATATGCACATAAACTTGAATGAATAGCAAAAAAAAAAAAAAACCAAAAGTGGACAGATCTGACCCTTCTTACAAAACATGGTTTTTGAGGTGATTTTGAGAAACAACAAGGCTTGTTAATGATGTATCCTTACACATAAAACTTATACTTACATGAAAAATAATAACACCACATTTCATACATAATATGCCTCGCTAAAACTAAAATCAATCCAACCAAAGGAACCAAAAAGGTCAAATATTTTGGAACAAAATTTAACTCCTAAACCGACATGTATTATGACTAATAACCCCCACCCCCCACACACACACACACATACAATCATATATATATCATGCATGTTTTCAAAGTCATTAAATTTAAATCATGGATTTCATAGCATCAACATGGCAACCCAACTACTATACATATAACATTTATAGAGGTTTAAACATTAATAGATAGTAAACATTATTACCATGCGCGAGTAATGCTCGGTGAAGTTGATTGTCTCTGACGTGTGTTTGGTACCTGTCCCTAATGAACTTGCCCTATTTCGCTTTGCCCGTTCAGAGGCTTCAATCGCCTTCTCCGACCCCCAATGAGCGCAAAATTGTGCCCATGCCTCATCGGTCATATAGAGCAGGCACTTGGTGGGGTTTCTACCTTTATCCCAATATTTTTTTATGTGTTACAGATGAAGTCCTTATACCAATTCTTGCATATTTTTTCGAAAAGATTTTTGACTAACTTGTCTTCATAGGTCCAAGTATATGCCTCCTACAATATAATATTAACCAAAACATAAATATATAATGATAACATTTTAACATTAATAAAATGATAAAAAAACATTAATACAATACCGTAAAGGCCTTCCAATAGGCCTCCTTTTCATCATACGACAACAATTTATAGGTGGGCCAAAAGGAATGTTGCCTTCACTTCCAAAGATATTCCCCAAACCAAGATTCAGGTGTAGGATCAGAATCTACAAATCTGCCAGATATATTTATACAAATAGGAATTTAATATACTTAAATAAATTTTATATAAAACAAAATGAACCAAAATATAAAAAATATATAGTTACTTACTGATTGAATTTGTCACATATGAATAGATATCTGCGACCAGAGTCATCGGTAGCACCAGGAATCCTGGTGGGATCAGTGGGTGGAACAGAGGTGCTAGATCCATCAATCTCTGAACCGGTATCAGATATAGCTGAAATTGTCTATGGCTTAGCAAAAGTGAGGCGAAACTCACAAAGTGAGACGAAACTCATAAGTGTTGTCCTTAGTGTTGGCAACACTAACAACAATACACACCAATTCTAGAAAAATACAAATAAATAGAAATAAATCTAATTTGCAGCGGAAGAATAAAAATAATACACAAGAATATAATTTTTATCAAGTTATATAAATATATAACTTGATGGGTGCCAGGAGGGCAACACCTTTCTATTAATAATATGAATTCAATACAAGGTCAAAGAAGTTCCTTTAATGATAAACAATCATTAACTTAAGGAACAATAAACAAAGAACTCTCTCTGAAAACAATCACTCAAAACCTCACGAAAATATGAAAATTTATGTGAAACTCTCGAGTGTCGGACTGAGTGTTGCCAACACTGAATGGCAACACAGAAGAGCAGAATTCTATTTCTTGTGCAGATTTGCGTTTTCTGAATTGGATGATCTTTAATGAAGATCTACTGCACTATTTATAGGCCTCCAAAACTTGGAGCCTACTCAAAATGATCAGATAACAAGCTTGAGTTTGTTCCTCCTTTTTAGCTCCTACTCGCCTCAATTATAGAAGACTAGGTCTTCATGGCTTCTTTCACTTGTTCCTCTCAGCTGTAGATGCATTGTACTCTGACTTGATCTCCCCCTGAATAGCTAAATAATATCTCCTTTGCTTGGTCATTAATTAATCATATAAACCACATGTTTATATATTAATTTTCTTCTCTTCTTCGTGAATCACGTTTGGGCAGTTTCTGTTGACCTATTCAAGCTCATTTCAAGCAGACTAACATCTGATATTAAAACATTAATTTACACATTATTATTTGTGAAAAATATAGTAACTATTTTGGTGTTGCCAAATCCAAATGGCAACACTTGTGGCAACACTGGTTTGCAATACTTAGGACAACATTAATGGCAACACATGATCTAACATTAACAATCTCCCCCTTAGTTACTGATTTCTTCACAAAATACCAATGTGATGATCTTTACAAAACAGTTAGTCATACTTAACAAAATAAAAATAGAAAATGCCACGTGATCATTAGTGACAACATCAACCTACAGACAATGTTAAAAATATTTTTCAATCCAAGTATCACACTCCAAAGAGTGGCAACATCAACGTTCAGGAAAACAAAGTCACATAATTTCTAATTCATCTCCCCCTTAACCACGAAAATTAATAACTAACCAAAATAATTATTAAAATCTTAAAACCACTTTTCTTTTCTTTGTTTTCTTTTGGGGAGCGAAAGTGAGTTTGATGGAGGGGCTAGCCTCAGGAAGACTCATAGGAATGGGGATTTGAGGAGGGTTGTACACAATAATGTCCAAGATTGGAGAGGTTGAAGGTGTGGACGAAAATGTCGCCGGAGATGTCTCCATAGGAACGGCGACATTCGAGGCGACACTGGAAGGGGCTAACGGAGAGATTTCCATGAGGGATGAAGATTGTGGAGATTTTGAGGGACTTGCCATGGAATTTCGTAGGAAGAAGACGAAGAACAGGGAACAGGGGAAGGGTTTACCGTCTAGAGAGAGAGAGGGACGAGATGAGAGAGAGAGAGAGAAGGAGGGTTTAGGAAGAGGGTTTTAAATGGATGAATAGAGAGGGATTTAAGTTGATTTGACACTTTCAAATCAATTTAAATCCCATTAAACCCAACAAACTCAAACACTTTATCCGGCCATTTTTTAAAAAACTATTTTTTTTTTCATTTTTAAATAAATAACAACTAAAAATAATTTTAGCAATATCCATAAAATTGAGTTTTTCAAAATTCAAACATTGAATTTTAAAAAAATAGATATTTCTAAATTACATTTAGTTAGACCAAAGATAAATATTTTTGCTAAAAACCGTTTAAATTTCACAAACTCTAAATATAAGAAAGTAGACTTTTGGAAATTCAAAATTTAATTAACAAAAATAAAAAAATAAGGAATAAAAAATTAATGTAGCATCTACTAATGTGTTACTAGCAATGTTGCGTGACACACAAGGCAACATTTTGAATAAAATCCCCTTGATATTTTTTCAACACATATAACTTATCATTTCTTAGACAATTTTAAGCAAACTTTACACTTTATTTACAAGGAAGCATCATAGTAGCGAGCTCCGTGCCCCGAGTTTTTTATAAAAGTGTAAAGCTATACTCCCTCCGTCCCACTTCACTTGGCACTAATTTCCATTTTGGTCCATCCCACTTCACTTGGCACTACCCAAAATGACAAACTTTTTATAATTTTATATTCACTCTACCCCACCACTCATTCTCTCTCTTCATTTTCCACCACTCAATTTATTCAATCAACACTACTATTTACCCCACTCATTCTCTCTCTTCATTTTCTACCACACATTTCTTTTATTTTATTCTTTTTTCTTAGTTATTGTGCCATTCATTTTGGTGCCAAGTGAACCGGGACGGAGGGAGTATGTAGTAAGTTTCATACTGTAGACACCCCATTCTGAACCCATAATTACATGATTACACTACTCTTCATCTCTCTTTTATGTTTTGATGAAAGCATATCAGTTTCGTCATGTTTCGTTAAGTCTCTAACTAACCTCGTTAGTTTTGGACCTAACTGACTAACGGAATAAACTGAAGAGGACAAAATAGTCATCAGACTAGTTATCTCGCACGAGATATCATATCTCGCGCGAGATATCCCCTCGACAGGATGTGCAGAAATCACTCTCCTTCTCCGTTTCAAACTCTCTTTTTGGATAAAACCTTATCAATTCGGGTATCCAATCAGAACTGAGTTCTGGAACCTTCCTAGGGGATTTTACCTCTCCACCTTCACCTCTCCAACCTCCTATAAATATTGGATGACTTTCAGTGTTTCGGAGGTCGACAATTCTGATCCTTGATCAAGAACACATACAACACACACATTTTGTTGGTTTCTTTCCACGAAAGACTCCTTCAAATCACTCACAAACAACTCCCAAAGTTTGTTCATCAACCTTGTTGATTAACGAACATCGAAGCCCGAATCAAGGGACCAAGGCGAAGCTCCATCCGCATCAAGATCCAAATCAAGGATTGAGGCGAAGCTCTGTCCGTATCAAGTTTCAACTCTAAACTTGAGTCAAAACTCTGTCTGAATCTCTCCCCAAAAGGTAATCATCCTTTAACTTTCGTTTCTCTTCTCAACCCCTCTATTGATTTTAGAGTAGTGTAATCCCATCAAAAGGATTAGCCTAGAGTCCCTTCAGTCGATGAAGGCGATCTCGAAGCATACAATCCGACATTCCTAATCAAGAAATTGATTAGGGTTTATTTGTTCTTCTTTAATTATTTTATTAAAAAGATTGAAAACCTCTCTTTTCTTTAGCAAGACCGATCTCCGGATTGGGTGAAATGGATGCTCCTTGACCTACCCATTTCATAACCTAAGCCCCGAACCCAAATCTCTTTCAAAATGGTTTTCCTATTTTCTCCAATCGAATAATATAGGTGGCGACTCAAAAACGAAAAGGATAAAGTTCTTTTTCCTCACAACGCTACAGTGGCGACTCCACTGGGGACTTAAAATTAAGAGGCTTAAACTTGCATCAAAATTAAAAGAGAGGTTTTCAAAAAAAAAAAAATCGATTTCTGTTCCCAGATAAAGGATATCTCGCACGAGATATCATATCTCGTGTGAGATATCGCCTCGGCAATCTGGTTATTTTCTGGTTTCTCCTGTTCATCCCGTGGTCCAAGACGAGGGTCGAACACGCAAGGGGGATCCCAGAATTCATTATCTGCAGAGTTCCCGCATCTTAAGGCCTCCCTTAAGATGTAGAACTCGAATCTGTATTTCATTTAAATAATTGATTATTATTTATGAACTGCGTGTGATTGGGTTTTATTTAATTAAAGTCCGGTCCATTGGGGATTCGGGAGTTATAAACTGATTTATTTATCTCTCTTTCTCTCTCTTTATGTGGAACTACGACGGCCTGACTCTTCCTAAATTGGGAGAAACGTAGGCAACCACTTGGTGCGGCCACTATCTGTTTTCCTTTTGTTTTTTCAAGAAAAATCTCTATTTTACTCTATCACCTAGATTGACTCTCACACACGCGCACTCATGATATAACTGTCATTGCACTACATACCCTCTATAAACCCGGGACCCACACTAAGGACGGATGACGGTAACCACCTAGTCGCCGGTCTCTCCGAAGTTGGATCATCCCACCCCGCGTATTCAATCCACCTAGATTGTCATATCGCGGGGAGCCTAGCCTTCCAGCCCTGCATCGCCACATTTTCATATAGATTGTCTTTCTAGGAACACTCCGTGACCGGTCGGTTTTGACTTGGTAATCTTTCTTGTCTTTGACAAAAATAAAGTTAATGTAAAATTGACTATCGAGAAAGGATTCGGAAAAGTCCCTTCGGAAAAAGAAAAAGTCCCTTCGGAAATGTCCCTTCGGAATGACCCTTTCGGAAGTCCCTTTAAAGAAAAAAAATCCTTTCGGTCAATTTTATGTGGCTTTACTTTACAAAGAATGGTTAATTACCGAGTCCCTAGGTTTGGTTTGAATTACGTATGCCTGCAAGATTTACCTAGGATACTAGATAGAAAACGAATATTTGTCCGTCCGACCATGAATTTAGGAAATAAAAAGAAGAAAAATCCATCTTTCCGAATGGTTGTCTCGTGCGAGATAACCTAGTCTCGCGCGAGATATTATTTGCAGATTTCGTGTTTGTGATTGATAATCGATGTGCGCTCCCTCCTTGAGTCAAAACTCCGTCTCTAATAAAAATAAAACTTCGAAAAAAAATCACTCGTGAGGTAATTTTAACCATCATCCTTTTCTCCATCTAGGATCGTTTAGGGCTAATATTCGAAAAAGACGTTTCGTTAGGATATCTCGAGTTCATCTCTAAGGTCGTCAAGCCCCCTTACCTCTCCAACGGTAACAACTCAATTTCTTTCCGACACGATGAATTCTGAAGCACTCAAGAAGGAAATTGAGGATCAAAGGATTCGATATGAAGAAATGCTACAAGCCCAAGCCGATGAAATGGAGGCCCGATTAGAACTTGAAAGAAGAATCCAAGCCAGGGGAAATGAAAGCCATGGTTGACGAACTCCAAGCCATGAAACTACAATTGGCCGAATTAAGCTTGATGCTGCAGGAAATGTGCTTATCAATCTTCCTCCACGTGGCAGGACTGATCACCTGGCTTCTTGACCTGAAAACAGAACCCACGACTAGCCGGATGTGTCTCCGGCGAAGACGCTCGGGCGTGAGAGTAAGATAACAGTCGTATAAAGCTCAAAATGTATTGAATAATGAACTCAGAATACAAAATGGCAGTTACCTTTCACCGTTTGGTAGTGATGAAGTATTTATAGGAAAATGTGATGTATTTTTGGGGAGGCGACATGTGCTCCGAGATTGTAGTGGCAGTTACTTGATTGTGGGAACGTGTCTATAATGGCCCCTGATTTGTAGGGATGTGGTTATGAGAATTGTTCAACCAAATACGCCTTTAAGTATCAAGTCGTCACTTGTTAATTTAGGTCGAGGTCGCCATTCGAGGAATGGTCGACCTGACTGTCGGGTAGAGCATGGTTCGTACCCGAGTTATAATATGGATTCTGAGGTCGGACTAAGTTAAGTCGGGGCCTGGTGAGCCGGACCATGGGCTTAGTCGACTGATCCTTGAGATGGGTTTTGGGCCCTGTTTTGATTGGGCCAGCCTTACTGAGAATGTGGGAGTCCAGGCTGTCCGTGATTGGGCTTTACTCGTTTGGCCCAACTCGACACTTTTGGTATGTTCAGTGGCCCCCAACTTTCGAGTTGACTTCGTCGACTTGGAAGTTAAGAAGATTTTTGACGAGAATTGCTTTACTCGCAGGTCGATGCTAGTCTTTGAGGTAGGTCGACCATGATGACGTGGAAACATCCTGATCGTTGGTGATGAACGGTTGGAGATGAAGGAGCGCCGATTTTTGTAATGATTACAATTCTGACGTTTGGAACTCCTTCTCGAAAACCGCTTCAGTCTTTAATTTTGGAAAATTAATTTTTATTTTCCTTTCCCTTTCCAAATTTAGGAAAATATAAATAGAAAAATCCCTCTTCGTTTAGAACTTTTACTGTCCTAAAACTTCTTCTTCTCCGGCGATAATCAAGGGATTGCAGCAAGATTTAAATCTAGCTCTCGGCTCCAGCAACGAACCTACCTTCTGCAATTAATTAAGGTATTTCCCTCGTATCCTGCTTTAGGGTTTTAATTTATGCACTGTTCTCCGTTTCCGCCATGGCTAGGACCTTTAGTTGCGAACCAGGGGCGTGGTATGGTTACTGCACTGTTAACCATAGGGCATGCAAGAATGTGAACGGTGAGTGGAGAGTGATGCCCCTGGATGAGTGTGCCTCCATTTTGACTAGTTGGGGATTGAATTATACTGAGATAGGGCTGCCCATTGTAGGGGAAATTGAAAATGTAGTGATTGACGACTCAAATGTTGTCGCTTTTCATCTATTCCATGAATTGCTTGACCATATCACCTTGTTTTATGTTAGGGACGTCCAAAAGCCCTCCTTCCTTAGAAATAGAATAGGTTTTCCGGGGGAGTCTAGGTCGTCCTTAGGTAGGTCGACTGAACATGATCATAGGACTGACTCCCCTGCTTCCTCTTTTGCTTGTACAGATATGACGACTCAAGAAGGGAACGCTGCCTCAACTTCTTCTGGTCCTCGAATTGTCAACGCATTTGGGCCCAATGTGGTGCCAGGCAAGAATGAGAGGGGCTATGTGCCACAACGTCCTACTCGTGGGAGGAAGAATTTGGAGTCCCGTTATGATGTGATCTACAATTTCTGTGGGGTAGATAGGCGTACTTTAGGGTGACCATCCTTAGTCGAAACAATTTTTGGCCAAATACCGTGCGACCTTCACTAGAGATGCTACTAAGGTAGCTTTCTTCTATGGGCGGTTTGAGGTGGTTTGAGGTTGCCGTTGGATCCTTTCATTAATGAGTTTCGGAATGTATGGATGCCCTCCTCTTCAGCTCGGTGCTAACACTTGTAGAGTGCTGGTGTGTTTTGCAATGGTGTGTAGGCTCTTGGGCCATGAGCCTTGTATGAAGGTTTTCAAAGAGTTTTTTGGTGCCAATCTAGATAAGCATGATTGGGGAATTAGTACTCCCTCTAAGCCCAACTCTCCCAAGTTGTTTACCAATCTTCCAAATAAACACAATTGCTGGAACTCGCATGTAGTTTTGGTTGAGAGCAGGCTGGGATGGGAATTTCCGTTGCCCAATGATGAATCTGATGTTATCAGTGAGGAGAATTACTGGGAGCCTCCTTGGTGTAAGACTTTGTATAGAAAGCTGTGTGCCCTGGTCAAGGATGGACCCGTCAATTGGGAGTCATTAGTGACAACCAAGTACAATTATATTCTAGCAGGGATGATGCCTGGAGATGAGGTAGCAGAGCCCCTTGCGCCTGTATTGAGAGGCCGGGTGTACCACGATTGGGTAACTCACTCTTTGGGTAGATTAGAGGAGAATTGTCGGTTTTGTCGTAAGCAAGCCGATTCTTGCCAAGAACAATTGAGAACACAGTGGTGGTAAGGGTTTACTCGCCTTCGCTCATTAGCTCGTCCAATGTTAACTTGCATAAGTGATTTTTTATAGGCGTATAGGATTGCTTTGATCTCGCATACTTAACTTTCATTTCGTCACTTGCTTGCTCGCCCGTAGAATCAATCAATTCGTACATAGAACCGCTTGTAATCGTATCTCCGTATTTATCAAATGGTTTGCTCGTATGTAGAATTAATTCGTACATAGAACTGATTTTACTTGCATACATGACTCTTAGCCCATCCGTTGTCTATTCGCATGTAGAACTGGTTAGCTCGTACTTAAATCCGTTTCGAATTGTCACCCTGCACTTATCACATTGCTTGCTCGTATGTAGATTTAATTCGTACATAGAACTGTTTCGTATTGTCGAACTAACACTTTGATGTCGTGCAGTTTTGACTCCCGAACAAGAAGCCGCCATGGTTCGAATTGTTGGAGTTTCTGACAAGAAGAAGTCTAAGAGGGCCCACGGAGCTGTGAACGCTAAGGCCGGCGAGAGAGAGAGAGAGGCTGCTGCAAGGAATAACCTTCTCCCAAAGGACAATGCTGGGTTGATCCCAATGGAGGAGGTCGTTATAGAGGACCTTCAACAGAGTGGTTCCCATTCCATGAATGTGAATGAGGGAGGGGAGGAATTCAGCAGGTCGCCTAGGCCAAGTCCGAGCTCTGATCCTGTTCAAGAGGCCAATGCTGCGACCTCTGGGGCTGAGATGGCGGGCTCCAGTCCAATGAATGTAGTTGAAATTGATGATGTTGTTGAGGAGGAAGATGATCAGGCGTTGAGGACAAGAAAAAGATCAAGGTCTGGAAAGGGCAAGGCCGTCTCCCCAAGTCTACTCCCTCCTCTAGCCCCTCCTCCGAGGAGCCAAGAATCCGTAGATGCTCTGATTCAGAGGCTCAGCGATGTTCCCCCTCTCATTGGGGTCAACAGCATGACTCGCCGCTATCCTGATGTGGTGCTTGGTCAAGTGGTGGTGAGAAGGGCCCTCGATGTAGATCTCCTAGCTCACTTTGCGGATAAGGGGATGACTCCAGAGGAATTTACGGCCCGATCTTCTATGCCTTTGCCGAGCTAATACTTCAATGTTTCCTCTAATGCAGTCTCTCACCATGAACGAGCAAGCTAAAAGCTCCTGGAGGGCGTCAATTGAGAGGGAGAAGCAGGCCCTGCGCGATTACGCCAAGAAGGCACAAGAGTTGGCTGATTTGAGAGAGAAATACAACGATCTGGACAACTCGTGTGAAGCCAATGAAATGGTGAAGACGAAGGCCTTGTCCGATCTGGCAGCTGCTGAATCTAAGATCAAGGAGGTGGAAGCGGAGAGGGATAAAGAGAAGAATGAATTGGAAAAAACCAAGACTGAGCTGGCCACAGTCAACAAACTTCTGAAGGAGAAGGATGCCTTCTTGCTCGAGTTGCATGAACAGCATCGACTTGAGAGAGAGAAGAGTCAAAAAGACCTCCAGGCTGCTATCGAGAAAACTGCTAAGGATGCCTCTGAAGCAGCGGTTGAGAAATTCAAGGCAGGGGATGAGTACTATGATGCCATAGTGTCTAAGGCCCAAGATTTTCTTGAGGTCGGCAAAAGACACATGGCCCGTCGTGCGCTTGTAGATCCAACGGCTACGGTTACCATCGAGCAATTAGCTCGTTGGTTTACTGAGTCCCAATATGACATGACAGCTCGTAGTGGTCACTCGCTCGTTCCTTACCTTGAAAACGATCTAGCTTTCATTGCCCAAGAGGATGAGGAGGATCACTGCGAGAAGTGGGAAGCTCCCCCTGTTCTTGATAGGAATTTTGATGTGGTCTTGGCGGAACTCGACGATGCCGAAGCCATGGAAATTGAAACTGAGCAAACATATTCCGAGTCGGGTAAGCCCTTGGAGCCCCAGCAACAAGAAGATGGTGAAGGTCGAGCTTCCATTGACGACCAAGCTGCTATCGGCCAGGACTCTTAAATTATTTGTAATGAACAAGTTCCAACCAACATTTTTTGCTCTTTTGATTAACATTATCTGAATGCCTTGGCCCAGTTTTTTGGGAGGCAAAATATTTTTGTAAATTAATTTTGTTTAAGTCTTAGCCCGTTTTGGGAGACTTATTTCTATCATAGCTGACTTTTGTTTTCAGAATGTTGTATGTTTTTCATTTTATATTGTATGTCGAGCTAGATGTAGATAATATAAATGAGTCGACTTGAGCCTAGAGGCGACTTGATCTTGTTGGTTTAGTCGACCTCAGACTTGATTAACTTTTTTGTGAACGAGATTGATCATGAGTCGAACCTGTTCATACCATTTGAACTGATTAAGAATCGAGTTAGTTGGAACGAAGTCGACTAAGAGTCGGACCTGTCAAATGGATAAAGCTGATTAAGAATCGAGCTAATTAGAACTAAGTCGACTAAGAGTCGGACTTGTTAAGTGAACAAAGCTGATTTAGAATCGAGCTTGTTAGAACGAAGCTGACTAAGAGTCGAGCTTGTTAGGGTGAAGCTGACTAAGAGTCGAGCTAAGATGAACTGACTAAGAGTCGAGCTAAGATGAACTGACTAAGAGTCGAGCTAAGATGAACTGACTAAGAGTCGAGCTCGTTAGAACAAAGTCGACTAAGAGTCGGACTTGTTAAATAAACAAAGCTGATTAAGAATCGAGCTTGTTAGAACGAAGCTGACTAAGAGTCGAGCTTGTTGATATTAATGTAACACTATGTTTGATCGAATAAACTGCTCTTTTCATTGAAGTAGGAATCATGCTTACATCAATTCGAAACTAACTTTAACACAAACTTGAACTTTGAAATTGAAAACTAGAAGTAGTATTTGATGAGGTGAGTAGCATGCCAAGGATGTTTCAACTCGTCACCTCCAGGATGAGCTATCATGTAGGTTCCTTCCTTGACGACTCGAGTGACTACATAGGGACCTTCCCAGTTAGGAGATAGCTTGTTCTGCTGGGTCCTTCTACCCGTTGCCTCAATCTTTCTTAATACATAATCTCCAACTTGAAAAGACCTTGCCTTGACCTTCTTGTCGTGGTAGCTCTTAGTTCGCTGCTTGTAGTTGGCCATTCGGAGGTAGCCGTTTCTCGCTTCTCCGTCGACTAGATCCAGGTCGATCAATCTATTGGCCTCATTTTGCTCTTGATTGAAGAAAGTCACTCTAGCAGTGGGGAATCTGAGCTCAGCAGGTGCCATGGCCTCTGACCCATACGTAAGAGCAAAAGGGGTTTCCCCCGTAGGCCCCCGAGTGGTTGTACGAACTGCCCAAAGAGCAAGGGGGAGTTCGTCCAACCAATTGTTTCGTCGACCTACGAGTCCAGTCTTGAGCGAAGATAGAACAAGTTTATTTGCCGTCACTTGCCCATTTCCTTGAGGATAGGCGACGAAGATTTCCAATGTTTGATTCCCACTCGCTTCATCTCTCGCTTCGAAAGTCCGGGAGAATCAAAACCATTGTCGGACACTATAGCTCGAGGAAAACCAAACCGACACCAAATGAAGTCATGAATAAAGTTGATAGCATTTTCCTCTGTGATGCGAGCTAATGGTTTGGCCTCAACCCATTTAGTGAAGTAATCTATGGCGACGATCACATACTTGCAGTTTCCTCGGGCGGGAGGGAAGGGCCCAATCAGGTCGACGCCCCACATGTCGAATGGCCAAGCTGCGATCACAGGAGTCTGCTCTGTTGTAGGCACATGGGGAAGGTTGGCAAACCTTTGGCATTGATCACATTGCTGAACAAAGTTGTGAGTGTCAGCTCTCATGTGTGGCCAGTATCCCAAAGTGATTAACTTGTCGCCAGAGTCCCGCCCCGGGGTGTCCACCACAAATTCCACTATGCACTTCGTGTATCAATAGGGCGACCTCTTGAGGGTGGATGCACTTTAGTAATGGTCGAGTATAAGATCTTCTGAATAGGTCGCCTCCTTGAATGACATACCTTGGAGCTTTCTTTTTGATAGCTCGAGCCTTCTTCTCGTCATCTGGCAGCTCTCCATTCTCTAAATATGCCTTCATTTCCTCGATCCAACACTTCTCCTGAGTCCAATTTCTTGAGGGATCATCTATGCATTGAATTTTTACTCTTTCATAGGCTGGACTTTCGAGGAAGGAGATAGGTTCATCATGTGGTTCATCCGAAGTGGCTAACTTCGAGAGGAGGTCAGCTAGCTCATTGTCTTCTCGTCCAATTCTTTGGATCTCCTGTAATTCCAAATCTTTTATCGGTTCCTTCACCAGGTCGCAGTATTTAATCAGTGTGGCACTAAGTACCTCGTACTCGCCTCTGACCTGGTTGACTATCAGCTGTGAATCACAGTAGGCCATGATCTTAGTCGCTCCAAAACACTTGGCGTATTCTATAGCTGCTATCAAAGCTTCATATTCGGCCTGGTTGTTGGAAGCATCAAACTTGAACCTTAGTGATTCCTCATACAGGTTCCGGACTACTGGTTCAATTAGCACTATCCCAGGCTCTCCACCGCTATTCTTGGTCGCCGATCCGTCCGAATAGACCTTCCAACAATCGACAGTAAACTGATGGCGACCTGGGACTCCAACTCCTTCCCTTTAGCCTTTTCTTTTGGAGCTCGGTGCTCGTCGTCTTCTTTGGTGAACGTAAGCTCGACAAAGAAGTCAGCTAGAGCTTGAGCCTTCAACGCCTTTCGAGGTCGATACTCAATGTCAAATTCGGCAAGGGCAATTGACCAATTGAGAAGTCGACTCCGAACTCTCCGGCTTGTGAAGAATTTTTCTAAGGGGGCATTTGTAAGAACCACAATTCGATGAGCTGTAAAATAAGCTCGCAGCCTTCCTCAAGCCACGACTAGGGCATAAGCGACCTTCTCGCATTGTAGTATCTCGCTCTCCACATCGATAAGGCTTGCTGATGTAATATACTGGTTTTTGAAGCCCTTCATCCTCTCTAATCAACACCGCTGCAACCGACTTGTCTCCCCACTGACAGAGATATACAAATAGGGTCTCACCAGTGGTTGGGCCGCTTAGCAAAGGTGGAGTAGCGAGGTAATCCTTCAATTGTTGAAACGACGAATGACATTCGGTCGTCCACTCAAAATTTTTCGTCCCCTCAATGCTTTGAAGAAGGGGAGAGACCTCTCTGCTGACTTTGATATGAAGCGACCAAGAGCTGCTACCCTTCCGTTAAGTCGCTGCATCTCTTTGACACTGGTGGGAGCTTTCATGTCGACTAGCGCCTTGATTTTTTCTGGATTGGCTTCTATGCCTCTTTGAGATACCATAAATCCCAAGAACTTGCCACCGCAACTCCAAAGACACACTTACTGGGATTGAGCTTCATGTCGTTTGCTCGTAAATTGGCGAATGTCTCCTTCAGTCGACTACGTGACTCCCGGTCTTAGTTTTAATGACCATGTCGTCAACATAAGCCTCCATATTTCGACCAATTTGTGAGGCAAAGACTTTGTTCACCATTCTTTGATAGGTAGCTCCTGCATTTTTTAAGCCAAATGGCATCATGTTGTAGCAAGAAATGCCTCCAAATGCTTGAAATGCCGTTTTCACAATGTCATCCTCGTGCATCTTTATCCGGTGGTATCCCGAGTAAGCATCCAGAAACTGAGAGTAGAGTGGCCAGCGATGGAATCGACAAGCTTGTCAAGTCTAGGAAGAGGATAGCTATCCTTCGGGCAAGCTAGATTGAGAGTAGTGAAGTCGACACACATCCGCCACTTGCCATTCGATTTCTTCACCATGACCACGTTGGCCAACCACGTTGTATGAGTGGCCTCTTTGATTATCCCCGCACTCAAAAGTTTTTGTACCTCGCTTTATGGCCTCCTCCTTGTCGCGAGCAAAGCTTCTCAATTTTGGGGTCTAGGCTTTATGGTCGGGTTGACTTCCACCCGTGAACAGCGACCTCCTCCTTGATTTCCCTCATGTCTTCTACCCTCCATGCAAAGACATCATTACTTTCTTTGAGTAGCTCGATGATTTCGCTCGCTCCTCAACCATAGCCGCTTCCCACCGAATTTTTGGTCTGGGGTAAGAAGGGTTGGTGATTACCGACTCTAGCTCATCCACGCCTTCTAGCTCGGGTCCATCTCTCGAATTGTAGAGTCTCCACTATGATTTCCCGACCTTTCGTCTTTCCTCGGCCTCCCAAGTGTGGAGCCTCCTCGCCTATCATATCATCAAGCTTGTCTCGCAACCTTCGGTGGTAATGGCCCCGAGTTATTGTCTATGGAGGCATAGGTCGCCTATGAGGACTTGATCGACCATAACTACATCCGGATCGACCATCGTGTTGTCAGAGTGACGTGTCGACTCATGCATGACCTCGTCATTTGAGCGATAGGTCGACTCTTCCACCATGGTGATCATTGACAATCGGGTAGTTTTGGTGATCGATCGGGACGGCTTCAAGTAGCCATCGCCAGCCTCAATCTCTAGCTCCCTTTTCTTTCTTTCTCTTAGAACATGATCCGAGATAAGCACGAGCCGTGCTCAGACGCAACCTACCCCAAAGCAGTGTGGGGAACTTTACTCGCCGGTGAGGAATTGATGCTACCATTCCAAGAGCGACACTGTCCGGGGAATTCCAAGTATGGCGGCATAGTCACTATTTACATCAATTACGATAAATTGTACCTTCGAGACAACCCCGAGGGGTGCCGCCTAGGTCGACGTCGAGCACTATCTGGCCTTTTAGCATCAACTCGGTGGTTGGTGAAGCCCTCCAACCTGCCATCATATCTCTCCAACCGTTCGTCATTAAGACCCATCTCCTTGAAAGTTTTGTAAAACAAAATATCCTTGCAGCCCCCGTGTCGACTAAGAGTCTCGCTCGTCGTACATCCATCAATGAGACACTGGGATGACGAGAACTTGCTCCCTAGCCGCCATATTAGTTGCCAATTCATGGGGGTAGAAGCCGATCGCTTCATCTCTTACTTCTCTCCTTGGAGGCACATGTGGGCCTTATTGAGCCTGGAATATCTTGTGCTTGATGGCCGTGTTGCTCGCTTGTTCAAGTGATGACCCCTGTGTTCAGTCTAGGCTGCCTAGGTCCTTGTTGCCCACTCCGTCGGCCGCTCACCTCCCCCACTTGAGGTCTCTTCACATAAGCTTCGAGTCTCCCCAGTCGACCATTCTCTGGATGATACGCTTTAATCCCAAGCAATCCTGTGAGATGACCGGTGTCTTTGTGGTAGTCGCAAGCATTTGCCGTTGTCCCTCCTAAACTTGTTGCCTGGATTCATTGGGACCGGAGGAGCCAGTTCGACAAAGCATTCAAAATCTCGATTCGACTCACCGTGAGGAGTGAAAGCTTCGGGCACCTTCTGCTGTTGCCCTAGTTACGTTCTTTCCATTTTTATTGTTCCCCCATTCTTGTTGGAGTCCTTTATCATCGGTGACTTCAACCTTGGGGCTCTTTCCCTTCTTCTTTTCTTTTCTTTCCTCACCCGTGAGCGACATTATACACCTTTTCAAACAACTCCCGTCGAGTTGTGACCGCTCGGACCGTGAGCTCGTAGTCCATGTCTTATGAGGAAATACCACTTCGGAAGCAATTGATTACCTCCGTCTCGTGATGTCCTCTTCAATCTTGTCGACCATTTCTTTGAACTTGGTGAAGTAGCTCATGGAGCTTTCGTTTTGGCCCGCACCAAGTTGTTTAAATCGCCACCGTCACTTTCCGAGCTCCGGCAATGAGAAGCGATCTAAGAACTTGGTCCTCAAGCATGTCCAAGTGGTTATGCTACCAGTTGCCAAACCATTAAACCATGTCAAAGCTGCTCCCGTGAGGGTACTTACGAGGGCTTTGCACATATTGTCGTCTTCATTGGCGACAAAACACATCGTGGCCTCCAAGTGTGCTATGTGGCTTCCGGCATTGGTGGAACCCGAATACTTCTCTAGAAGGGGCAACCTCGAAACTAGGGGAGGTCGACTATCTCTCGGTTCCTTGGAAAGTGGTCGAAGAGCAAAGTCAATTCGTTCGACCTTTCCAAAGATCCTTTTTCTTCTCCTCCTCCCATCAAGCCAAACTTCTTTTTCATCAACAACCATTCTCTCGGCATCGGGTCTTTCATCTCTGGAGGGGGAGCATTGGACCTCTCGGCCTTCACTTCCTGGGAGTCACCTGCCTACTCCTTCGTCCCCGTGAGAATTGGTCCTTTCTGATCTTATTGGAGATCTATGCCTGTTACTTCTTTGAGGCGACTGCGCCTCTCGGCCAGACGGCACGACTGCGCTGTTATCTCCATGTGGCGACCTGCGCCTTTCCCTCTCACAGCGACCTATGCCCATTCCCGTCTCTCTATGGGATCCCGATCTCTGCGTTCGCGCCGGAGAGACATGCCTCATTTACGTTAGGCCGTTAACCGAGTCCTCAAATCGATTGAGCCTCCTGTTCCTCGTTTACGCTGAGGCTAGCCCTTAGGTCGTTACTCGGCACATGAACAATTGTAGGAGCTCGCCGAACTATCCTGTCCTCGCCATTACGCCCCACACCTTCATTTGGCCTAGCACTCCGGCTCGCCGTCTGTTGGAGACTTGGGAGGGAGCAATCCTTTCGAACGTACGTCGGCCTGCTCTGCCTCCTCCATGGCTATCAAGTCAGCCAAAATTTGAGCTCGCTCTAACATCATTTCCTTCTTGCTCATGGGATTAATTGAGGGACCTGCCCTGTTTCCCATGTTCACCTGTCCAGTTGGACGCTTAGGAGGAGGTGGGACTCCTTGCCCCTCCATATGTCTTTTCCCTCTCCTTGTGTCAGGCAATCCTCTGCCATCAACAACACTGGTAGATCGCGTGGCTCTACCATGAGGACGATTTGGTGGGGGAGGAGGCAAGTCCATGTTTTCAGCATTGACATTGAGATTTCCTGCGTTTGTATTGGTGTTGTTGTTTACCTCAATGAATTCTTCAGAAGCGTCTTCAACATGCCCGTCTGGGGTTACCATTGTTGTAGGTTGATGAACTTTTCGAGGTCAAGCTTAAGCACGATTTCCCGGCAATGGAACCAAACTGATGCTGCAGGAAATGTGCTTATCAATCTTCCTCCACGTGGCAGGACTGATCACCTGGCTTCTTGACCTGAAAACAGAACCCACGACTAGCCGGATGTGTCTCCGGCGAAGACGCTCGGGCGTGAGAGTAAGATAACAGTCGTATAAAGCTCAAAATGTATTGAATAATGAACTCAGAATACAAAATGGCAGTTACCTTTCACCGTTTGGTAGTGATGAAGTATTTATAGGAAAATGTGATGTATTTTTGGGGAGGCGACATGTGCTCCGAGATTGTAGTGGCAGTTACTTGATTGTGGGAACGTGTCTATAACGGCCCCTGATTTGTAGGGATGTGGTTATGAGAATTGTTCAACCAAATACGCCTTCAAGTATCAAGTCGTCACTTGTTAATTTAGGTCGAGGTCGCCATTCGAGGAATGGTCGACACGTCTGCAGAGCATGGTTCGTACCCGAGTTATAATATGGATTCTGAGGTCGGACTAAGTTAAGTCGGGGCCTGGTGAGCCGGACCATGGGCTTAGTCGACTGATCCTTGAGATGGGTTTTGGGCCCTGTTTTGATTGGGCCAGCCTTACTGAGAATGTGGGAGTCCAGGCTGTCCGTGATTGGGCTTTACTCGTTTGGCCCAACTCGACACTTTTGGTATGTTCAAAGCTCAAAGAAGAAAGATAATGAGACCTCTTCCGATGATGAAGTATCATACACTAAGAAAGCTAAAAGGCACCGCAAGCACAAGAAAAAGGTGCATGAGTCTAGCTCATCATCTTCCTCCTCCGACAATGACAGCTATGCTTCCAATAAAGAAAACAAGGACGAACCACTTACCATGGCAATGCTAGAAAAGAAACTTGCATCCCTCGATGTGAGCAAGGGAGCCTCGCTCTCTATCGACTATGACACCCTTCGTCAATCCATGTCAAAGCTTCCTAGAAAGTACAAGACACCCGACATTACAAAATTCAATGGTTCTACTTGCCCTAAAGCTCATTTGGAAACCTACTCTTGGGCCATGCTACCTATGGGTGTTGATAACAACCTACTAGCTCAATGCTTTCCACAAACCCTTGATGGTGCCGCTAGAGATTGGTACATGACTCTTCCACTCTCCACAAGGCTTGATTGGCCACTCGCCAGTCGTCCTTCCAAGAACAATTTGAGGACAACACTACCTACCGCACTACTAGGAGAGACCTTGAGCAAACTAAGCAACAACAAAATGAGTCATTCGCCGATTTTGTTAAAAGATGGAGGACCAAACTGACTGAAATCGTTGATAGGCCAAGCCTTGACGAACAAATTCATATCCTACTTCAATGTCTCCACGAAGAGTACCAAGAGAATCTTGTCAGCAATTACTTTCCTAGTTTCCCCGAGCTTCATAAATCGGGTCTTAGAATTGATGAATTGATCCGTCTTAGAAAGAATTCAGAAAAGGAGAATTGTCCAACAAAGGGGAGCACCGGTCGGACCTATCATGATTTTGGTGGGGCTACTCTTAAGGAGATGTTCGATGATCTAGTAGGCCAAGGAAAACTGAAGCCAATGGAAGACTATCATCCTAAGAAAATGAGGGAAGATTGGGACCACAACAAATTTTGCGAGTACCATCAGTTTAGTGGTCATGACACCAACAATTGCTACAATTTGAGGGATGCCATCCAAGACTTGTATGAAGCCGGCAAGATCAACTGAAGCATCACCACCTTGGGGCTCCGATTGTCCTCTCCTTTTTTCCTTTGAAAAAAAAAGAAAAAGAAAAAAATATAGATTAGGTCAGCTTCCTAGTATGTTCTCGAAGAGTCGTTCTAGTCCATCTCTATCCTCTCTAGTTTGTGTCAAGTAAACTATCGAGTCTGTTTCGAATTTCCTTATCAATAAAAGTTATTTCTTTATCCTAAACACTTTCCCAAAAGTTGTTTTTCTTTATGAATATCATTTGATCTATGTTGAAAAGGGGACCCTAATTCCTTAAATCATCACGAAAAATAGAAACTTCTAAACAAGTTTGAAATGAAAACTATCCTTAGAAGGCATAAGGCTAAGCATTACTCCTGTTGAAAGTCGAAGATCAACAAACAAAGGAAGTCAAAGGCGCTGCTATCAACATTCGTCCCAAGAAGAGTGGGGCTACTCAATTCAAGGCTTTGAGAGTACAAAAAAAAAAAAAAGAAAAAAAGAAAAAAAAACTCTCAAGCCTTCATCGCCCCACAACAAGGATGAAATTTCAACAAAGGCAAGAAGGACTCTCCCGCAAAGAAGAAGAGTCAAGTGATATCAATGAAGAAAAGAGGGTCCCTCAACATCCTCTTACAATGAAGCCCGAATGGCAACGCAAATGAAGAAGACTTTCAACATCAATCCATAAAGAGAAATGTTTAGCCTTAATTCATACTAATGATTGGCTTTCTTTTCAAATTCGTTAAGAAATTTCTAGATGATGCGAGGTCCATTAAAAGTAGAACAACTTTTCTAGACCTTTGAGCCATGTAGCGTTCTTTGTTGAGTCTAGGGGCTTCCTCTTAGCCATTCTCATACACACTCTTGAAATCCAAGCAGCAAAACTGGGGCTTCCTAACCTTTCCTCCCCCAGTCAATCTATACTCAAACTTTCATCATTAGAGAATACACTCCCCCAAAAGAGTCAATGCTTGGATCATCTTCCAAAAAATAGAGTCCGTCTCTCCTCAACTGAACCTGAGATCTCATCTTTCTCCTTAATGAGATTCTTCCAACTGAGTCACCTTCGAGTAAACATACTTTTCAAGAAAATTGCTCGCTAGGTTGAAAACTCGTAAAGAGCGGCCTAGGCAAAAGTTAGAGCACAAAAAGCAAAAGACGCAAAAGAGATGCCCGCTAGATTGAAAACCCGAAAGGGCGGTCTAGGCAAAAACCAGGGTGCGTCACAAAAAAAAAATCAGAGGAAAAAAGGAGGGGATCCTTCTTCAATTCACGCAGCCTCACAAACCTGTTCGCGAAGTCACCCACATCATACAAGAAGTCTTGGGGCTTAGTGTCGAGAAAAGCCTTGGAAAATGCTTGCTTTGGATTAGGCAGCATAAGTTCTACATATCAAAAGCCATTGGAGTGGCTTAGACCTTGTTCAGTCAATGATCATCACATGAAAAACTTAGGGGCTTGACGATGAAAAAAAATTCCTACGACAACGAAGAATTCTTAAAGTATCCTGAACCTTAGTGTTGAACTTGGGTTATCTCAATGGAATCATATTAGACGATTGTCTCATTCGATCTTTAGATGGACCTCACGAGTTGGTCTTCTGAACCAAAATCTAAATCACACAAACAATTTTCAATCTCACATAATAGAACTCATTCTCCCCGCTGATTCTTGTAGTCGAGTGCACATTGATCGTCTTGAACAAACAAATGCTTAAGTGAATATATGTTGTTATGCAAATGCTTTCACTAACCCTCTTGCAGGAATTAAAGCACGTCAAGTGCTTACTTTTAGATCAAACATGTTGAGTGTTTGGATTTCGCCTACCATCTAACTTTCCATATAGCAATGCATCCAATTAAGTGCGTCGAGCATCTCTTCAAGCGTCAAGCATCCATTGCGTCAAGCAACCATTGCGTCAAGCAACCATCGCGTCAAGCAACCATCGCGTCAAGCAACCATTGCGTCAAGCATCCATCGCGTCAAGCATCCATTGCGTCAAGCATCCATAGCGTCAAGCATCCATTGCGTCAAGCAACCATAGCGTCAAGCAACCATCGCGTCAAGCATCCATTGCGTCAAGCAACCATCGCGTCAAGCATCCATCGCGTCAAGCATCCATGACGTCAAGTGCCATGCATCAAGCATATTCCATCAAAAAGCCCGATTCAACGCCCAGACAGGTGGATCGTCATCAATTAGATGTGTCAAGCATCTATATGGTGGGTATGTCAAAAACTCATCTCGCCAAAAAGCCCGATTCAATGCCCAGACAGGTGGATCGTCAACAATTAGATGTGTCAAGCATCTATAGGGTGTGTCAAGCATCTACAGGTAGTATGTCGAGTACTCACCAACAAAAAGCCCGGTCTTGAATCACCAGGACCGTCACCAACTAGGTGTGTCAAGCATCTATAGGTAGTATGTCAAATACTCACCTCAACAAAAGCCCGGTCTTGAATCGCCAGGATCGTCACCTCAACAAAAGCTCGGTCCCAAATAGCCAGGATCGTCACCTCACTCCAGTCTCAAAAGACAAACCAAACAGGACACAAAGGACCGAACAGGTAAAACTTTTGTTTTCTAACATCTTTTCCCGCAGGTTCGGAGCCCAAACAGGCGAATTTTCAGACAGACAGGTATATTCAGAATTGGGTCATGATTTGATTCCTCAGTATGGATTTGCCTTTTCAAAAAATAAAATATCCTTGATTTTCAAAAAAATGATTTTCAAAATACCTAAAGAAACCTTTTCGTGTTTTGGAGTCGAACTACGTTTTGGTCTGATTTTCCGATAGAGATACGTAGGCAGCCGTGCGGCACGACCATCCCAGTGTTAAGAATGATGTCTTTTCTATCGACGACACTTCTTCTTTCATAAGACCTGTCGCCGAGGGGCTCTGTAGACACCCCATTCTGAACCCATAATTACATGATTACACTACTCTTCATCTCTCTTTTATGTTTTGATGAAAGCATATCAGTTTTGTCATGTTTCGTTAAGTCTCTAACTAACCTCGTTAGTTTTGGACCTAACTGACTAACGGAATAAACTGAAGAGGACAAAATAGTCATCAGACTAGTTATCTCACACGAGATATCATATCTCGCGCGAGATATCCCCTCGACAGGATGTGCAGAAATCACTCTCCTTCTCTGTTTCAAACTCTCTTTTTGGATAAAACCTTATCAATTCGGGTATCCAATCAGAACTGAGTTCTGGAACCTTCCTAGGGGATTTTACCTCTCCACCTTCACCTCTCCAACCTCCTATAAATATTGGATGACTTTCAATGTTTCAGAGGTCGACAATTCTGATCCTTGATCAAGAAAACACACAACACACACATTTTGTTGGTTTCTTTCCACAAAAGACTCCTTCAAATCACTCACAAACAACTCCCAAAGTTTGTTCATCAACCTTGTTGATTAACAAACATCGAAGCCCGAATCAAGGGACCAAGGCGAAGCTCCGTCCGCATCAAGATCCAAATCAAGGATCGAGGCGAAGCTCTGTCCGTATCAAGTTTCAACTCTAAACTTGAGTCAAAACTCTGTCCGAATCTCTCCCCAAAAGGTAATCATCCTTTAACTTTCGTTTCTCTTCTCAACCCCTCTATTGATTTTAGAGTAGTGTAATCCCATCAAAAGGATTAGCCTAGAGTCCCTTCAGTCGATGAAGGCGATCTCGAAGCATACAATCCGACATTCCTAATCAAGAAATTGATTAGGGTTTATTTGTTCTTCTTTAATTATTTTATTAAAAAGATTGAAAACCTCTCTTTTCTTTAGCAAGACCGATCTCCGGATTGGGTGACTCAAAAACGAAAAGGATAAAGTTCTTTTTCCTCACAACGCTACACATACCTTTTAAGTAGGGTACACTGTAGTAGCGAGCTCCAAGTCCCTAATACTTAGTATAAAACAACTACTCTCTCCGTCCCAGCTCAATTGAGCCATGGGGTAATTTCACGGTTCTTAAGAAAAATGAATAAAGTGGGCAGAAATTAGAGGAGAGAGAATGTAAAAGTTAAATGTGTGGTAGGGAATAGGAGAGAGAATGTAAAAGTTAAAAATATTTAATAGGAGAGAGAATGAGTGGGAGGAATAGTAAGTTAATGATTAATTTTTTTGTAAATATGTTAAAATTATAAAGATATAATGAATGATTTTTTTGTAAATATATAAACATTATGAGGGTATAAATGTCTGAAACACTGTTCACTTCTTTCCATTTATGAAATGGCTCATTAGAAGTGGGACGTCCCAAAAAGGAAAGTGTCTCAATTGAGGTGGGACGGAGGTAGTACATTATACTCTCGTTTTGGCAAGGAAACATCGTCGTAGCGAACGTCGTGCCCCGAGTTACTTTGGGAGTATTTTAACAAGCTTTGCCTTTTCAAATATCAACAACAGCATGAGTGACTTTGTCACTTTTAGCACAAAGGGGTATTTTATAAAAAAGTTAACCTTATGTACATACACACACTAGAACAAAAAAGTCAGTAAATGCCCCCATTTGGGATTAGATAAAAAAAGTTTTAATAAAAATATACAACAAATACACAGTGTTGCTGTCAGTGTTGACAACACAGACGACAATACTTGAAACAACAGATTTATAGAAAACACAAACTAAGAGATTTTTTCAAACTTGAAAATCTCTCATGGTCTAGGGCTTTGGTCAAAATATCAGCAAGTTGATGTTTAGTATCAATATGCTCTATTCGGATCAAGTCCTTTTCTACTAAATCTCTCAAAAAGTGATGGCGAATATCTATATGTTTAGTGCGTGAGTGTTGTACAGGGTTTTTGGAAATATTTATGGCACTCAAATTGTCACAATACATGGTCAAGATATTACTATCGAGACCATAGTCGTCAAGCATATGTTTCAACCATATTAGCTGTGAACAACAACTCCCGGCTGCTACATACTAAGATTCAGCAGTTGAGAGAGAGAGACACAGTTTTGCTTGCGACTGTACCATGACACAAGATTATTACCCAAGAAAAAACAATCCCCACTAGTGCTCTTTCTGTCATCTATATCCCCTGCCCAACTAGAGTCACTAAAACCAACCAAGTTGGTATTAGTGTCTTTGGTGAACCAGATCCCTAATTCACTTGTCCCGGACACATACTTAATGATTTTCTTGACAGCATTTAGGTGAGAAATTTTAGGATCAGACTGATATCTAGCACACACACCTACGCTGAACATAATATCGGGACGACTGGCAGTAAGATAAAGAAGGCTACCTATGGATCTATACAGAGTTGGGTCAACATTTACCCCTGCCTGATCTTTGGTTACCTTAAGAGATGATCCCATAGGTATTTTTGAGCTCTTTGCACTCTCCAATTCAAACCTTTTCACTAGACTCTTAGCATACTTGCTCCGAGAGATAAAGATTCCATCATCTAACTGTTTCACCTGCAATCCCAGAAAATAATTAAGTTCACCTATCATGCTCATCTCGAAAGTTAATGTCATAGCTTCCACAAAATTTTGTAAACAGGCTTTAGATGTGAAGCCATAAACTATGTCATCAACATAGATCTGAGGAATGACAAGTTCTTTATTTTCCCTAAGGATAAATAATGTTCTATCGGCTTCTCCTCTAACAAATCCATATTCAAGAAGGAAACTTGTTAGACGCCCATACCATGCACGAGGAGCTTGTTTCAAGCAATATAAGGCTTTATCAAGTCTTTATACATGATCTGGGTGGAATGGGTCTTCAAACCCTTTAGGTTGCTCAACATAGATCTTTATCTAAGTACCCATTCAAGAAAGTTGCTTTAACATCCATTTGGTGCAATGTGATTTTAAGGTAGCAAGCTATAGAAAGAAGAAGTCTTATTGACTCAATTCTAGCCACAGGTGCAAAGGTCTCGTCAAAGTCGATTCCTTCCAGTTATGTATAGCCTTGAGCCACAAGACGAGCTTTATTACGAACAATATTACCCAATTCATCAGATTTGTTTTTGTAAATTCATTTAGTTCCAATAATATTTGTATGTAAAGGATGTGGAACTAAACACCAAACCTCGTTACGGGTAAATTGTTCAAGATCTTCTTGCATAACTTGTATCCAGAAATTATCATTTAAAGCCTCAATCACATTTTTTGGTTTAAGAGAGGAAACAAAACAGGAGTGTTTTACCTTGGAGTATGTGGAGGACATACACACATACCTAACCATATCTCTGTAGTCAACTGGCTCCTTATTTCTTGTTCGAACCCCTTCATTAACATCACCAATTACCTGAGTAATGGGATGATAATTTCTAATTTGAGCTGGGGGATCTCTCCTGCCTTGATGGTACACCAATCCATCTTCTTCTTCTGAGTCACTGCTCTCAGAATTTCCAGCCACTGTTCTGTTCTCCTGTGTTGCCTCAGGTGTTGCCGTTTCAGGGACAACGCTCGGGGCAACACTTGAATCTGTGGCTTTACTGGTCAAACCAGTTTCTATTTCAGCCCTCTGTTCAACTTCTTCTAGCAAGGTCAGAGGTATATCTTCAGCTGGTTCTCCTGTGGCACTCAAGTAATTGTTAAATTCAATATTTACCGATTCTTGAATCACTTTTAACCTCAGATTATAGACTCGATAAGCCTGAGTGTTTTGAGAGTAGCCAAGAAAGATGGCTTTGTCACTCTTGGAATCTAGTTTTCCTAAGTATTCCCGGTCATTTAAAATGTAGCACAAACACCCAAACACGTGAAAATAGTGAACCGTAGGTTTCTTTCCATTTAAAATTTCATAGGGTTTCATAGTTGTACCGGGTCTTAAGAAAATTCTATTCGTAGTGTGACATGCTGTGTTTAATGCTTCGACCCAAAAACCTTTGGAAATATTTCTAGCAATTAGCATAACACGAGCCATCTCCAACAAAGTCCTATTTTCCTTTCAACAATACCAATTTGTTGTGGTGTTTTGGGTGCTAAAAATTCATGGTGTATCCCCTTTTTAATTACTACAAAATGTAGAGAAGGAGATGTTTTCGAATTCTCTACCATGATCTGACCTTATTCGAAAAATAGGAGAACAAAACATGTTTTTTATTTTAGAGACTAAGTGAGTAAATTTATCAAAAGTTTTAGATTTTTCCCTTAAGAAATAGACCCATGTAAACCTAGAAAAATCATCAACTATAACATAAACATACTTCTTACCTCCCAAGCTTTCTACCTCAATAGGACCCATTAAGTCCATATGTAAAAGCTGAAAATAATGTGTTGTTCCTGAGTGTTGCTCATTGTGTTATCCAACATTGTGAGCAACACGAGTCTGCTTACCCTTTTGGCAGTCACCACACATCACGGTATCTTTGAGGTTTAGTTTAGGAACACATTTGACGGCATTGAGTTTGATAATCTTCTCAAGATTTCTATAATGAGAATGACCTAACTTTTGATGCCATAACCTTATGTCATCAAGTTTTGTCAAATTGCACACTGGTTTATTACCAACCAGGTAGCAATTATCACTTGATCTTATTCCAGTCATGACACAAAAGTTAGTATTATCAAACACTTCACAGGTATTTTTATTGAATTTTACCTCCAAATTGTCATCACATAATTGACTAATGCTAATTAAATTAGCAAGTAGACCATCTACATGCAAGACATTTTTCAAAGGAGAAAAACCAACAATATCCAGTGTTCCTTTTCCAACTATTTCACTCTTGCCTTCACCACCATACGTCATTGAGCCTCCTTGGATAGGTTGGTACTCTGTTAGGAAAGATCTTGTTCCCGTCATATGACGTGAACAACCACTATCAAAGTACCAAGCTCCTGAAACGTTAGTCCTTAAAGCTGTGTAAACAACATAGCATTTCAGTTTTTCTTTGGGTAACCAAGCCTTTTTTGAAAATGCAGTTTACGTTTCACCAGTGTTGTCCTGAGTGTTGCCCTGAGAATTTGGCGACACTTGAGGCAACACTTGCAGACTGGACATTTTCTTTTGAATAATAAAGCAATCTGATTTTTCATGTCCAGATATGTGACAGTATCCACATTCAATGGATTGATCAGAAGTATCACTAGGAGTACTACCCTTTTCCTTGACACGCTCTTTTACAAAATAATTTTTAGTTTCAACATCAAACAAGGAAGAGGTAATACTTTCTAGTGATTCTTGGAACCCAAGACCAGCTTTCAGAGGCTTACTCAATTTGAGTATTTCATCCAATTTGGATGAACTCGTGTTGAGTTTTTTGAAGGTGGATTCGGCTAGGTTGTGTTTGGCTTTGAGTTTATCAAAATCTCTCCTACTGAGTTGAACCTCCGGCCGAGTCAAGGAGTTTTTAAGATCATGATTTTCCTTTTTCAAGAAAACCACCATCTTATTCTCCTTTTTCCATTCTACGAGAAGAGACTTATAGAGTTTTTTTAATTCATGAATAAGCTCATCTTTACTAAGATCATCCTCTATAGACTCCTCTGAATTTAAACCAGTAGAACCATGCAAGCAATCATACCTGCTGAGTGTAGTGTCAAGTGTTACCATTTCATGGACGACACTTGAGGCGACACTTTCTGAAGAAGTCACAAGTGTTGGTTCAGGTGTGGTCATTTATGGGACAACACTTGAGGTAACACTTTCTGTCGAAGGCAGCTCCTCTACCGTGGCCATCATGACTACTTGCTCAGCCTTTTCATCTTTCTCCGTTCCTTCCTCTTCTCCATCACTAAGAGACACCCACATGTTTTTGCCCGCCTTTCTCAATGTGTTAGTGTAAGTGCTCCAATTTGAGCTTGTTAGAATTTTCGTTAGAAAATTAACGAAAGTTTTAACATTCCTAACAATTACTAACATTTCCTAACATTTCCTAACAATCCTAACTTTTCTAACAAAGTGAGGGCAAAATGGGCATTGCTATTTAAAGATAAACCTTCAAAGGAATCTCAAAAAGAAAAAGAATTAAGAAAATCCCGAAACAGTAAGTTGAAAAACAGTTTCTGTTTGATTTTTTGAAAATTATTCCTTGTGTCCAAAGCCTGGAGCAGCATTTAATGAACAGTGCACGCTGAAGGGTCCTATCCGCGTGGATAAGTATGTCATTTCCAGAGGGCTATAAATTGAGCCCTCCAGTCACAAAAAAAAGGAGGAAGAACACAACTCACAGCATTTGGCGAAAATACTTGAGAAAACAGTGAGAATTCTCTAAGAATTGTCACCTTTTTCTCTTGAATCTTCCCAACTTTCACTCACTCAAATCAAACCCACTCACTCTTACATTCAAGCCTTCAAACAAAAACACAAAGAAGATAGGTATAACCTCCCTCTTCTTACCCTAAATCTCTCATCCATGCATGCATTTTCAAGCTACAAAATGTAGTTCATTCATCTTCTTGTCTTAGATCCAAGAAGATCACCATGCAAGTTCATCTCCATGGATGATCCTCTACAAGGATCAACATTTTCTTCAAAGTGTTCTTACTTTCTTGCAAAGAAAACACATTTTCAAAACCCTAAAACTCATTTTCAAGCACCAAATCTTGATTTCAAAGGATAAAATTCCCCTTCCCAAGCAAATGAAGTGCTTAGTCCTAATGTACCCCAAGGATGGTTTGGTATAGTTGATTCACCACTAAAATGTCAAGTGATCACAAACCAAAACCTAGGGAAATGGGGACAAGCACGGATGCAAAAACCCCCTTTAAAATCATTTTTCCTTTCTTGAGAAGTTGCTGTCCAGTAGCAATTTTCCAAGACCCCAGTCCATTGTCTTAATTTTTGGACACAGACAAACTTGGAATTTGGTGTTTACTACAAAACACTTTTTGTATCAAACATCCATAGCTTTCCAGAAATATTTTTACTTTATTTTTTGGGTGAGTAAAAATCCTCTTTTCAAATTTTCTTTTAGAGGCCAGTTCATCAGCTTCTGGAAATCCAGATTGCATATCTGAGATTTCCAGAAGGTTTTGACCCCTCAAATCTTCTCCAAAATGGAAAATTCCTTCGCACAAATCTTATTTAAGGTGTCTGAAACAACTTTCATTCTCTGAGTTTATCCAGATTATGGAGTTTTAAGGCCCTTGAATCCATTTCAAAATCAAAGGTCCACTGCCTTTTTCATTCTGGCAGAAGTGACTCTCACAAGGAGTCAACGGAAGCAAAAACTCCGTCCCATCTTTCATGAAATAGCATACATAAACAATCTCTCAAGTCATTCATTCAATCAAAGGGGAACGAAAAATCCGTCCCACTTTTCATAGAAAATCACACTCTCAAAAAAAAAAGTGCATTCATAACATGCATATCATCCGTCATTTCAAAAAAAAAAAAGATTCTACATTCATACAAGGAGTCAACGGAAGCAAAAACTCCGTCCCATTTTCATAAAATAACATGCATACATGCCATTCATAGAATCATCATCTCATTTCAAAAAAAAACAATAAAAAAATCATCATATCAACATTGCAAGAATCCTACATTGCAACAAAAGAAGTCCGTCCCAAATTCGGGAAATCATTCATCATAGTCTCATATTTAAAAAAAAAAAAAAATGGCGAAAATGCCAATTCTTTTTCCAAGCAAAATGCACATTTTGGGATACCCATATACTCATTACAACATGCAAAGCATCAAAATCAAAATCCAAGGCCATGAACATTGCATAATTTTCGAAAAAAAAAGAGAAAAATCACCCAAAAATCAATTTCAAGCAAGAATCGACGAAGGAATCAAAAGGATTCGAAGAATACCATTCGGAGACTCGGATCGGTGGCCCAATGTTGCCAAGCATCGGGGTATGGCTCCTCCGCAATCGATTGCGAAAGTGCGTAGTGCCTCCTCATTCGGACGAGCTCCAATCGTCTCTCCGCTACCGGGCCACGTCCTTGGCCTTGAAAAGCACCTTCCCCGTGTTCCATTGCTTGAAAAACCGAAGAAATCGGAAGAGTTTTGAAGCTTCTAGGCCAACAATGGCGGATTTGCAGTTTCTCTCTCTCTGCTCTCGTAAAATTCAAAAAAAAAATAGGCTGGGGAAGAGGAAGGGCGTTGGCCCCTCATTAATACCCTCTGATTCTCAACCCTCTCCGCGCGGACAGGATTGTCAGGGTCAAAATGACCCTTTTTCCCTTTAAAAATCAGGACTCTGCAATTCAGTCCTCAACTTGACAAAGTTAACCAAAGTTAACCAAAGTCAACCCCCTTTCAAAGGAATCATCTCCGGCAGTCAAACGTAAGACCGATTTCCCCGAGAAAGATAACGAGATCCCGTATCTTTCATCAAAATCATCAAACGGCAGTCAAACGTAAGACCGATTTCCCCGAGAAAGATAACGGGATCCCGTATCTTTCATCAAAATCATCAAACGGCAGTCAAACGTAAGACCGATCTCCCCGAGAAAGATAACGGAATCCCGTATCTTTCATCAAAATCATTCAACGGCAGTCAAACGTAAGACCGATTTCCCCGAGAAAGATAACGAGATCCCGTATCTTTCATCAAAATCATCAAACGGCAGTCAAACGTAAGACCGATTTCCCCGAGAAAGATAATGGGATCCCGTATCTTTCATCAAAATCATCAAACGGCAGTCAAACGGAAGACCGATTTTTCCCGAGAAAGATAACGAGATCCCGTATCTTTCATCAAAATCATCAAACGGCAGTCAAACGTAAGACCGATCTCCCCGAGAAAGATAACGGAATCCCGTATCTTTCATCAAAATCATTCAACGACAGTCAAACGTAAGACCGATTTTCCCCGAGAAAGATAACGGAATCCCGTATCTTTCATCAAAATTACCCCCGGCAGTCAAACGTAAGGCCGATTTCTCCTACAAATACGTCTGATTTTCCCCCAGCAAAGGCTAACGAAATCCCCAGCAAAGCCAACGGAATCTCGAGTAGATTTCAAACTACGAAAGGGCTTGATTCCCACTAGGGATACGTAGGTAGCCTATCATTAGGTCCAGCCACTCGACCAGCACGGTCATCCTTCGGCAACAGACGTAAGACCGATCCTTTCAAAATGAAGTCCACCGAAAGGCCATTTCCAATTAAGGTTCGAGGCACCTAAAAAGCCATCATCATCAAGGTCCGAGGTACCTAAAACGCCATCATCATCATCAAGGTCCGAGGCACCTAAAATGCCATCTTCAAGGCTCGAGGCACCTAAAATGCCATCATCAAGGTTCGAGGCACCTAAAACGCCATCATCAAGGTTCGAGGCACCTAAAACGCCATCTCCAAGGTTCGAGGCACCTAAAATGCCATCTTCAAGGCTCGAGGCACCTAAAATGCCATCATCAAGGTTCGAGGCACCTAAAACGCCATCTCCAAGGTTTGAGGCACCTAAAACGCCATCTCCAAAGGTTTGAGGCACCTAAAATGCCATCTCCAAGGTCCGAGGCACCTAAAACGCCATCTCCAAGGTTCGAGGCACCTAAAACGCCATCTCCAAAGGTTCGAGGCACCTAAAATGCCATCTCCAAGGTCCGAGGCACCGTAGACGCCATCATCAAGGTTTGAGGCACCTAAGACGCTATCACACACAACACTAGGAAAGCGATAAATCACAATCATCCCCAGCAGAGCGGATAGCCATCAAACCGAAAAGGGTCATTCCTATCCCCAGGCGGAGCGGATAGCCATCGAGACCCGAAAAGGGTCATTCCTATCCCCACGAGAAGCGAGATAGCTCCTCCGACTGAAAATGGTCATCTCTTACCCCCAGCGAGTTTCTCTCCAAAGAACCGATCTGCAGAACTCGCTCATCGGGTTCGAGGCACCTAAAACGCCATCATCTCCCGGGGTCGGGCCCAGGAACTACGACTTGCTTGATTCCCATTCGGGATACGTAGGTAGCCTATCGCTAGGTTCAGCCACTCGACCACCTGATCATCCCGCCAAATATGGAGCCTTACTCTTATCGACGACCTTGCTTCCTTCGAAAGCGCCGTCGCCGAGGGGCTACTGTAAGTGCTCCAATTTGAGCTTGTTAGAATTTTCGTTAGAAAATTAACGAAAGTTTTAACATTCCTAACAATTACTAACATTTCCTAACATTTCCTAACAATCCTAACTTTTCTAACAAAGTGAGGGCAAAATGGGCATTGATATTTAAAGATAAACCTTCAAAGAAATCTCAAAAAGAAAAAGAATTAAGAAAATCCCGAAACAGTAAGTTGAAAAACAGTTTATGTTTGATTTTTTGAAAATTATTCCTTGTGTCCAAAGCCTGGAGCAGCATTTAATGAACGATTTTGCATTTGAAGGGTCCTATCCGCGTTGATAAGTATGTCATTTCCAGAGGGCTATAAATTGAGCCCTCCAGTCACAAAAAAAAAGGAGGAAGAACACAACTCACAGCATTTGGCGAAAATACTTGAGAAAACAGTGAGAATTCTCTAAGAATTGTCACCTTTTTCTCTTGAATCTTCCCAACTTTCACTCACTCAAATCAAACCCACTCACTCTTACATTCAAGCCTTCAAACAAAAACACAAAGAAGATAGGTATAACCCCCCTCTTCTTACCCTAAATCTCTCATCCATGCATGCATTTTCAAGCTACAAAATGTAGTTCATTCATCTTCTTGTCTTAGATCCAAGAAGATCACCATGGAAGTTCATCTCCATGGATGATCCTCTACAAGGATCAACATTTTCTTCAAAGTGTTCTTACTTTCTTGCAAAGAAAACACATTTTCAAAACCCTAAAACTCATTTTCAAGCACCAAATCTTGATTTCAAAGGATAAAATTCCCCTTCCCAAGCAAATGAAGTGCTTAGTCCTAATGTACCCCAAGGATGGTTTGGTATAGTTGATTCACCACTAAAATGTCAAGTGATCACTAACCAAAACCTAGGGAAATGGGGACAAGCACAGATGCAAAAACCCCCTTTAAAATCATTTTTCCTTTCTTGAGAAGTTGCTGTCCAGTAGCAATTTTCCAAGACCCCAGTCCATTGTCTTAATTTTTGGACACAGACAAACTTGGAATTTGGTGTTTACTACAAAACACTTTTTGTATCAAACATCCATAGCTTTCCAGAAATATTTTTACTTTATTTTTTGGGTGAGTAAAAATCCTCTTTTCAAATTTTCTTTTAGAGGCCAGTTCATCAGCTTCTGGAAATCCAGATTGCATATCTGAGATTTCCAGAAGGTTTTGACCCCTCAAATCTTCTCCAAAATGGAAAATTCCTTCGCACAAATCTTATTTAAGGTGTCTGGAACAACTTTCATTCTCTGAGTTTATCCAGATTATGGAGTTTTAAGGCTCTTGAATCCATTTCAAAATCAAAGGTCCACTGCCTTTTTCATTCTGGCAGAAGTGACTCTCAACTTCAAAAGGTCTTTTGAGTACCAAATCTCAATCCAAAAATCTTTCAAAAAATCATGGGATCAGTTTAAAGTCTTAAAAAGACATCCCAATTTTTACTCTTCTGAGTTTCAAATTATTTTGGCCAAAACACACACACACACACAAATGATTTTCAGCTTGGAAGACTCGTTTTACGAGGCATTCCGGGTGCACACTATCGTCCTTCCCGGCATGTAACATGACCTCCGAACCCAAATCTCTAATCTCGGGCATTTTTCAAAGTTTTGGCCCTTAAAACAAAAATGGCGTGGCGACTCCGTTCTTTTTCCGGTTTTATTTGGTTTTTCAAAGAAACGCAAAAATCGAATTTTTCCCGAGAAATGGTGCACATCATCACAGTTAGCACATTCATTGGCATAGTGACCCCAACCGGAACAAGCATGACATTGAATGGATTCAATATATTTAGGATTGGACCGGATCTTTTCCAAGGATGCACGTCTAGGTGGGTTATCTTTTGAGTTCGAAGGAGGAACTCTCCTTGGCACAAAACTTGACGTTTTGGCCGATTGGTCCTTAGCTTTTACCTGCACACTGTTAAATTTCCTAAGCATGGAATTGTATTTCTTTGCAAGTAAAGCTACACTAGTATTTTCATCTAATTCCTCGAAGGCTTCATCTTCATCATCCACACATGTGTCCGAAGATTCGACTTTTAAAGCAATGTTTTTGCCTTTTGAAGCCTCGATTTGTTCCTTCAAATTCAATTCGAAATTCTTTAAAATACTCATCAAGGAATTAATGTCCATAGTTGAAAGATTATGGGCCTCTTCAATGGCTGAAACTTTGATATTAAAACGTTCGGGAAGAGTACGAATGGCTTTTGAAACAAGTTGTTTATTAGTAAAAGGTTCTCCTAATACTTGACAAGCATTTGAAATATCAATCAACTTTTCAAAATAAGATGAGATGTCTTCGTTTTCACCCATTCTTAATCTTTCAAATTTATTAGTGAGATCCCTGAGCTTTGTTTATCGGACACTACCATCTCCTTCACAAAATCTTTGTAAAGTATCCTAAGCATATTTTGCAGAGGAACTATTTTGAATGAGTTTGAACATATGCATGTCAACCCATTCATAGATAGCATTTAGTGCCTTTTCATTGAAACTAGCAAGATTATTTTCTTTAATTGTCCATTCAGATTCAGGTTTGACTTGAACGTCACCATCCTCATCCGGAAGGAGTAATGGAAGAGAATAACCATTTAAAATAGATCGCCAAGCTCGAATATCAATTGATTTGATATGCGAGCGTAGGCGAATCTTCTAATAAGCATAGTTTGATCCGTCTAAAACCGGTAATATCTTTTGATTAGGGTTGGCAGGATCATAAGCCATGACAAAAGGATCAATACACTTAGTATATCAAGTGCTAGGCTCTGATACCAATTGAAATTGTCTATGGCTTAGGAAAAGTGAGGCGAAACTCACAAAGTGAGACGAAACTCACAAGTGTTGTCCTTAGTGTTGGCAACACTAACAACAACACTCACCAATTCTAGAAAAACACAAACAAATAGAAATAAATCTAATTTGCAGTGAAAGAATAAAAACAATACACAAGAATATAATTTTTATCAAGTTATATAAATATATAACTTGATGGGTGCCAGGAAGGCAAGACCTTTCTATTAATAATATGAATTCAATACAAGGTCAAAGAAGTTCCTTTAATGATAAACAATCATTAACTTAAGGAAAATAAACAAAGAACTCTCTCTGAAAACAATCACTCAAAACCTTACAAAAATTTGAAAATTTATGTGAAACTCTCGAGTGTCGGACTGAGTGTTGCCAACACTGAATGGCAACACTGAAGAGCAGAATTCTATTTCTTGTGCAGATTTGCATTTTTTGAATTGGATGATCTTCAATGAAGATCTACTGCACAATTTATAGGCCTCCAAAACTTGGAGCCTACTCAAAATGATCAGATAACAAGCTTGAGTTTGTTCCTCCTTTTCAGCTCCTACTCGCCTCAATTATAGAAGACTAGGTCTTCATGGCTTCTTTCACTTGTACCTCTCAGCTGTAGATGCATTGTACTCTGACTTGATCTCCCCCTGAAGAGCTAAATAATATCTCCTTTTCTTGGTCATTAATTAATCATATAAACTACAGGTTTATATATTAATTTTCTTCTCTTCTTCGTGAATCACGTCTGGGCAGTTTCTGTTGGCCTATTCAAGCTCATTTCAAGCAGACTAACAACTAATATTAAAACATTTATTTACACATTATTATTTGTGAAAAATACAGTAACTATTTTGGTGTTGCCAAATCCAAATGGCAACACTTGTGGCAACACCAATGGCAACACTGGTTTGCAACACTTGGGACAACATTCATAGCAACACATGATCTAACATTAACAATAGCTATAGAAGGGGCCGATTGGGTCCCAGTGATAGCCGTAGTAAGAGGGCGGGTCTTCTTACCCGATTTAGGGGCCATAGTTCCTTGAGATTTAATGTTTAAATCTGTAAATACCCGATATAGAATGAGCAAAAATTATAACTCCAATTCAGATGAATCTGACAGTGATGAAAGAAACGAAGTAGTTTCCGATTACGATGACTCGGATAATGCAAAAGCGTACAGGCCAGGAATGAAAAGAAAGAGATCCAAGGGGCAACTATCTTCTGGGAAAGGAAAAGTAAAATCTAGCAAAACCAAGTTTATTGGCTGGGGATCCAATAAATTGGTTATGCTAGCTTTTACTTTTCCTTTCCTAGAGGATAGTTTCCCCTTGGATCTCTTTCTTTTCATTCCTGGCCTGTGCGCTTCTGCATTATCCGAGTCATCGTAATCGGAAACTACTTCGTTTCTTTCATCACTGTCAGATCCATCTGAATTTGAGTTATAATTTTTGCTCATTCTATATCGGGTATTTGCCTGTTTAAGATCTTCAGCAGTAAGAGCATACGAATAGGAGTTATAAAATCCTCCCAGCTACCGTCCTGGTTCACAAAAGAAAAAAAAAGAAAAAAAATAGATTGCAATACATTGACAAAAGAAAATGCAAACATATTGTCCTGACGAATAACTAATACATAGATTAAAAGAGTACGATCTTGTTACAAATTTCGAAATATTGTTAAATTACTCTGAATCTTCTTCCTCGTCATCATTTTCTACATCATCCTCGAACTCTGAGTTACCACTACAAAACTCAAGTTTGTCTTCATCATTGTCTTCGGATTCTGATGAATCAAACTCAAGTTCGACTTCTTCTTCCTCTGATTCATCACTTTCCATCATCGCGAGATGACCTGGGCGAGGGAGTGGAGGTGGCAAATCTCCTAGTAAGAAATCCTCCTCGACTTCATCTACATTTTGAGGAATATGAGTGGCATCATCCAAGGGATGATTAGCTGATGAAACGTTAGGCACCGACATTTCATCCTCTTGATAGCATCCATCTAATGATGATGCTGACTCTGTAGTTGTATGCTCGTCAATCATGCTTCTTACCTTAGTCTTCCAGACAGTCCACCATCCGCTAAACTCGGATCGCCGACGAGGATATGGTGTCATGTATACCTGTTGTGCTTGAGATGCTAAGATGAACATGTCATCGCTGACATGTCTGGACGACTCTTTTTCATCGATGAGGTCAAATATGTCATGCTTCTTAATACCTCGTATAGCATCTCACCAATCACAATTAAACAGTACAACTTTGTTTCTCCCCAGATACTCCAATTCAATTATTTCTTTCAGGACACCATAAAACTCAAGGTTTCCTTTAAGATTGACACCGCTATTCCACGTTAATTTTGTCTCCCCGTAAGATTTGGTATGGAAAATGTAGCCATTCACGAAATACCCATTGTATAAATTAACTTTCAAAAATGGATAATCAGCTAAATCTTTTTGCTTCGCAGCTTTGGCATCACCCGGATGTTCAGCTATCTATAAAATAGTATTGAACCAATTTATTGCAATTTTAAGACTGAATTTTTAAATAAGTGTATGAACTTGGCAGTAAAACAATATTTACGTATTTTCTCAGCCATGAAGGAAACTCTTTGTCCGTCCTAATCGAGATGAGGGTTTGAGCTAAATCTTCAAACATACTGCAATAGGAGTGAACAAGGACTCAATATGCAAGTAAGCGCGCATTATTTAATCAATAAAACGTAAACATATTTATAACTTACTTTGCATAGTCCTCAACCTCGGTACAGTTAAGAAGAACAAATAGTTTTGCAGCATCATACTCCTTTGTAGCTAGCATACTTGTACCCAGCCGTTTACCGAGGAATCGATCGGGGTATGAAAATACTGAGATGTTTCCATTAGAGTCAGGCCACCCACCATCATAACTGCGCCCAGCCCTAGTCAATCTCGTATCAACATCAGTTTGAAAATATGTTCCAAGGAAGGCAACAATCTCATCTATAATAATAGCCTCTGAAATTGAGGCCTCAACCTTGGCCCTATTACTCATCTTCCTCTTCAATCGGCCTAGATACCTATTAATTAATTAGTAAATGAAAACACAAATGTTAAAGAATTGAGGCCTCAACCTTGGCCCTATTACTCATCTTCCTCTTCAATCGACCTAGATACCTATTCATTAATTAGTAAATGAAAACACAAATGTTAAAGAAGGTATGGTTGTCGATTCATTATAGAAAAATAAAATTTAAATTCCATCACCTCTCAAATGGATACATCCATCAGTATTGAACTGGACCACCAACTCTAGCTTCGTACGCCAAGTGGACCGGTAAATGCTCCATAAAATCAAAGAACGAAGGAGGAAATATCTTATCAAGTTTGCACAAAGTCACTACAATGCTCTCCTCAAGATTTTTCATGTCATCAACACGTAGTGCGGTAGATGTTAACGCTCGGAAAGACTTACTTAGTTCTGTTAAGGCCATCCAAATATTGTCAGGCACGAGGTCCCTGAGAGCAATCGGAAGTAGTTTATCCAGCAAAATGTGACAATCATGACTCTTCAAACCCTGAACCTTCCCATCATCTACATTGACACAGTTACCAATGTTAGACGCATAACCATCTGGAAGCCTTAAGTTCTTCAGCCATTTGAAGACGCTTTGTTTGTTCTTCTTTGTAAGCACGTATGCAACCACCGGTTTTACTATTTTACCGTTAACCTCAATCAACTCTAAGGTAGGCCGCCTACAGATTTCCTAAAGGTCCATTCGACCTTTGACCGTGTCTTTAGTTGTTCCCTTAAAATCCATCACTATGTTAAAAATATTATCAAACACATTCTTTTCAATGTGCATGACGTCAAGGTTATGTCGAATCAGATTTGTCTTCCAGTATGGCAACTCCCAAAAAAATACTCCTCTTAGTCCAATTATGGGAAGTCCCGAACCCTTGTATTTTATCATTTGAAAACTTTTCCCCCACCGAGGTTCGGGCAATTTAGATACCTTTTTATAGACCGCTTCACCACTCAAACGAATTTGGGGCTCATCATGCTCACACGCATTCTTTTTTAATGCATTCTTTTGGGTCCTAAAAGGGTGGTCCTCTGGAAGAAATTTTCTATGGCAATCAAACCAACATGGTTTTCGAGAGTGCTTGAGCGTGAAAGACTTTGTGTCATTCATACAGTACGGACAAGCCAATTTCTCGTGGGTGCTCCAACCCGATAACATCCCATATGTAGGGAAGTCATTAACTGTCCACATCAATGCAGCCTTTAGGTTGAAATTTTCTCATTTGAAATCATCCCACGTTTCAACACCATCCTCCCAAAGCTTTTTCAATTCGTCCATCAAAGGTTGAAGATAGACGTCAATGTTCTTCCCAGGTCTGTTTGGTCTAGGAATGAATAACGACAAGAACATGTAATGATCACTCATACACAACCACATGGGAAGATTGTAGACAGTGGCTATAACCGGCCAACAAGAGTAAGATTTTGTCCCAAGCCCAAACGGATTAAAACCATCAAAGCAGATATATAACCGTATATTTCTAACTTCAGCCGCAAAGTCAGGATAAGTATTATCAAAGTGTTTCCATGCTTCCCCGTCACAAGGATGAATCAACACACCCTCTTCACGCAAACTTTCCTTATGTCAACACATTTCTTCTGCAGTAGCTTTGGACGCTTAGAGGCATTGCAATCTTGGAATCAACGGCATGTAACGTAACTGCTTATGTGGTTTATTTTTCTTGTGTTTTGAACTACCCCTCCGCTTTGGCTTGTATCTATTATGTCCACAAATTGAACACTCCGTCTTTCCTGAAATTTCCTTGTAGAAGAGCATGCAATCATTCTTTTGTTGGTGTTATGCCCTAGGCCTATGATTGATAGACTTATGTGTTGACATTATTTATTATTATATGAGATGTTTATTATTTGATTATTATACGTTTTGTATATTTGTTTATAATAATCTCTGTCCCTAATTATTAAGAGAATAAATTAGTATAATTGTCAATGGATAATCATGTGATGATTATATGCATAGAGATGCACATTGAAATTATGGGTACTTGTTAGAGAACAAGTGACTGGACATGACCCGCATGAGATTTATGTCATGGTCAAATGTCATACTTAAATCTCATACGGTTACTTCATTTATTTCCTAGACCTAAGATTATCGTAACCTTACATATGATGAAAGTCATGTTTGATTTTAGTCAAACGATATCTTAACACGATATCTATAAAGACTATCATTGGCATGATCGGATTCATGATGGGAAGGATGATAAGTCAAGAAGGAATTTGTCCCTCGGAAGAGAGATGTTATGCTTGGGCCCCTCGATGAGTGATAATGATGAAAGTGTATGGCCGTACCCCAATATGATTGGAATTATCATTATACTCAAGAATCGAGAAAGCATTGAACAATAACAAGTTGACAAGGACCATGACTTGTGTTCAATATAACATCGTGAGACAAAGGGATAAATGGATGTACACCATTGGAAACGTGAACTCTTACGTTGCATTATTTGGGTAGACATAATGGCTTGCTAGAGTCCGCTTATGTCTTATGAGGTTCGATATGATCGAACTCATTGCCAACATAATGTAATCCTATTGGGTCACACACAACTAGAATGAATTGGTTAAACCGGAGGAAGAATAGTTGAGAGTTTCGTATCCGGCTATATATACCGCGCGACATATTAAGCCAATGGCTTAATATACCGCGCCACATCATCAAGCCTTTGTACGCGTTTTTGACACTGTCTCTCCTAATACGATTAGGAGAGGTATTCTTACTATTGTAGTATAAATACAAGGGTTACTCAGGACCTAATACCCTAGCCGAAATTTTCAATCAAAATTCACAACAAAATACTCTCAATATTCTTCAAGGTTTAGATCTAGCAATCATCAAGAAATTGTTCTTGGATTCATTCAAAGGTGTGGATACCAAAAGAGGGTCTTCGCTCGTTCATCGATCAAGGCCTAAAGTTCAAGCAAGTTGAAGAACGAAGTTTGTGATTCGATATCACATAATCAAAATCGTTCGATAGCTCAAGACCGGAAAGCGTTTCAAGGTTGGTTTAATTCTATCTCATAGGAATTTAAATTAATTGTATAGAACGGATCCTAGGACTTCTTGGGTTTTATGTTTTAATGCTTAATTCCGCTGCACATGGACCCGTAAAACCCAACAGTGGTATCAGAGCCCCGTTCGTATGGTTAAGTTTGAATTAACATGCTAGATTTAAGATATAAATTGTTTATATGCTTATTGCATGTTTTGTATGCGATAGAATTTTTAATTGTTTATGTGAAACAATGTGAAAATCGTTTTCGAATTATGTCGAATTAAATCAGAAAAGGCTGTTTTACGTGATTTAATTACATGTAATCTGTATTGGTTCGAATCTGGAAATTCCTGTAACCTGGCTACTTTGGTCGCGCGACATATTAAGCCATGTGGAATTCGGGTTAAGCGGCTGTTAGGTCGCGCGACATATCAAGCCTCCCGGCGATGTTGTCACGCGACATAATAAGCCAAAACCGGCGTAATCAGTTTGTTCAATTTTTCTGCTATTCTGTGATTGTGTTTACAATCTGATATGTTGATATGAAAATCTGGATGTTATAAAATTGAGTTTATAAGTCCGCGATAGATTGATTCATTGATATACATGATTAATTGATTAAAATGTGATTTTAATAATTATTGCAATGTATATGAAAAACTGGATGTTATAAAATTGAGTTTATAAGTCCATGCTAGATTGATTCACTAATATGCATGATTAATTGATTAAAATATGATTTTAATAATTATTGCGATGCATGTTTTATTTGTTCTTACATGTTAAGAATTTTTTTTAAAATTAGATGTTTAGTTGAAACATGATATTTAGTTTCCTAATATGCTTAGATTTAGACATTGTAAATTTTGGATCTTATGATTGTTTATGGAAACAAGTCATAAAATACGCGAAATTTAAAAGGAAACTGATTGTTTATAAAAGGTAGGAATTATGTTGCCTAATCAGAGTTGATTTCTAATTATGCATGTCTAGGAGAGTTACTCACAAAGGAAGAGTTGGTACTTAAGAAGTCCTTGTGGCTCACCTATCTTCCCCGGGAACTTACCTGGTGCATGATTTTGACTATCTTTCTGACATGCTTATAATCTACCTTTAAAGAACCTTCATTTAACTTTTAAGTTCTTTATGCCAATTCATGATTAAAAACACTTGAGACCATTCGGATAGTTTTGGGTGGGCTTGCCATAGCAAGGTGCTTTGATTCTATTCGAATGCGAGCAAGATGAGGAAATGGTGGTTCCTATACGTTTTAAAGTGAATGAACTTAATTGGGTTATCAAAATGGTTTTGGACCCAAGGCATAAGATGAGATTAAAATATGCCTAGACATATGATGTCTTGAATTGATCTCATAAAAGATCTAAGAGTCATATATGTGATATGATTGATGTTTTCTACCTAATTAATTTAATTTTGAGCGGTTTGCCATAGCAAACTTGAAATTGAATTAAAGTTGGATCTTAGCCCATTAAATGTATATTATGCTTATTTGCATTTGAAGGTGTATAATTTAGTGGGAGCATTTATTTAAATGCACTATACTTCTCATATGATATGCTTACTTATATGTGTTCATATTTTATGTATATCTTTTTGTAGAATAAATGGCATCAAACAATAATCACTTTTCACTGCGATCTGTCCTTGAGAAGGAAAAGTTGGAAGAGAATGGTACAAACTATATGGATTGGATCCGTAGTTTGAGAATTGTTCTCAAACAAGAGGAGAAAGCATGCGTTCTCACCGAACCTGTTCCACACGAACTGCTTTGCCAATGCTTTGCTAGGGCAATAAGGGAACAATATCTGAAGCACAAGCGTGACTCTACATATGTTAGTTGCCTTATGCTCTCCGCCATGTGCAAGAGTCTTCAGAAGAATCTTGAGCACTTGGGGACAGTCGACTTAAACAATCGGCTGATGGAAATGTTCCAAGTTCAAGCTAGGCAAGAAAGGTACAACACAGTTGCAGCCTTGACCTCATGCAAGATGAGTGAAGGACAAGCTGTTGGTCCCCATGCTCTCAAGTTAAAGGGCCACATTGAGCATCTTGAAAGGCTCGGTTTTCCAATTAGCCAAGAGTTGGCTACCGACATAATATTGAATTCATTACCTAAAAGTTTTAGTCATTTCATAATGCACTATAACATGGGTGGAATGAATAGAAACCTTTCCGAGTTAGTTCAAATGTTGACTACTGCGGAAACCAATATTGTCGAGAAGAAAACTGATCAAGTGCTAATGGTTAACAAGAGGAAAGGGTTCAAGGGTAAAGGAAAAGCAAAGGTTGCTAATCCTAAGGCAAAGGTTGCCAAGCCCAAAGAGGCTTCCAAGCCTAAAGAGGCTAAGCCTAAGTCCCAAGAGAGGACGCGATGCAGCTTCCATTGCAATGAGATTGGACATTGGAGGAGAAAGCTGCGCAAAATACAAGGAAGCACTCGAAGAAGGGCAAAGGAGTTGCTTCAACTTCGTGTATCTTTGTTATAGATATATTCCTATCTACTTCTAGTTCTTGGGTATTGGATACCGGATGTGGAACTCACATTTGTTTAAATGTGCGGGGTCTAAGAAACGAAGGATGCTTAAGGAAGGTGAAGTGGACCTACGTGTGGGGAATGGAGCAAGAGTTGCTGCATTAGCCGTAGGAACTTATGAAGTTACTTTACCTAGTGGACTAATACTTGTTTTGAACAATTGTTATTACGTTCCAGCTTTAAGTAGGAATATTATTTCGATTTCATGTTTGGATAATGAAGGTTTTAATTTTCTTATATGTGATAAGAAATTTTCTATTCACAAGAGTGATATGCATTATTGTACTGCTGTTCATTCAATGGCCTTTATGTTCTTGATATTGAAAATCGTGATAATGATGTCTATAACATTAACAAGAAATCTAAACCCAATGATGTAAACCACACTTACTTATGGCATTGTCGTCTTGGCCACATAAACGAGAAACGCATCTCTAAACTCCACAAAGATGGATTTTTGGACTCACATGATTATGAATCATATGAGACATGCGAGTCTTGTTTACTTGGCAAGATGACCAAGGACCCATTTACCAAAACCGGTGAAAGGGCGGGTGTGAATACCCCGTCCCGATGCAACGCGCATTCGGAAGTTTGAAATAATTAATTATATAAAGTCGGATCGAAATAGGATATTCATTTAGTGACACTCGATTTAAACCATAATAAAAATATTAATTTAAATTTTGAGAGTCGCCACGCCACTTTGATATAGCCCAAAGCTTTGAAAAAAAAGCTAAACAGTTAATTGGGTTCGGGGGTCAAGTTACAACAGAAGAAGAAGCGTTATCACTCCTATTGCCCGACGAATCGGTCTATCTAGCATGTGGGGTGTTGGTTGTGTGCGGTGTTTACAGGAATAGATAGAAGAAACGGGATCATGCATAAGGAGGAGGGGAGAGAAAGAATTAATTGATGATCGCACCCTAGAACCTTTGAGTTAGGCCCTCGGAAGGTGCACTAATCAACGTTCATCCTTGGGGGATTGTTGATCATGGGATAATTATAACTAAGGTGGAAGGAAAGAAATAGTTCCTAGATCCATTGGGTTTCTTTGGGCGAAACCTTAGATCATCCTCGGCTATTGCATATTTAAATATATTGAAACAGCCCTAAATCTAGCATATATGACATAAGCAAGAAATAAAGTAATTAAAATATACTAAGCATGCAAACAATAAATCTAGCATAATAATACAGACAATAATAATAAAGACAGAAAAAATAAACAGAAGACTTACCTAATGATGGCAAGGCTTTTGGATCGAATCTATGAAGATTCGAAGAACGTTCTTGATAAAATATTTAGACTTAGAAAACTCAAGTTTAGTCTCAAGTTTTCTATGGAGGAAATCTCAAGTTTTGTCTTGAGTTTTCCGTAGAATCATTCTGTGTTTAAAGTGTGAGGCGGAGTGGGGTTTATATAGTGAAAGGAATTGGGGAGGAACGGTTACGAAAGTGATGTGGGAAAACTGAAAGGGTCGATCGGCCTTAAAAATAAGGTTCGATCGGCACAAAAATAAAGGGTCGATCGGCCTTAAAATAAGGTCCGATCGGCACTTAAATTAAGGTTCGATCGGCACTTAAATTAAGTTCTGGCGGCGGCTGATAAATGGTCGATCGGCCAAATCCCTTCTAGTCTTGGCCCAAATTCTGCCTTGGCCCAAACTTGGCCCAAATGGCCTAGAGCTTTCTCCTGGCCGGCCCTCCTTCGGCCGTGGTTAATGAACTTGGCCGGCCAATCCTTGTGCAAATGGCCTCACTTAGTATAATTATTATTCGGTTCGTCTCTGTTATTTCCAAGTCCATTTTGACCACTTTAATGACTTCTTTTGCACTTCGCTCTTTGGGACTTTATCTTTCATTTAATCCCAGGAATTTTTATATATCAAATTCGTCCAAAATTTCCATATTTCCCGTTTAGTCCCAAATTTTCCCGAATTGCGCTTCAGTCCCTGTACTCATTAAAACACTTTTTTCGGACCGGGTACTAACAGTAGCCCCTCGGCGACGCTTCTTGTAAGACAAGTAGGGTCGACGATAAAATAGGACCCGTCCTGAAAAAAGGGATTTCAGGAGGTAAGACAATGATTTTGCGGATGTGAGGTTTGGACTCGAGCTGAGTCACAAATGGAAGATGACCAGGTAGGTCAAGCGGCTGGACCCACGTCGGGCTACCTACGTATCCCAAGAGGAATCAAGCCAAGTCGTAGTTCGAAAACGTGGGCGTTTAGTACCCGAGAGTGGCGGACGTGCAGCGTCTCAAGCCAAAGATGCGATTTGTGGCAAGGCTTTGGGGATCGAATCTAAGGGCGATTCGAATAATATTGAGAGATGTACGGAAAGGAGAATCAAGTATAGTCTTGCCTTCTCCGTGGGAAAATATGTTGTGTGTGGAAAGGAAATTCAAGTATAGTCTTGATTTTCCCCTTGAAAATTGTGTGTGATGGAACAAATCAAGTGTAGTCTTGATTTCTCCGTGTGAAGATATGTTGTGAGATAATGTGTGGAAAGGAAATTCAAGTATAGTCTTGATTTTCCCCTTGAAAATTGTGTGTGATGGAACAAATCAAGTGTAGTCTTGATTTCTCCGTGTGAAGATATGTTGTGAGATAATGTGTGGAAAGGAAATTCAAGTATAGTCTTGATTTTGCCCTTGAAAATTGTGTGTGATGGAACAAATCAAGTGTAGTCTTGATTTCTCCGTGTGAAGATATGTTGTGAGATAATGTGTGGAAAAAATTGTGTGGGAATCAAAAGCCAAATATTTGACTGTCCGGAGAGTCACCCAAAGATTTGACTGTACGGGGAGTCACCCAAAGATTTGACTGTACGGGGAGTCACCCAAAGATTTGACTGTCCAGGGAGTCACCCAAAGATTTGACTGTACGGGGAGTCACCCAAAGATTTGACTGTCCGGGGAGTCACCCAAAGATTTGACTGTACGGGGAGTCACCCAAAGATTTGACTGTCCGGGGAGTCACCCAAAGATTGGATAATTTTGACTTCTGAAATGCGGGACGGACCCTTTGAAGATGCGGGACGGACCCTTGAAATGGAGGATAGACCTCTGAAATGCGGGACGGACCCTTGAAATGGAGGATAGACCTCTGAAATGCGGGACGGACCCTTGAAATGGAGGATAGACCTCTAAAATGCGGGAAGCTCAGGCCAAAAGGACTTAGGCTTGCATTTGCGATGAAGAATAGTTGTGTGAATTGATTGGGATTATTATGGCTTCCCGAGCCGAAGAACCAAGCGATTAAAAGATTGGGATAATCATTGCTAAGGCTTAGAGAGGAGTCTTGTCTCCTAGGCTTAAGGCTAGGGTTTTAGAGAGGCATTTGTCACCTAGGCTTAAGGCTAGGGTTTAGAGAGGTATTTGTCACCTAGACATGAGGCTAGGGTTTAGAGAGGTATTTGTCACCTAGGTTTGAGGCTAGGGTTTTACATTTGCGGTAAGTCTAAACAAGGCAGTTTGAGTAGAAAGGTTATTGGTTTAAACTAGGTGAGGCCGAGTAAGTGTCGATGATAGAAGGTGGGATTAGGTAAGTTTGATGTCCAGAGATAAGGGCCGAGTCATCTTGAGAGTCACAGAGATACGTTTTTGATAGATTTGAAGAGTTTGAAAATTTGTGGAGACCAAAGAGTGATTTTTGTAAACAAGGTACCAAGGAGGACAGTATTTTGAAAGCATGTTTATTTGATAAAGAGGCCTTATGATTAGTCATGTTTCTAACTAACTCAAAGAGTTTGCCACATGCTGATCTTGATGACAAGGGATGCCCTTCATGCTAGATATGACTTCATTGGAGCTCCGATTTTTGTTAGAGCACATAGTCGACCCATTTTTGTTGAGGGGAGCCCCAATGTTTGATGAAGTGACCTTGGCGAAGTCCCAGTTGATGATGAATGGCGAAGCCCCAGTTGATGATGCAAAGCAAATTTGAAGGGAATGGCGAAGCCCCAGTTGATGATGCAGAGCAAACCTGAGAGGACAGCTTAACAAAAGCCCCAGCTTGGAGAGATTCAATGCATCCCTATTTGTAGACAGAGTCATCTTGCGGCCACGGGGGCGACCCCTCGTAATGGTCAATCAGTCGATGGACAAGACTCGGAAATGTATATGTGCAGGGGCGCATTTTTCGAAGGTGGGAATGGATCCCGAGTTCGTGTATGACACTTTCGCTTTTGGGTTTGACTCTTTTGGGAGAGTATAAGCATCACAAGGTGTGGTAAAGTGTATGGAAGCCCCTATGACAGAAAGACAAAGGTTTGGCTCTATTTTCCTATGATGTAGAAAAAGAAGACTTGTCGAGACATTTGAAGAATTATTTTATTCAGAATTATATCTTGATTGCTCGTGAATGGACCTCACTGATTGGTTTATCAAATTCCAATTATATAGGTAAACAAATGAATGTTTTGATTTGAAGGTGAAATCTGGCTTTTCTTTAGAAGGAGAAGGATGCTCCGTTGTTGCTTGCTGCTCTGTTCGGTGGTAATTGTGGTGCGGGCTGCCGTTGCATTGATCTCCTTCATGGGAAAGAATGAAAAAATAGAAAAAATATTGGGGTGGAAGAAAAGGTGGGAATTGACTGATTATAACCCAAAGATTTTTTCATTCCTTCAAGTGAAGATTCTTTGTTCCTTTATTCTCGCAAGCCGAGGGGAGTAGTCCACAGCGCGTGTCTCCTTGCTTTTACCGGAGTGCCGCCGAGAGGCACGGATGCGAAGCCCCGGTGAGACTTTGCGAGACGGTGTTTTGAGGAGTCGAATGAACGAATTTCAAGAATAGGACGAGTTCCCAAACTTTTGAGAGAATATGTAATATGCTCACGTAGGATAACAAGTGACTCAAAAATCTGAATACGCATTTCTTTTAAATAATCTTTTGAGAATGCCATCCGGTAGCGGTTGTAGCTGGTCTTTGGGTTGCGATCGACCATTGGATGATCCTTAACATGACCTCTTAAAGTGAGAGGTCGGCTGGGCCATTTGCTGAGAGGTTGGCTTGAGGGATGTGTTTGGAATTTCTAAGGTGAAGGGATTTTCTTGTTGCTGCTTCTTCAGAACCTCTAAGAGTGAGGTTAACTTTGATTTTGGCAAGGTCAAGGGTGATGATGGAATCCTCTAAAAGTTAGAGGATGGGCTTTGGAATGGGTTTATGGGATTTGTCCAAGAGGGAATCTTTGTTGCTTCTTCTCGCGAGTTTGTTGTGGTTTCAGCAGGTAACTTGATCATGATAGGATCTTCACTCGACGTCTCATTTTCACAACCTTTGAGATGGGAGGTTCACTTCGGAGTGATGGAGGTTGTTTTTTTTTTTTTTTTTTTTTTTTTTTTTTTTTAAACACCCTCTTATCGAGAAAAGCCTTCGGATTTGTTTGCTCGCGATAGCCCCTAGTGTATGCCTTAGGATGGTTTTACCTTTTCCCTCTTGGGTTTGGAGGTGGTCCCTTCGAGGGAGCCCCTTGTATTTGCATTCCGCCTTTCTTGAGCTTGGAGGTGATTACTTCCTTTGTGAGTTGAGGGAGCCCCTAGTATGGGCTTCTTCCTTAGGGTCTCAAAACTTGTCGATCTTGAAATGAAAGGGTATTATTTAGTGAGGATAAGGTTATGGCTTCCTATGGTGAGAGGTTTAAGCTTCAATTGCTACTGGATAGCATTCTCAAAAGAGTATTTAAAATAAATGCAAACTCATTTAACCGACTTATTAAGTAAGGCAGAATATATTCGGACCATAAGAAAGATATGTGAGCATATTCAATGGAAGCTTATCGATCGAATGGAAAATCAGAGGAGACGCGAGATTGGGGGGTTGGTGAGCCCCAAGTTGATATTCATGCAGCACTTGTGAAGGATAGGAACAACTCCTTGCATCTTCTTTAAATTGCAGTGGCGTGAGCAGTTATTTTTTGATGATGAGCAACAACAGTCTTTGTGCTTGTCTTGACCATATGGAAAGGAGGTCAAGTGGGGGAGAGTGTATTTGGGGAAGTGTAGGCTCGAGGGAGCATAGGGGGAGTGTACAAGGAGAGGGTCTGGCGATAGTGTATGGAAAGTATATGGTGGAGTATGGGAAGAGTGTATGAGAGAGGGATGTATAGAGATGGTGTATATGAAGAAGGAACGGTGAGTTGTTTACTCCAATCAAAGCATTCATTCATTGTTTACTTTATTAGCCGGTGAGTTTATCAGTGAGATTAGCAACCAAGTGATAATTATAAATAAAACAATTTTCTTGAAAGTAATGCGAGATTATGTCTCAAGTCTAGAGAGAAAAGAAAGAAAGACTCTTTTATTATTGAAGCAACTAATCTAAAGTGGACATTACATATCAATGCCCAAAGTGGAAGTAATAAAGACACACTAGAACCTACAAGACTGAATGAATCTAAATCCTTCCTTGAAGTACGAGGGCTTCTTCATCAATGAGGCCTTGGTTGATCAAATTTTGAATCAAGCATTTCAGCTGTTTACAGTTGTCAGTGGTATGCCCAATGTACTTGTGGTATCTGCAAAACTTGGATTCATCCAAGTTAGCTCTCTTGTTAACAGGCTTGTAGTCCTCGAGCGGCTTGATCAAATTCTTTCCCACCAAAATGTCGAAGAATTCACCCACAGGCATTCCTAAGTCATCAAAATGTTCCTTGTTGATCTTCTTCTCGGGTATTGGTGACTTTCGTTGGTTGGTGGCCACAGCAGGCATTCTGAATGAGACATTCTGATGTGTTGGACCATAAGTGGGACCATAAGCATGTGGATGATAGGGACTCTGGAATTGCACAGGAGGAGGATCTCTTCTCAAGCACTCGTGAATGCAAGACAAATGGTATTGCTCAATTTCATGCATGTCTTTGAGGAGGTTGATTACTCCCAACCTCATGTCTGAGACTTCTTTAAGGACTTCAATGCTTTTCTCCATAGACATGATGCAGAATTCTGTAAGGACATATGGCAGAGTCAAACCAATGAGTTGAATTAGGCTCATAATTAATCTTAAGGCATCTTTGAGAAAAATAGTTGATCTCCACAATTTGAGAGTTTGACCGGGCTGAAGTTGCCTACGTAACCCTTACCATTTAAGATACGAGTCTCAGGTCACCGTAGTTCGAGGGGGCCCTGATTGATGATACAACCAGGGTTAAGTTTAGAGAAAGAGAGAGGATGAATGTAAAAGAGTCCGTTTGGTGAAAAAAGGAGAGGAAGATGACTCGATCCTTGGTCAAATATAAGTGAGGGTGATCTAGACGAGCTAATCGGACTTGGTAAGTTGGCTTAGGTAGGCCCTAGATGGTGGTTTGATCTATATAGGTCGAGAGAGGTTTGATCTAGGTGGGTCTTTGGCTGAAGGGTGCTAGAGATAAAGGATCTAAACTATGGATGGTTTTAAGGCTAAGGGAGCAAACTGCGGATGGTTCAAGAGATAAGAGGTAGAACTTTGAAGGGTCCTAACTTGAAGGATGTAGACCGTGGGTGGTCAAAGGTAGAGGAATGGACCATGGATGGTCCAAGAGACGAAGGGTGGACCTCGAAGAGTCTCAGGTGGAAAGGTGGACCTTTAATGGTCCTAGATAGAGAGAGTGGACCTCGAAGGGTCCTAAATTGAGGAGTGGACCTTGAAGGGTCCAAGAGAAGAAGAGCAGACCTTGAACGATCCAAGATATGAGGAGTGTGGACCTTGAAGGGTCCAAGAGAAGAGGAGCGGACCTTGAACGGCCCAAGATATGAGGAGTGGACCTTGAACGGTCCAAGATATGAGAAGTGGACCTTGAATGGTCCAAGATTGGGAGAGTGGACATAGTATAGGAAGAGCACCACGAAGGGTCAAAGAGTGGATCTTGAACGGTCCAAGATAGAGAGACTGGACCTAGGACGGTCCGTAGTAGAGGGTGTGGACCTTGAAGGGTCCAAGAGATGAGGAGTGGACCTTGAATGGTCCAAGAAATGGAGAGTGGACCTCGGAGGGTCCTAGAAATGGAGAGTGGACCTCGGAGGGTCCTAGAAACGGAGAGTGGAGAGTGGACCTCGGAGGGTCCTAGAAGAGTGGACCTCGGAGGATCCTAGGAATGAAGAGTGAACCTCGAAGGGTCCTAGAAATGAGGAGCGGACCTCGGAGGGTCCTAGAAATGAGGAGCGGACCTCGGAGGGTCCTAGAAATGAGAGCGGACCTCGGAGGGTCCTAGAAATGAGGAGCGGACCTCAGAGGGTCCTAGAAATGAGGAGCGGACCTCGGAGGGTCCTAGAAATGAGGAGCGGACCTCGGAGGGTCCTAGAAATGAAGAGCGGACCTCGGAGGGTCCTAGAAATGAGGAGCGGACCTCGGAGGGTCCTAGAAATGAAGAGCGGACCTCGAAGGGTCCTAGAAATGAAGAGCGGACCTCGGAGGGTCCTAGAAATGAAGAGCGGACCTCGGAGGGTCCTAGAAATGAAGAGCGGACCTCGGAGGGTCCTAGAAATGAAGAGCGGACCTCGGAGGGTCCTAGAAATGAAGAGCGGACCTCGGAGGGTCCTAGAAATGAAGAGCGGACCTCGGAGGGTCCTAGAAATGAAGAGCGGACCTCGGAGGGTCCTAGAAATGAAGAGCGGACCTCGGAGGGTCCTAGAAATGAAGGGTGGACCTCGGAGGGTCCTAGAAGTGAAGGGTGGACCTCGGAGGGTCCTAGAAGTGAAGGGTGGACCTCGGAGGGTCCTAGAAATGAAGGGTGGATCTCGGAGGGTCGTAGAAGTGAGGGATAGTTAAGCATTTTATTTACAAAAAAGCCCTCTATTTTATAGAACCTACTCTTGGTTGGAAGGGATACCCCTTTTTCGCAACTAACTAAAGGTCCTAAAGTGGTGGATCCTAACGACTAACCGTCTCATATAGACATTTAAGATGATATTTATGGGAAGTACTACAGACCTATGATAAGACAAGATCTTTTAACAAGCACTCGACCTTACATGGCACATCCTTTAAAAGGAAATCAAATTTTTTGTGCTCTTTTCTCTCTATAGATCTTGACTTATCACTGATTCGTAGTGACTCAACATAAAGACCTTATTAATTGTCTACATGAAAAAGCTAGTCAAACCAACCGGTCACAAGGAGTGTATTCTTAGCAAAGTGGGTGACACAAGGGTTAGATTTCAGGCTCCCACCGTGCAGCCGAAGCGCACTGATGAGTGGATGGCCAAGTGAGACTCGGAAGGGAGGCAACATGATCACCACATTTCCCGCACTTTGGCTTCTCCGAAGGGTTAAGGGGTAGCTGTGTAGTGTGACACGGACTCTAGTGGTAGTGTGAGGTAAAAAGTCTAATTCTATTTTTTTTTAAGGAAAAAAGAGAAAGATTTTTTTTTTATGAGATGCATGCATGCAATGCAACAGTTAAGAATAGGAGAAAAAGAAAAAGGAAGTAAAATACAACACCATACAAGAAAACGAAAGTCTGACCCACTTAGTTTGAAAAAATTTCAAAAACAAATTCCCAGCCAGTCGCCACGTGAATACCCCGTCCCGATGCAACGCGCATTCGGAAGTTTGAAATAATTAATTATATAAAGTCGGATCGAAATAGGATATTCATTTAGTGACACTCGATTTAAACCATATTAAAAATATTAATTTAAATTTTGAGAGTCGCCACGCCACTTTGATATAGCCCAAAGCTTTGAAAAAAAAGCTAAACAGTTAATTGGGTTCGGGGGTCAAGTTACAACAGAAGAAGAAGCGTTATCACTCCTATTGCCCGACGAATCGGTCTTTCTAGCATGTGGGGTGTTGGTTGTGTGCGGTGTTTACAGGAATAGATAGAAGAAACGGGATCATGCATAAGGAGGAGGGGAGAGAAAGAATTAATTGATGATCGCACCCTAGAACCTTTGAGTTAGGCCCTCGGAAGGTGCACTAATCAACGTTCATCCTTGGGGGATTGTTGATCATGGGATAATTATAACTAAGGTGGAAGGAAAGAAATAGTTCCTAGATCCATTGGGTTTCTTTGGGCGAAACCTTAGATCATCCTCGGCTATTGCATATTTAAATATATTGAAACAGCCCTAAATCTAGCATATATGACATAAGCAAGAAATAAAGTAATTAAAATATACTAAGCATGCAAACAATAAATCTAGCATAATAATAAAGACAATAATAATAAAGACAGAAAAAATAAACAGAAGACTTACCTAATGATGGCAAGGCTTTTGGATCGAATCTATGAAGATTCGAAGAACGTTCTTGATAAAATATTTAGACTTAGAAAAATCGAGTTTAGTCTCAAGTTTTCTATGGAGGAAATCTCAAGTTTTGTCTTGAGTTTTCCGTAGAATCATTCTGTGTTTAAAGTGTGAGGCTGAGTGGGGTTTATATAGTGAAAGGAATTGGGGAGGAACGGTTACGAAAGTGATGTGGGAAAACTGAAAGGGTCGATCGGCCTTAAAAATAAGGTTCGATCGGCACAAAAATAAAGGGTCGATCGGCCTTAAAATAAGGTCCGATCGGCACTTAAATTAAGGTTCGATCGGCACTTAAATTAAGTTCTGGCGGCGGCTGATAAATGGTCGATCGGCCAAATCCCTTCTAGTCTTGGCCCAAACTTGGCCCAAACTTGGCCCAAATGGCCTAGAGCTTTCTCCTGGCCGGCCCTCCTTCGGCCGTGGTTAATGAACTTGGCCGGCCAATCCTTGTGCAAATGGCCTCACTTAGTATAATTATTATTCGGTTCGTCTCTGTTATTTCCAAGTCCATTTTGACCACTTTAATGACTTCTTTTGCACTTCGCTCTTTGGGACTTTATCTTTCATTTAATCCCAGGAATTTTTATATATCAAATTCGTCCAAAATTTCCATATTTCCCGTTTAGTCCCAAATTTTCCCGAATTGCGCTTCAGTCCCTGTACTCATTAAAACACTTTTTTCGGACCGGGTACTAACAGCGGGCGACTTATTAGGACTCATACATACCGATGTATGTGGGCCTATGAGTAGCAATGCTAGGGGAGGATTTCGGTACTTCATAACATTCACTGATGATTATAGTAGATTTGGATATGTTTATCTAATGAAACATAAAAGTGAATCGTTTGAGATATTTCCAATATTTCAAAATGAGGTGCAAAATCAACTTGGCAAAACTATTAAGGTACTTCGATCCGATCGAGGTGGTGAATATTTGAGCCAAGAATTTGACAGTCATCTTAAGAGTTGTGGAATCATTTCAGAACTCTCTCCACCCGGAACACCACAATGGAATGGTGTGTCTGAAAGGAGGAATAGAACTTTGTTGGACATGGTTCGTTCTATGATGAGTCAAGTTGAGCTTCCTTTATCCTTTTGGGGACATGCACTAGAAACTACTGCTTTCACTATAAACAGAGTTCCTACCAAATCGGTTCAAAAGACCCCATATGAGATGTGGCATGGAAGAAAACCTAGTTTGTCTTTCATGAAGATTTGGGGTTGCGATGCATATGTCAAGAAGTTAACTTCCGACAAGCTAGCACCTAAATCTTATAAATGTGTTTTCGTGGGATATCCTAAGGAAACCAAAGGATACTATTTCTACAACCGAAACGAGAACAAAGTGTTTGTTGCTCGAAATGGTACTTTCTTAGAAAAAGAGTTTCTTCGCAAAGGAACCAGTGGGAGTAAAATAGATCTCGAAGAAGTTCGAGAACCCGAAAACAACATTGAACCAATGGTAGAAACTGAACCAAGTTCACAAACCGTTGTGGAACCGGTACAAGATGCACAAGTTCCTCGCCGAACTGGTAGATCACGATCCGAACCCGAGAGATATGGATTTCTCGTTACGGAAAGTGATGAAGTGGAGTTAATCGAAAATGATGAACCCACTTGCTATCAAGAAGCGATGTCCGCTCCGGATTCGGAAAAATGGCAAGAAGCCATGAAGTCCGAATTACAATCCATGGCTGATAATCAAGTTTGGAACTTGATTGATCCACCCGAAGGTGTAAAAACCATAGGGTGCAAATGGGTTTTCAAGAAGAAGACCGACATGGATGGGAAGGTGCACACCTATAAGGCTAGGCTAGTATCTAAGGGATATAGGCGTACTCATGGCATTGACTATGATGAAACCTTTTCGCCCGTAGCTATGCTTAAGTCTATTAGAATTTTACTTGCCATAGCCGCATATTATGACTATGAGATATGGCAAATGGATGTCAAAATGGCTTTCCTTAATGGGAAGTTACTTGAGGATGTATACATGATACAACCTCGAAGGTTTTGTCACCCGTAAAATTCTAACAAGGTGTGTAAGTTGCGTAAAATCCATTTATGGATTAAAGCAAGCTTCAAGGAGTTGGAATCTACGTTTTGATGAAGCAATCAAGGAGTTTGGTTTTATCAAGAACGAAGATGAACCTTGTGTATACAAGAAAATTAGTGGGAGCGTGGCACTATTTTTAGTGTTGTATGTCGACGATATCTTACTCATTGGAAATGACGTTCTGCACTAGAGACCGTCAAGTCTTGGTTGGAAAAGTGCTTTTCAATGAAAGATATGGGCGAAGCCGCATATATCCTTGGTATCAAGATTTATAGAGATAGATCTAAGAGGATGATTGGTTTAAGTCAAAATACTTACATTGACAAAGTCCTTAGAAGATTCCAAATGGAAAATTCTAAAAGAGGAAACTTTGCCAATGTTGCATGGTATATCTCTTAGCAAGAATCAAAGTCCTAAGACTAATGATGAGCGAAAGAGAATGAATGGTATTCCATATGCTTCGGCAATTGGGTCTATCATGTATGCTATGTTATGTACTAGACCCGACATCTCGTGTGCTCTAAGCATGACGAGTAGGTACCAATCGGATCCCGGCGAACCACATTGGATAGCAGTCAAGAATATCCTTAAGTACTTACAAAGAACTAAGGATGTATTCTTGGTCTTTGGAGGAATGGAAGAAGATCTTGTAGTCAAAGGCTACACAGATGCTAGCTTCCAAACCGACAAAGATGATTTCGCATCGCATCACGGATTTTTGTTTACGCTTAATGGAGGAACTGTGAGTTGGAAAAGTTCCAAGCAAAGTACCGTCGCTGATTCTACAACCGAAGCTGAGTACATAGCGGCATCCGATGCAGCTAAGGAAGCGCTTTGGATCAAGAAGTTCATTAGTGATTTGGAAGTCGTTCCAAGCATCAGAGACCCTATTGAACTTTCTGTGATAACAATGGTGCCATTGCACAAGCAAAGGAACCAAGATCACACCAGATATCCAAACACATACTTCGACGTTTCCACATTATCCGTGAGATATGTGAAAGGGAAGACGTTAAGATATGCAGAGTAGACACTAATGACAACGTGGCGGACCCATTAACTAAGGCTCTCCCGCAAGCTAAACATGATGGTCATGTTAGGTCCATGGGTATTCGATACATGGTAGATTGGGCCTAGTGCAAGTGGGAGGCTGCTTGGTGTTATGCCCTAGGCCTATGATTGATAGACTTATGTGTTGACATTATTTATTATTATATGAGATGTTTATTATTTGATTATTATATGTTTTGTATATTTGTTTATAATAATCTCTCATTCCTAATTATTAAGAGAATAAATTAGTATAATTGTCAATGGATAATCATGTGATGATTATATGCATAGAGATGCACATTGAAATTATGGGTACTTGTTAGAGAACAAGTGACTGGACATGACCCGCATGAGATTTATGTCATGGTCAAATGTCATACTTAAATCTCATACGGTTACTTCATTTATTTCCTAGACCTAAGATTATCGTAACCTTACATATGATGAAAGTCATGTTTGATTTTAGTCAAACGATATCTTAACACGATATCTATAAAGACTATCATTGGCATGATCGGATTCATGATGGGAAGGATGATAAGTCAAGAAGGAATTTGTCCTCGGAAGAGAGATGTTATGCTTGGGCCCCTCGATGAGTGATAATGATGAAAGTGTATGGCCGTACCCCAATATGATTGGAATTATCATTATACTCAAGAATCGAGAAAGCATTGAACAATAACAAGTTGACAAGGACCATGACTTGTGTTCAATATAACATCGTGAGACAAAGGGATAAATGGAAGTACACCATTGGAAACGTGAACTCTTACGTTGCATTATTTGGGTAGACATAATGGCTTGCTAGAGTCCGCTTATGTCTTATGAGGTTCGATATGATCGAACTCATTGCCAACATAATGTAATCCTATTGGGTCACACACAACTAGAATGAATTGGTTAAACCGGAGGAAGAATAGTTGAGAGTTTTCGTATCGGCTATATATACCGCGCGACATATTAAGCCAATGGCTTAATATACCGCGCGACATATCAAGCCTGTACGCGTTTTTGATAGCCTGTCTCTCCTAATACGATTAGGAGAGGTATTCTTACTATTGTAGTATAAATACAAGGGTTCTGTCAGACCTAATACCCTAGCCGAAATTTTCAATCAAAATTCACAACATAATACTCTCAATATTCTTCAAGGTTTAGATCTAGCAATCATCAAGAAATTGTTCTTGGATTCATTCAAAGGTGTGGATACCAAAAGAGGGTCTTCGCTCGTTCATCGATCAAGGCCTAAAGTTCAAGCAAGTTGAAGAACGAAGTTTGTGATTCAATATCACATAATCAAAATCGTTCGATAGCTCAAGACCGGAAAGCGTTTCAAGGTTGGTTTAATTCTATCTCATAGGAATTTAAATTAATTGTATAGAACGGATCCTAGGGCTTCTTGGGTTTTATGTTTTAATGCTTAATTCCGCTGCGCATGGACCCGTAAAACCCAACATCTTTGTCTCATAAAAGTTATTAACCATCTTATTCCCCTTCGGTAACAACCGCTTAATTGCTTTCATGATACGATTGTAAGCAGACTGACTAATATTGCAATCAGACTTTATGTTAAGGAGCTCAGTCACAGCCTCCAACACACTAATCTCACAACCTGAATAAACCTTCTCTTTGCAGAGTCCATATCATCAATGAATTTCTTGGCTGCAGGAGTTGGTTGCTTCTCAGGGTTCTTTGACCAGACAAATTCAGGACCGGCTGCATCCCTAACCATATCTTCCATATTCAAAGATGGTTCTTCTTCAACAATCATAGTTTCGGGTTGAGGTTCAGATGAAGGAACATAATTTCCTTTAGGGATTATTCATAACATATGTACACACTATGACGACCTCACCTTGAGCTACCCACCGTGAGTACCCCGCTTGAAACCCATACTGCAAAAGGTGTTTCTCAGTAGCCATCACGTGTAGGAACTTCTTATTACGACATTTGACGCAGGGACACCAATTTTCTCACCATCCATGTAACTGGGATTTGCTCTAGAAAACTCAATAAACACATTGAAACCTCTTCTTAACTCATTCTGTAATATCCCTTTGATTCAACAACCTCCGATTATACATCCAACTATGATCATTATTAGACATCACTCCTTCATTAAATATATATATATATATATATATATATATATATATATTAAACGTTATCCGACCCTATGTATCCTAACATACTCAATCTAATCGAATGAAGACACAAAATTGGCATGTTAATTTTTAGTTTCAGGTCAGTCTTCTATCCCATTCAGAAACCCACGGTAGTATGAACTTTAATCCCTTTATTATCTATAGGCAAACAACAACTACCAAAAATCCACTAACCTAGCCATAGTCGGGATGGTGTGCAAGGCAAGAGTATCATACACTGGAAGATGAACTCTACCAGATAAAACAATTTTATTTGAATTTTTTCTTAATTTATACTTTCAATTTATAGTCTTTATTTTGCTTGAATTTAATTTAATAAAAAAAATTGTAACGCACAGGTGTGAAACTAGTTATATATTACTCTCTCCGTTTCGGGCAATAAAAATATAAACTCACGTTTCTGCTTTATACTTATAAGTTCCTTAATTCTTAACCAAAATATTAGAAAAAGTCAATGTTGTAGCACCCAATTAACAGCACATTCCAGCTCGAACCCAGAAATAGCTCAACCCAAACTCAAATTAAGCTCAAGTTAGCTCCTAATTCATCAAGCAAACAACTTTTTCAAGATTTAGATCTCAGCAAAGAAAACCCTAATCTGGAGTTCTGAAATTAACTTCAACAGAAACCCTAAAGCAAAATCCAGATCTCAAGATTGATGAAATTCACAAACCCACTTCACAAATCAAGCATAACCACAGTTAAGTTGTAGAAAAAGCACAGATTGGTACCCGTAAACAGAAAATATTTTCAAGAAAGCAGATGGGTATTTTCAAGATTCCATTTCATCTCTTCAAGCCATAACACAGAACTTTAAGACCAAAAAGACTAGGAAGAAACTCATACCACCAGAGGAACTGAGGAAGGGGAAGAACTGTAATGGCGGACCGCTGCAATGCGCCGCAGTAGAGAGAGAGAGACGAGCAGGGAGGAAGATAAAGGAGTGCCCAGCAGCAGAGAGAGAGACGAGGTAATAGTAAGAAAGAGAGCCCTGATTTTCAAAATTCAAAACCTTAAATTTTACTTATATACATAGGGTTATTTGTATTTTCTAAAAACATAAGGGGCTAAAACATAAATTCCAAATTTTCCATATGTGATCGGGTCGGGTCGGGTTTCGGGTCGGATAAACAGTGGTATCGAACCCGATGCGAATCCTATCGGGTCATAAAAAATGGAACCATATTCGATTTTTTCGGATCGGATCACCTTCGATACGGATCGGGTTTGGTTAAATTGCCATCGAGTAACTCAATCTGGAGATGGCCAAACGGGCCGGCCCGGTCCGTGCGGACCAACCCGCGGGCGGGACGGGTGAAGCCCGTCAGCCCGTTTGACTAAACGGGCCTAAACCCGGCCCGACCCATTTTACCTGGTCCAAGCCCGACCGTTTGGCCCGGACTATCCTTTATTTATTTTTATTTTTTTATTAATTTTTTATTGACCAGGAAATAATATTTTAGACTTTTTTTATTACTGATATTTTTTACAAAAAGGTATATAAAAAAAGATAAAAAAACTAAACAAACAAAAGTACATATAAAAGAAAAGAGGGACAGACTATCCTTTATTTATTATAAAATTTTATTAATTTTTTATTGACTTGAAAATAATATTTTATACTTTTTTTATTACTGATATTTTTTACAAAAAGGATAAAAAAAAATTTAAACAAATGAAAGTATATATAAAAAAAGAGGGATGGACTACCCTTTATTTATTTTTATTTTTTTATTAATTTTTTATTAACTTGGAAATAATATTTTAGACTTTTTTTATTACTAATATTTTTATTAATTTTTTATTGACTAGGAAATAATATTTTAGACTTTTTTTATTACTGATATTTTTTACAAAAAAAGTATATAAAAAAGATAAAAAAAACTAAACAAATGAAAGTATATAAAAGAAAATGCATATTTTTCTTCTTTATAGGATTTAGGCTTTAGTGTATAGTGTTATATACTATAAGGTTTAGGGTAAAGCGGTATATACTTTAGAGTTTAGGTATACTCCCTCCGTCCCACCCAAGTGTGCACCATTGACCAAGGCACGCCGATTAAGAATTATTATTAAGATAATGAAAATGTGTGGTAGAAAATGAAGAGAGAGAATGAGTGGAGTAAATAGTAGGTTGGTTGAATAAATTGTATGGTGGAGAATGAGTGGAGTTAATGAGTGGGTGGGGTATGGAGAATATAAAATATTAAAACCTTTTCCATTTTGATAGTTCACACTCGGCTGGGACGGACCAAAAAGGAAATAAGTGTACACTCGGCTGGGACGGAGGGAGTATGATTTAGGATATAGGGTATAAGGTATAGTATAGGGTTAGGGTATGGGTATGGGTATGGGTATGGACTTTATAGGTTTAGTGTATAGTGATATATACTATAAGGTTTAGGGTATAGGGGTATCTGGGTTAGTAGGGTATAAATATGATTTAAGGTATATTGGTTAAGGTATGGGATATATATATAAGGTTTAGGGTATGGAATATGGAATATAAATATGATTTAAGGTATTGAGGTTAGGGTATGGGGTATATAGGGGTTAGGGTTTAAAATTTATAGCGTATATATAGTGGTATATACTTTAGAGCTTAGGTATATAATATAGGGTTTAGGATATAAGGATATATACTTTATTATTATTGTTATAATAATCAATTATTATTATTATTGTTAATGACAATATTATTAGTACTAACTATTATTATAGTAGTAAGTATTTATACCAATTGTACAATTATTTTTATTAAATACTTTAATTTTTAAATAAACTAACTATCATTATTATCATTTATTATTATTATTATTATAAATGTGTGTTTATTACAAATACCATTAGTAATAATAATAATTAATTAAATCTTTTAATTTTGTACCATTCATTATAAAATATAATAATCAAAGACAGCGACATAATTTTGGAATTTCCGTCGCTATTCAGCGACGGTATTTGTTGATCTAGCTACGGAAAATTCTGAAGCTGATTAGTGACGGAAGTTTCGCAACTATTTAGCTACAGAAACATCCGTCTCTAGTCAGTGACGAAAATATCATAACAACGACGAAAAATAGGAATATTAAAAAAATATGATTTGTTAGCGACAAAAACTTCTGTGTCTCTGTATAGTGTATAGCGACTGAATGTCCGTTTCTGGTCAGCGACGGAAATAGCGAATCAGTGACGGATAAGAAAGAATATTCTAAAAAGATGCTTTTCAGCGACGAAATTTAGTGACGAAAATCCGTCGCTATAATGATTTTTCCGTCGTTGTTCAGTGATGGAGTATTTCGTCGCTGTTACCTTCCTCGCTAAACGACAAGTTTCTAGTAGTGTTCTCCATCTTCATTGTCTGCTACTACTGTTTTTCTGTTTTAAAGTATGAGGTTTCACTTTTAAACCAATTGGTGTCAAGGGAAGCGGCCCAGGATCTTCATATTTTATAGGCAAGGTATGTTAATTCCCGATATTGGATAATATCTTCAACATGCGCACTCACATGTAGTCGGGATTTGTCAAAGGCTTACAACGTGGACTTATTAATCAGATGACGCGGAGTAACATTGTGGGCCGTTGAGCCTGCACATGTAACGGACCTGCTCTGATACCATCTTAAAGTTTGAGGTTCTAACTTAAAACCAATTGATGCCAAGAGAGTGACCCAAAATCTTTACATGTTATAGGCTAGGTTTGTCAATATTCGATATGGGATAATATCTCTAACTGTTAGTACCCGGTCCGAAAAAAGGTATTCCAAATACCTGGCCCGGTTAATTAATAAAAAACCCTAGGGAAACCCTAACCCTAAAAGATTCATTAAATTCTTCCGTACTGCGCCGTCGCTGTCAGCTTGGAAAGGACGCCAGTTGGAAGAGCCGATCGGCCCTTTACCCGTGCATTGGCCGATCGACCCTTTTATTTAGAGCCGATCGACCCTTCTATCCTAGAGCCGATCGACCCTTTAGAGGCCCAGCCTGTGTACCGAGGTATTATAAATAGGGGTGCCCGCTCCCATATTGACACACAATTTTCTACGGAGAAGCAAGCTATACTTGCTTTAACCCTCGCTCTCTTCTTTTCCTCTCGAATCGCCAAGATTCGACCCCCAAGTCTTGCTACAATTGGTAAGACTCTCTTTTTTATATTCTTGTTCTTTATTATTGTCTTTATTATTATTGTTTGCATGCTTAGTATATTTTAATTGCTTTATTTCTTGCTTATGCCATATATGCTAGATTTAGGGTTGTTTTAATATATTTGATTGTTCATAGCCGAGGATGATCTAAGGTTTCGCCCTAAGAAACCCAATGGATCTAGGAACTATTTCTTTCCTTCCACCTTAGTTATAATTGTCCCATGATCAACAATTCCCCAAGGATGAACATTGATTAGTGCACCTTCCGAGGGCCTAACTCAAAGGTTCTAGGGTGTGATCATCAATTAATTCTTTCTCTCCCCTCCTCCTTATGCATGATCCCGCTTCTTCTATCTATTCCCGTAAACACCGCACACAACCAACACCCCACATGCTAGAAAGACCGATTCGTCGGGCAATAGGAGTGATAGCGTTTCTTCTTCTGTTGTAACTTGACCCCCGAACCCAATTAACTGTTTAGCCTTTTTTCAAAGCTTTGGGCTATATCAAAGTGGCGTGGCGACTCTCAAAATTAAACTAATATTTTAATATGGTTTAAAGCGAGCGTCACTAAATGAATATCCCATTTCGGTCCAACATTTTCATGATTAATTATTTGAAACTTCCGAATGCGCGTTGCATCGGGACGGGGTATTCACAGTGGCGACTCTGCTGGGGACTGTTTTGAAATCTTTTCAAACTAAGTGGGTCAGACTTTCATTTTCTTGTATGGTGTTGTATTTTTACTTCCTTTTTCTTTTTCTCCTACTCTTAACTGTTGCATTGCATGCATGCATTTCATGTAAATAAAAAATCTTTCTCTTTTTTCTTTAAAAAGAATTAGATACTTTTACCTCACACTACCACTAGAGTCCGTGTCACACCGCACGTACACCCTTTACCCTTCGGAGAAGCCAAAGTGCGGGAAGTGTGGTGATCATGTCTCCTCCCTTCCGAGTCTCACTTGGCCATCCACTCATCAGTGCGCTTCGGCTGCACGATGGGAGCCTAAAACCTAACCCTTGCGTCACCCACTTTTCTAGGGATACACTCCACATGACCGGTTGGTTTGACTAGCTTTTTTGTATAGACAATTAATGGGGTCTTTACGTTAAGTCACCACGAACCAATGATAAGTCAAGATCTATCGAGAGATTAAGAGCACTAAAAAATTGATTTCCTTTTAAAGGACGTGCCATGTGAGGACGAGTTATATATTGTTAAAGGATCTTGGCCTATCATTGGTTTGCGTTTTCATAAAAATCACATTGACTGTCTATACGAGAAGGTTAGTCGTTAGGATTCACCACTTTAGGATATTTAGTTAGTTGCGAAAAAGGGGTATCCCTTCCAACCTTTGTAGGACTAAAATGTACCAAGCTTTTGTAAATAAAAATTTTTAAGCTAGTACACTGCATTGAGTCAACCCCTCTCCTAAAACCGAGTCTTTTCTGATACTTCCGCAGAGCTAAGGTCGGGCCGCGTTCTTCATTCAACAATGACAACCTTGCCTCCAACTACTCCAAGCGCACCCGCCGCCTCCGCAACCGCTCTACACCCGCCACTTCAATGGAAGGTCTTGCCAACCCCGACTTCAATGACATTCCGCCCGCTTCCGCACGCCTACTTTGCCGGTTTAACCATGAGGGTTGAGAAACTTGAAGAGCGTAATCGCACTTTGAAGAACCACAATCAAGAGCCGAAGGATCATTTTGTTGAGGAACTCAAGAAAAGGGGACATAAGGTTATCTTGATGGGGAATGAAGTGGTCGATGTTGAAGATGAAACCGTCAATGCTCCTAATCCCGCCAATCCCAATGCACCTACCTTCCCTCTACCCAACTATGTTCCAAACTACAATAACGTTCCACCACCGTTATGTATGGGAGCTCAAGCAAGTCCAAAAGACCCTATCAACCTCCCCGCCAACACACCCAAGGACCACTTTGCTAATCTACCCTCCCACTTTACCCTTCAATTATTCCGGCCATCACATCCCTACTTACTCCACCTCCCCTACCATCACTCAACCCCGCCCATGCAGTAACTCCAACATTGCTACGGACCCGACCGTGTTAGCGTTGATTGAACAAGTGAAGGCATTAACCGAGCAAATGGGAAAGCAAGGAGTGTCCCCCATCAAGATGCTTAATCCGAGCAAAGTTGCACCCCTACCTCAAGATTTCAAGATGCCCAAGATGGCTATGTTTGGAGGAGTTACTTGCCCGAAGACACATTTAGACAGCCTATACGTTGGCGATGAGGGCCAAAGACCGTACACCCGAGCAGATGGCGAGAATGTTCCATAGCACATTGGAAGGGGCCGCTCTCCGTTGGTTTCGAAGTTGAACGAGGAGGAAAGGGACACATGGGACAAAGTTAGTAGGGTGTTCTCGAAAAGTATCAAGCAAACATGGATTGGCAAGTGAATAGAGCCGATTTGGAGCACACGCTTCAAAAGAATGGAGAATCGATTTATGACTTCTACAAACGTTGGAATGATAAGTTGAGCGAAATTCAAGATCCGCCCAAGGAGAATGAACAAAACAGATTTTTTACAAGTGCTTGTTGTCCTGACACAAGTTGGCAAGCTGGTAATGGTTACTTTCCCAATCTTAGGGAAATGGTGGATTCGGGCGTACGTTATGAGAGTGGCATCACCGGAATCGCTCCACCAAAGGACACCTGGGCCGCTAGTAATTCATTCCGCTATAGAGCTCCCGCAAATACCGCAAAGAAAGAAAGAGCCCGGGCAAGTAAATTATGTGCAAGGGGAAGCCGCTGATGTTCAAGCCGTAATGAGGGGAAATAACAAGATTCACCGCGAGAGGGATGTATTTGATGATTTTGGAATGCCAATGGGCAAGGTTTTCAAGTGCTAGTGAAGAAGGGCTTGGTCAAGCCGCTTGAGAATTATGAACCGTTAAACCCGAAGGAAGGCTTGGATGCTTCTAAGTATTGCCACTACCACAAGTACAAGGGTCACACTACCGATTATTGCCTTCAGCTCAAACGTTTGGTACAAGACTTGATTCGGCAAGGTAAGGTGGAGAAGCCGAAGTCTCCAAACGTTGTGGGGAATCCTCTCCCTAACAACAAGATCCACATGGTGGAAGGTAATTTTATCACTTGGTAGAGATGGAAGATGCTTTTGAGAAACTCGGGCCGTCGACGTAAGATGTATTCTCGCCTATTGTCGAAAGGGATTGTTCGTGCCGAAACTCTCCGAGTATGCCGGTTTTGCTTTGAAAAGGGCTATGCGTAAGCTCATCATTGAAGGGAAGGTAGAAAATCCTAGTAAGATAGTTGGTAGTGATGTTGCTATGGTAGAGAAAGACCTCACCGATCCAAGCCGAGTCCGTTGTGACTGACAAAGGAGGCTTGTGTCACTCGTAATTTGAGTTCAATTTATAAAGAATTTTCTTGTTATATGTCCGTCTTTTGAGGAACCGTCTAGAGAAGTTGCCTCGTTAAATGGTGATTATGTGGAAGAGAGTCCTAAACCTCTCTCGTTGGCCGAAATTCACGCAGTAAGTATCTCGATATGGAGAAGAATGGGGTTAGTCTACTCACGAGGTCCTAAAGGTGTATCAACCGTAAGATAAAGGGGCGAAGAAAGTGTTTGGTCCGAAACCGAAGTAGTGAACCCCGATAAAGAAGACCCTATTCTCACGCAATGGGTTAACTCAAGCCAATATATCCTTATGGTCCTTGCTAACGTCCTCGTATGCCCATAGGATGATGTTGGAACAGTAATCTTGCCGCGACTTTGGTGCCGTCTCGATACAAAGCCGTAAGATGTAACGCAGATGATCGCAACATACACTTTGGGAATATCATTACATTTTCGTAGTTGGACATGCCTGAGTTTGGATCGGATCATAATGAACCACCGCACATTACTATTGAAGTCAACGGAAAAGGTTGCCACGTATTTTCATAGATAACGGTTCTCAAGGTGAACATACCGCCTTCCGTGATGATGGACGTCCTTGATCTAAGTCCCACGTATTTGAGACCTTCAGCTCATTCCGTGCGAGGATACGATTCCACTAGCCGGCCGTTGTTGGGAATAATCGCCTTGCCCCTTACTTGCGGGACCACTACTATGATTGCCGAGTTTCAAGTCATAGACATACCTTCCACCTTCACCATGCCGCCGGGTAGGCCATGGTTGCATCGTATGAATGGAGTCCCCTCCTCATTGCATCAATGTGTGAAATTCCAGCCTGCGATCAAGGACAGCTATTTACAGCGATCCGGTAACATCTCAAGGAACAAGCACCGGGGAAAGCCGGTCCCGCAGATTCAACACGAAGAGGGTAGTTCTATGTTCGCCGGTTTTCGCCTAATAGCACAAGCACAAGTTTGCGCGGTGGACCTCACAAAGACATCGGACAGAGTACGGCCACTATAAGAATGATGAGAAACATGGGATTTGTACCAGACTGGGTCTTGGCAACATCTCCAAGGACCCACGAAAATAGTGGAGGCTATTGATCACCGCAGCCTACCAAGGTCTAGGCTACGTCCTTACTCCCGAAGATAAAGCCGAGATGGAAAGAATTGAATACATCAAAAGGGTGAAGCCGTCTCTACCAACAATGAGAGATGAGGCCATACCGCCTTTCCCTCAATAGTTACTTTGTCAAGGAGGGTGAAGAATTCTCTTGCATGGAGTTTAGTGAGCCGTGGTTTGATCACACAGCAGTGCTTCGTAAAGGTTTCGAAATTTTCGTGGATACGTAAGTTGATAGGTCGAAGCCGAAGACGGTTCTCATGGATCCACGCCGAAGAGAGGCAAGGTTGTCACAGCCCGTGAGCCGGTACGTCATCAAGACCGAAGATGGGTTGGCCGATCGCCTAGGGCAGTATCTTTGGATGAGCCGATGGTTGAGAACATTGCAGCCAGAGGATGCGTAAGAATGGGATGGTCGAACCTCGTTGCAGCATTTGGGGAATCTCGAATATAGAAGATGATATGGTTGCAAAGTATCAGGGGCAGATGGCAGATGATACGGATCCAAGGACGTTGGTGACACCCATGGTTGGAAAGTCAAGAATTGGTGCGTATTTGGCGGACCCGTAGCCACGAAGGAATACATGGTTGAAGAGCCGGGCCGATGCCTCCTCCCGTCGAGTCTCCCCGATTCCCCCAAGTCCTCTCGTTTCTTCGAGTCATCTGCTTTGTTTGAGTCTCGATGTGTTTTCTTTTGAGTTTGAGTCGTCTTCCAAGTCTCGATGACCTCACGTCGAAGACTATGAGTTAGTTGCAAATGTTGTTTTCCCTTTCGCTATGAATGAAAAACTAGATCTTTCCGAGTATCCCCTCATAGCCAATCTTCTTAATGATAAATTAACTAAAAATAATGCTCAACTTAATCAAATTAACTTAGTTAATAATGACTCATTAGAAGAAGCGGACACACTAAACAATGAATACATAAAAGAAGTTTCTAAGCAAGTTATCAATCAAAAGGAAGGTCGGGCCCAAGCCGCCGATGAGGTGTTATCATGTATTAATTGGGAACGGAAGAAGAGCCGAGAGAGACACAGATTGGAAGCTTCTTCGAAGGGACCGAAAGGGAAGCGTTGATTGAGCCGCTTAAGGAGTATTCGGATGTGTTCGCATGGTCATACAAGGATATGCCGGGCCGGATAACTCGATAGTGGAGCACGTAATACCGCTGAGCACTGCACGCCAAGCCTCGCTGCGTAAATTGCGCCGCATTAAGCCGTAATGGTCTCGCAAGTTAAAGAAGAGATAGAGAAGCTCCTCCGAGTGGGCTTTATCGTAGTTATTGAGTATCCGACGTGGTTATCTAATATTGTGACGGCCAAGAATCGAATGGCAAGGTTAGAGTTTGTGTTGACTTCCGAGATCTCAACAAGGCTAGCCCGAAGGACGACTTCCCACTGCCCAATATCGACATGCTAGTAGATGCCACTGCTAACTACGAGGTCAAGTCTTTTGTAGATGGTTTCGCAGGATATAATCGATTAAGATGGCAGAGGCGGCACCAAGAGAAGACGGCTTTCACTACACCATGGGGAACATATCGTTACACCGTAATGCCATTCGGATTGAAAAATGCAGTGGCTACATACCGTAGAGCGGTCACAAAGATTATTCCATGACATGATCCATAAGGAGATTGAGGTGTATGTCGACGATATGATCATTCATTCCAAGGGGTCGACGGTCAAGATTTCATTGATTTAAGGAAGTTCTTCGACAGATCGCGAGAGCACGCAATGCGTTTGAATCCCGCCAAGTGTACATTTGGGGTTATTCGAGGAAAGGTCCCGGGCTACATGGTCACCGAACGAGGGATTGAGGCGCATCCAAGGAAAATTCAAGCCATCATGGAGATGAAGCCACCACGCACGTAAAAGGAAGTTAAGGGATTCATGGGACGGTTACAAGACATCGCCCGCTTCATTAATCAATTAACTACCATGTGTGAACCGATTTTCGCATTGATGAAGAAGACCGCAAGTATAGATTGGGACCGGAAATGTCAAGAAGCCTTTGAGGAAATCAAGAGATACTTGGTCAATCCCCTATCCTTCGCCCCCACATTCGGAGAAACCATTGCTATTGTACCTAACAAGAATCGATACAGCTGCTGGGGCTATGGCCGGCACAAGAAGCCAAGGACTCTCGTGGAGAACGCCGTTTATTTTGTTAGTCGAAAGTTGCAAGGGAGTGAGCTAAACTACTCAAGATTGGAAAAGACCCGCACCGGGCTAGTTTGGGTGGTTAATAAGCTCAAGCATTACTTGTCACACATCCGATTCTCGCTAGTGTCGAAGATGGATCCAATTAAGTATTTGTTTGACAAACCTTCTCTCGTCCATGAGATTAGCCAAATGGTCGGTATTTGGGAATTCGATATCACCTATGTGCCGAGAAAAGCGCTAAAGGGAGAGCCATGGCGGATCATTTAGCAGTAGTTTCCAAGTACGTAAGAACAGGGGCTTGAACCGGAATTTCCAGACGAGGGGATTTTTAGCATTGATACGGAAGAGAGATGGCAACTATTCTTTGATGGAGCCGCGAACAAGAGAGGCAACGGAGTAGGAATCCTTTTGGTCGATCCCAAAGATGAGCACACCCCCATCGCCATCAAGCAATTTTACAACCACCAATAACGCGGCCGAATACGAGGCATGCATAGCCGGTTTAGAAGCACTTGGAGCGTAATGTAAAGGAGTTGGAGGTATATGGAGACTCGCCTTAATTATCAATCGACGTCTAAGAAGTGGAAGACTCGTTGACCCCTACTTGCAACAAAGATCGCACTCATATGGAAGAGCTAGTCAAGCAATTTAAGGAAGTGACATTCCATTATCTACCCAGAGACGTAAATAGATTTGCCGACGCTTTAGCTACACCGGCTTCTTTGGTCGAGATCCTCACTAATGTCCGTAAAACCGTTCGTAGTTGGCCGAAGAGAGAACCCCGCTACCGCTACGAAGCCTACCGCCGCGAGATTCAAGCCGACATCGAGGAGAATAAGGATCCGTGGTACGCATTACGCATTTATGAGTATCTCAAGAAGGGTGATGTGTCTTTTCTAGGTGACGTGAAAGCCAAAAGTTTGCAGCATTGAAGCGATTGGCCTGACAGCTTTGTTCTACTAGATGATATGTTGTACAAAAGACACTACGATGGTCTCCTCGTTACTCGTGTAGACGCGAAACGAGCGTAAGTGATCATGGAAGAAGTACACGATGGCTTATGCGGTCCACACATGAATGCTAGAATGTTGAGACAGTAAAATCACACTGGGTTATTATTGGGTCACTATAGAAGCCGATCGCATCCAGCTTTGTGCGGAAATGTCCCAAATGCCAAATGTGTTCCAATTTGAACCACGTACCCCTCACGAGTTGTATAGTATGGTAACCCCTCGCCATTTGCGACATGGGGGATTGATGTGATTGGCAAGATTACACCGCCGGAAGCAATGGGCATTGCTTTTGTATTAGTAGCAGTGATTACTTCACCAAGTGGATCGAGGCAAAATCTTACAAGGTGTCGACTTCCAAAAGGTGGCACAGCTCATTAAGGAGGACATCATGTGCAGATATGGAGTACCAAATGAGATTATCTCTGACAACGGGTCCCACTTCGGCGGAGATTGTGACAGACATCGCGTAGTTCAAGATTACCCTAAGACAAGTCTTCCCCTTATAGGCCTCAGACCAACGGAGCGCCGAGGCAAATCTAACAAAACGATTGAGCGTATAATCGTAAAGACAAAGAATTCGAGGTAGGGACTGGCCCGAGAAACTACCATTGGCACTTTGGGGATATAGAACTTCCGTTCGTACGCCTACAGCGAAACTCCTTGCTCGACATACGGGATGGAGGCAAGATCTCCTGCTGAGTTGGAAGTCCCGTCTTTGAGGATCTTATTAGAGAATCAAGTAGCAGAAGTTGAATGGCTCCGTAGTCGATATGATCAGTTGGCCACACTTGACGAGCGCAGACTCAAAGCCATGGAACACATCCGAGCCTATCGTAGACGGACAAAGAAGGGCTTTCAACAAAAAGGTGCAGCCCTTAGATATTAAGGAAGGAGATTTGGTTTTGAAGCAAAGAACTTCCCAACAAGTTCAATCCTCTAGGGAAGTGGGCCCCTACATGGACCGGCCCGTATGTGATCAAGAAGATATTTTCGGGTGGAGCAGCTTAAAATGGCGATTTGGATGGCAACGAATTCAAGGAGCCCACCAACCTCAGAAGCTCGTACGCTACTATGATTAAGCTCTTCCTCCCCTCTAAATAAAAAAAAAAAAAAAAAAAAAAAAAACGCAAATAGAAGCCCGCTAGATTGAAAACCCGCAAAGGGCGGTCTAGCAACAAAAGAAAGGGTGCGTTCAAAAGCTCGCTAGATTGAAAACCCGTAAAGGGCGGTCTAGGCAAAAGTTAGAGCAAATAAAATAAAAATTGTCCCGCTTCTGTCTTCCCTTTCTAAAAATAGTAGCTTGATGAAAATGAACTACGATGACCTGAGCCCCTTGGTTCTCATTGTAAAAGGGGAACGTAGGCAGCCTTAATCGGCGCGGTCCAAAAAATAAATAAAAATCCAATCTGTTTTTACTAAAGCAATAAACTTTTTTCATTCCCACAATCAATGCTTGATTACACTTATTTGATGAGTCTAAGCTCGACTATACTAATGACTAAATAACTTGCAAAGAAATAAAAAAATTAAAAGACAAAATAAATAACTAATGTGTCTGCATATGACTGTGGGTGGATACTGACATATAAGGTCTACTCCTTGGCACTAGGCCCCTCATCTCCGTCCTTCTTCTTCTTGGCAAAACTGTCGAGCCTGGTTTCTTCTTATTCTCTCTCTTAAAATAAGGCAAATACTTCTTCTTCAATGGGGAACCTCCTCGATCGCCTTACCCTTCAACTTCCGCTCCATCCTCTTGGGAGGATTCTCCTCCACTGTGTCTAGAGAAATCCCCAAAGCCTCCTTGTCTCTCGAGAAAACGGCTCGAAGATACGTTAGGAACCAATCTCCGTCTCAAGTCATACAAAGTCTCCCTCATCGGTCCCAAGTTTTCTTCATACCATGTCAAATAAGCATCCGACAAATGAGTGCTAAGGGTCCGCTGCGCAAGATAGGCTCGTGGCATCCCATGAGAACTCCATAAGCTTACCATCAAAACCGAAACACCAACGTCCATTGGAAGGACTTCGCGTAATCATCAAACTCGAAGTGCCCCAAGTTGGAGGACGGACTGCTCCATGCCATATTGCCGAAGTACCCGCTCCGCATAATAAAAGGTGGTAGTCTCAAAAGCCGGGTACACGAATCGCATTGCCCAAGCCGAAGGCTCCGAATGAAGGAAAGGCCCCAATGCCGTACTCGCCAATGAATCCTATCGCATCCACCTCCGCCAAATACATCTTCCACTCCCGTTCTGACAAGTTGGAAAGCGGATCAATCTTCCTCCTACAACCATGAAACCAAGGCCTAACACTCGAAGGGGGAATCTCTAGAACAAAAAGTCGATCCTCGAGCCACGTGGTCGCAATTTGGCACCGCCCTAGTCATAAGCGAGCACCCCTAGCTATCTCGAGATATACCATGAAGCGTCTCGCCCAAGAGAACCGGAATGATGCTCCTCCCCGAACGGGCCTCGATCAACCATATCCAAGCATCCACCGGTAGCTACACCCACATAAGGAGAAAATGTAACCTTGGAAAATAAACAAAGGGCCAGTGCAATCCAAGGCAAAATCTCGAGTCGAAGTCATCACCATGGGCAAATCTCCCCGGCAAATCACGTATATCTATGTCTACACCTTCAACCAAACCTCTAGCCACAAATGTAGGGAGGTGCAGAAATTTGGCCACCCTTGTCACCAACGGAACTCTATCCTGTGGAACCGCTATCAAACTGACATCATCCCCTCCACACAAAGCAAGAAAATCCTCGTAGGTGGGTGTAATCTCGTTGTAAGAGAAGTTGAAAACATGATTGGATTCATCCCAAAAGCAAGCAAAGATGTAAAAGATTCCAACTGGGATGCATGGGCAAAAGGGACCAAACACACTTCACCCCAAAACGTTTATCAAAAGCATGACGGACGGAACGAGGTACCTTGGATACCCAAACGGCCAAATCACTCTCAAAATTGTTTTGCTTCTCCATCAAGACGGTAGGGATGAGAATTCATTGTGTTGATCATCTACGACAAAAGCAAGAAAAAGAAAGCAATAAAAAAAGGAGCAGAACAAGACGAAGAAGAGAAAGTTATGATTTATGACCGACGGCCGACAAAGGGAATTATATATAGGGTTTGAGCATGGGAATCCGTACAGAAAAGGACTCGCGTAACAATCCGTGCAGAAAGGAGGGCCGATCGGCCCATCACCTGTAATCACAACCGCCGCCTTTTAGATGAAAGGCCGATCGGACCTATAATATTGGGCCGATCGGACCTTTAATTTGGGCCGATCGACCCTTTCGTCTCTCCGTAAAACGGCTCAACTTCAGCAGCTTTTACAAATCTCAAGGCCCCACTTTTTGTTCTTTTATTTTATTTTTTATCTTTATTCTTTATTCTTTATTATTATTATTTTCCATTTTCAATTTTTACTTTATTTTGATTTGTCCTCATTTTGTCCAATGCAAAGGTACAAAAATAGATAACATCCAAAAATAGAAATGTACATAAATGGAAAAGACTAACTTTTATATATAATCCATAAACTAGTACATAAACCGCCGCATACATCGTTGAGTCAAGATAAAATCTAGAGTCTCGCATGCTCCTACTTTTTCCCTACAGTACTACATAAAAATAAAAAAATCCTAATGACTCCCTACGGGAAGCGAGGCACGGCCGCGAGAAAATCCGGACGTCGAGCTACTCCTCACCCCGGGAGCGCCGTCTCCACCGTGCCGGATCCACATCTACCGATCTCCGGATTGGCAAGAAAGCGCCGCCACAAAGACTCCTCGCCAGACGGCCGCACATTATCGTGCCTCACCGACCGCACATAAGACTCCCGAGTGACCCGAAAAATCAAAGGGCGAGAGTTACATCACGCCTAAAGTATAAGTACCAAGATATAAAGAGGAAAGGTAAAAGGCATACCCCGCCAACGCCACCGGAGGAAGATGAGCACCCTCGACCTCGTCGCCCTCTCGTGGGTGTCAAGTCTACTCGCACCTCCCCGTCGCCCATGTGCACATAGAAGTGATCAGAAAGGGAGGCATATCTACTATCTCGAGGTGGAGCACCCATCTCGTCAGAATAACCGGATCCCGCTTCCCCATACCAAGCAGCTCTGGGCCTCCGCAGCAGCCCCGCCGCACCACCCGTGGTGATCTCGCATAAAGAGCTACAAAATCTACGTAAGGCATGTCAAGGCGGAAGTGATGAGCGGACCCCATACAGTACTCCATCCTCCTCGGCAGCCGGTCCGGATACCACATATTCGGGAGGATGCCGCGGCGCATAAAGAGGAGCCCACGCATGGTGCCGTTCTCGACACCCGCCGCCCGCATACATCTCGCCGGCAAGCAATCCAACCAAAGCTAGCCAAGGGAAGCAAGAATATCCCGAACAAGACCAACAAATTTCGTAAGCCTCTGGGGTCCAAGGAAGAGTAAAAGCTCAGTCCATCGGGACCATCAAACACAAACTCTCAAATCGATTCGCGAACCGTCTTCGGATATCCCTCAACCCGGTTCTCCTTCCTCCAAGATCGCAAGACGGGCACATCCCGAGTCCGGTCCCGTAAGGTGAACGGCGCAACGCCGAAGATCTCTATAAACCCAAGCCCCGCAAAAGATGTGAAAAGTGCCATAGCTACAAAAACGGAAAGACAAGTAACAAGTAAAGAGGTAATGAAAATAACAAGAGTTAGCGTACCTCCAAAGACAAAGTGGAAAGCATCGAAAGAAGAGGTGTTGGACCTCGAGACAAGCTGTCAAGGGCCCTGTGACACTCCCAAGCCGGCCCCTCCCCAAGAAATATGCCGCACTAAGTCCAAATCGCACAAGGCGCCCAATAAAGAGAATTCCGGCACACCGGGCCCGAGTTGGGAAAGAGGGCCACCGATAAGCCGTACTGCAGGAATCCCTGACTGCAAGTGCGTCCATCCCATACCGACCGACTCAGATCGATCGATAGCAGCCTACAAGCTTGTACAGCCTTCCCGCGTCAACACCGAAATTCCCGCCGGGCCAACGCTAGCACCGAACAACCGAATCCGACGAGCCTTGTCGAATGTAAAGTCTCGTCAAAAGGCAACACTACATCCGTAAACCTCAACCCGTGAGGACGGCAAAGTCGTGAGGAGTGATCGTAGTCTCACCCCAACTCGTATGGAAAGTATGTGTCGTGGTCCCACCGTAACTCACGACACACCTTCACCACCGCATTACACTTCCGGTCCGACTCCATCGCTGCAACCATATCAAAGAAGGGGCCCAACCCCAAGTTCCACACCATCTCGCGAGGACCACCCCTCACCGGCCGGGCAACAAGCGCCCACAACTCACCAACCGCCTTAAGGGAACTACGTCCCTTCATCTTCTTCATCTCAGTAAACACAAAGACAGTATGTGTCATTACTCGCATTTTAAATAAAAAATACTTTGCACATGTATCAATTATTATGTTGTTAAATAAATTGTACCTTCATCCCGACGCTGGATCGGAGACCAAGATCCATGAAAATTCGTGCCCGCATAAAAGTCCGCCCGGTTGTGCAATAGAAAGAATGTACCTCAAGGCCGATAGTTACGCGAAGCTCGCCGCCTCCTAGCCTCGGCATTCCCGCCGGCGCCACTCCTGGCCACTCTCCCCGCATCAACATCCACCTCCTCTTCATCATCATCACCACCATCATTCCCACCATTCCCGCCATGGCCACCACCGTTGCCGCCATACCCACCGCCATCACCACCATGGCCGCCGCCAAAGACCACCATAACCGCCACCACCGCCGCCATGGCCGCCACCTCCATAACCTCCATAACCACCTCCAAAACCACCACCCATATCACCAAAACCACCCCTAAAACTCCGTAACCGTGGCTACCCTTCACCATAACCACTAGCACCTACTCCTCCACCATAACCATGAAGCATCACCCATACCGCCTGTATGATCCTAAAGACCGATAATCCGGGCGATTCATCATGGAAATCACATCCTCAACCCAACTGGAGGATTCATGGTGAGATTGGCTCAAAGACAAATCAAAGGAACAAAAGATTTTCCTCCGCGAAGAAATCTTCAAGAACTCCCTAGCAGAGAAGAAAATTTCAGAGGAAGAAGAAGAAAGTGATTTGGAGAAGAAGATTCGCGACTCTTAAGGCCGATCGGCCGCTTTTTCAGCCAATGGGAGTCAAGGGCCGATCGGCCCTCCCATTTTGTGCTTCTTCCGCCTGATCGAACGGCCAGGATCTCTCCCTGGTGACCCCGATCCTCGTCAAAAGGCCCCAGCCTAATCAGTGAGCATAGGGCCGATCGGCCCTTCGCCTCTAGGCTCCGACGCGTGTCCTCCTGGGCCGAGCGAGTTGACCGGCTGATTTATTACTCCTCCTTCCCGAGGAACTCTCCTTTTCAAAAAAAACAAATCCCCCATTTTCAAAATTCCCCCATTTTACAAAATACAACCGTTTTTAAAACCCTTTTTAAAATAAAACCTCTTTTTTTTTTTTATTTATTTCATAAATTCCAAACTTTTTTTTTATATTAAATATTTTTTCTGGGTGACTCCCGCAAAAAGTCAAATGCTTAGTTTTTGATTCCCACACGCTTTTTCCACATTGCCCCATATACTTTCTTTCTGGGACACGAATCAAGACTACACTTGATTCGTTCCATCACATTCATATTTTCACAGGAAAATTTCAAGACTACACTTCTTGAATTTCCTTCCCCCATATTTTCAAAGAAAAATCAAGACTACAAGAATTTCCTTTCCACATATTTTCAAAGGAAAAATCAAGACTACACTTCTTGAATTTCCTTTCCACATATTTTAAAAGGAAAAATAAAGACTACACTTCTTGAATTTCCTTTCCACATTTTTTTCAAAGGAAAAATCAAGACTACACTTCTTGAATTTCCTTTCCACATATTTTCAAAGGAAAATCAAGACTACACTTCTTGAATTTCCTTTCCACATATTTTCACAAGGAAAAATCAAGACTACACTTCTTGAATTTCCTTTCCACATATTTTCACTGAGAAGGCAAGACTATACTTGACTCTCCTTTTCGAACTACGACTTGGCTTGATTCCTTTCTGGGATACGTAGGTAGCCCGACGTGGGTCCGGAAACTCGCTTGACCTACTCCGGTCATCTTTTTGCGACTCAGCATCGAGTCCCAACCTCACATTCGCAAAATCACTTTCCTTACCTCCTCGAAATCCCTTTTTCAGATCGGATCCTTTCTTTTTATCGTCGACCCCACTTGTCTTACAAGAAGCGTCGCCGAGGGGCTACCGTTAGTACCCGGTCCGAAAAGGTAGTCCAAATACCCGGCCCTGTTGATATTAATTAGAAACCCTAGGGAAACCCTAAAACCCTAAAGATCCATTAAATTCTTCCCGCATCGCGCCGTCGCCGTCGCCTTGGAAAGGACGCCGCTGGAAGAGCCGATCGGCCCCTTTCGCCCGCGCATTGGCCGATCGACCCTTTTATTTAGAGCCGATCGACCCTTCTATCCTAGAGCCGATCGACCCTTTAGAGGCCCACTCAAGTACCGAGGTATTATAAATAGGGTGCCCGGCCCCATATTGACACACAATTCTTCTCCGGAGAAGCGAGCTATACTTGCTTTAACCCTTAGTTCTTCTTTTTTCCTCTCGAATCGCCAAGATTCGACCCCAAGTCTTGCTACAATTGGTAAGACTCTTTTTAATATTCTTGTTCTTTATTATTGTCTTTATTATTATTGTTTGCATGCTTAGTATATTTTAATTGCTTTATTTCGCTTATGCCATATATGCTAGATTTAGGTTGTTTTAATATATTTAATTGTTCATAGCCGAGGATGATCTAAGGTTTCGCCCAAAGAAATCCAATGGATCTAGGAACTATTTCTTTCCTTCCACCTTAGTTATAATTGTCCCATGATCAACAATTCCCCAAGGATGAACGTTGATTAGTGCACCTTCCGAGGGCCTAACTCAAAGGTTCTAGGGTGTGATCATCAATTAATTCTTTCTCTCCCTCCTCCTTATGCATGATCCCGTTTCTTCTATCTATTCCCGTAAACACCGCACACAACCAACACCCCACATGCTAGAAAGACCGATCCGTCGGGCAATAGGAGTGATAGCGTTTCTTCTTCCGTTGTAACTTGACCCCGAACTCCAATTAACCGTTTAGCCTTTTTTCAAAGCTTGGGCTATATCAAAGTGGCGTGGCGACTCTCAAAATTTAAACTAATATTTTAATATGGTTTAAAGCGAAAGTGTCACTAAATGAATAT